>CM077650.1:49589599-49624599 GCA_039707465.1 Rhabdophis nuchalis | reverse complement strand
AGTAGGTAGGTAGGTAGGTAGGTAGGTAGGTAGGTAGAGGATAGAGGGAGAAATACAGTAGGTAGGTAGGTAGGTAGGTAGGTAGGTAGGTAGGTAGGTAGGTAGGTAGGTAGTTGAATAAAAAGAGAGAGGGACAAATACAGTAGGTAGGTAGATAGGTAGAGGGATAGAGAGAAGGGTGAGAAATACAGTAGGTAGGTAGGTAGGTAGGTATAAGGATAGAGAGACAGGGAAAATACGGTAGGTAGGTAGATAGGTAGAGGGATAGAGGGGGGGAAAATACAGTAGGTAGGTAGGTAGGTAGGTAGATATAAGGATAGAGAGAGAGGGAAAATAAGGTAGGTAGGTAGATAGGTAGAGGGATAGAGAGGGGGGAGAAATACAGTAGGTAGGTAGGTAGGTAGGTAGGTAGGAGGTAGGTAGGTAGGTAGGTAGGTAGGTAGGTAGAGGGATAGAGAGGAGAGGGAGAAATACAGTAGGTAGATAGGTAGGTAGGTAGGTAGGTAGGTAGGTAGGTAGGTAGGTAGGTAGGTAGGTAGGTAGGTAGGTAGGTAGAGGGATAGAGAGGGAGAGGGAGGAAATACAGTAGGTAGATAGGTAGGTAGGTAGGTAGGTAGGTAGGTAGGTAGGTAAGTAGATAGGTAGGTAGGTAGGTAGGTAGGTAGGTAGGTAGGTAAGTTGGTAGGAAGGAAGGAAGGAAGGAAGGAAGGAAGGAAGGAAGGGAAGGAAGGAAGGAAGGTAGGTAGGTAGTTAGGTAGGTAGGTAGGTAGGTAGTTAGGTAGGTAGGTAGGTAGGTAGGTAGGTGGATAGAGAGGGAGAGGGGACAAAACAGTATGTAGGTAGGTAGGTAGGTAGGTAGGTAGGTAGGTAGGTAGGTAGGTAGGTGGGAAAGAGAGTGGGGGAAATACAGTAGGTAGGTAGATAGGTAGAGGGATAGAGAGAGGGGGGAGAAATACAGTAGGTAGGTAGGTAGGTAAGTAGGTAGGTAGGTAGGTAGGTAGGTAGGTAGAGGGATAGAGAGACAGGGAAATACGGTAGGTAGGTAGATAGGTAGAGGGATAGAGAGGGGGAGAAATACAGTAGGTAGGTAGGTAGGTAGGTAGGTAGGTAGGTAGGTAGGTAGGTGGAGAGAGAGAGGGGGGAAATACAGTAGGTAGGTAGATAGGTAGAGGGATAGAGAGAGAGGGGAGAAATACAGTAGGTAGGTAGGTAGGTAGGTACGTAGGTAGGTAGGTAGGTAGATAGGTAGGTAGAGGGAGAGAGGGAGAAATACAGTAGGTAGGTAGGTAGGTAGGTAGGTAGGTAGGTAGGTAGGTAGAGGGATAGAGGGAGAAATACAGTATGTAGGTAGGTAGGTAGGTAGGTAGGTAGGTAGGTAGGTAGGTAGGTAGGTAGGTAGGTAGGTAGGTAGGTAGGTAGGTAGGTGAATAAAAAGAGAGAGGGACAAATACAGTAGGTAGGTAGATAGGTAGAGGGATAGAGAGAAGGGTGAGAAATACAGTAGGTAGGTAGGTAGGTATAAGGATAGAGAGACAGGGAAAATACGGTAGGTAGGTAGATAGGTAGAGGGATAGAGGGGGGGGAAATACAGTAGGTAGGTAGGTAGGTAGGTAGATATAAGGATAGAGAGAGAGGGAAAATACGGTAGGTAGGTACATAGGTAGAGGGATAGAGAGGGGGGAGAAATACAGTAGATAGGTAGGTAGGTAGGTAGGTAGGTAGGTAGGTAGGTAGGTAGGTAGGTAGGTAGGTAGGTAGGTAGGTAAGTTGGTAGGAAGGAAGGAAGGTAGGTAGGTAGGTAGGTAGGTAGGTAGGTAGGTAGGTAGGTAGGTAGTTAGGTAGTTAGGTAGGTAGGTAGGTAGGTAGGTAGGTAGGTAGGTAGGTAGGTAGGTAGGTGGATAGAGAGGGAGAGGGACAAACACAGTAGGTAGGTAGGTAGGTAGGTAGGTAGGTAGGTAGGTAGGTGGAGAGAGAGAGGGGGAAATACAGTAGGTAGGTAGGTAGGTAGGTAAGTAGGTAGGTAGGTAGGTAGGTAGGTAGGTAGGTAGGTAGGTATAAGGATAGAGAGACAGGGAAAATACGGTAGGTAGGTAGATAGGTAGAGGGATAGAGAGGGGGAGAAATACAGTAGGTAGGTAGGTAGGTAGGTGGAGAGAGAGAGGGGGGAAAATACAGTAGGTAGGTAGATAGGTAGAGGGATAGAGAGAGAGGGGAGAAATACAGTAGGTAGGTAGGTAGGTAGGTAGGTAGGTAGGTAGGTAGAGGGAGAGAGGGAGAAATACAGTAGGTAGGTAGGTAGGTAAGTAGGTAGATAGGTAGAGGGATAGAGGGGGGGAAATACAGTAGGTAGGTAGGTAGGTAGGTAGGTAGATATAAGGATAGAGAGAGAGGGAAATACGGTAGGTAGGTAGATAGGTAGAGGGATAGAGAGGGGGGAGAAATACAGTAGGTAGGTAGGTAGGTAGGTAGGTAGGTAGGTAGGTAGGTAGGTAGGTAGGTAGGTAGGTAGAGGGATAGGAGAGGGAGAGGGAGACCAGTACGATAGGTAGGTAGGTAGGTAGGTAGGTAGGTAGGTAGGTAGGTAGGTAGGTAGGTAGATAAGTTGGTAGGAAGGAAGGAAGGAAGGAAGGAAGGAAGGAAGAAGGAAGGAAGGAAGGAAGGAAGGAAGGAGGAAGGAAGGAAGGAAGGAAGGAAGGAAGGAAGGTAGGTAGGTAGGTAGGTAGGTAGGTAGGTAGGTAGGTAGGTAGGTAGGTAGGCGGATAGAGAGGGAGAGGGACAAACACAGTAGGTAGGTAGGTAGGTAGGTAGGTAGGTAGGTAGGTAGGTAGGTAGGTGGAGAGAGAGAGGGGGAAATACAGTAGGTAGGTAGATAGGTAGAGGGATAGAGAGAGGGGGAAGAAATACAGTAGGTAGGTAGGTAGGTAGGTATAAGGATAGAGAGACAGGGAAAATACGGTAGGTAGGTAGATAGGTAGAGGGATAGAGGGGGAAAAATACAGTAGGTAGGTAGGTAGGTAGGTAGGTAGGTAGGTAGGTAGGTAGGTAGGTAGGTAGGTAGGTAGATATAAGGATAGAGAGAGAGTGAAAATACGGTAGGTAGGTAGATAGGTAGAGGGATAGAGAGGGGGAGAAATACAGTAGGTACGTAGGTAGGTAGGTAGGTAGGTAGGTAGGTAGGTAGGTAGGTAGGTAGGTAGGTAGAGGGATAGAGAGGGAGAGGGAGAAATACAGTAGGTAGATAGGTAGGTAGGAAGGTAGGAAGGTAGGTAGGTAGGTAGGCAGGCAGGCAGAGGGAAAGAGAGAGAGAGGGAGAAATACAGTAGGTAGGTAGGTAGGTAGGTAGGTAGGTAGGTAGGTAGGTAGGTAGGTAGGTAGGTAGGTAGGTAGGTAGGTAGGGAGAGGGAGAGGGAGAAATACAGTAGGTAGTTAGGTAGGTAGGTGGAGGGAGAGAGGGAGAGGGAGAAATACAGTAGGTAGGTAGGTAGGTAGGGGGAGAGAGAGGGGGCGAGAATTACAGTAGGTAGGTAGGCAGGTATAAGGATAGAGAGACAGGGAAAATACGGTAGGTAGGAAATAGGTAGAGGGATAGAGAGAGGGGAGAAATACAGTAGGTAGGTAGGTAGGTAGGTAGGTAGGTAGGTAGGTAGGTAGGTATAAGGATAGAGAGACAGGGAAAATACGGTAGGTAGGAAATAGGTAGAGGGATAGAGAGAGGGGAGAAATACAGTAGGTAGTTAGGTAGGTAGGTAGGTAGGTAGGTAGGTAGGTAGGTAGGTAGGTAGGTATGTAGGTGGGTAAAGAGAGAGAGGGACAAATACAGTACGTAGGTAGGTAGGTAGAGGGGGAGAGAGACATGGAAAATACAGTAGATAGGTAGATTGGTAGAGTGATAGAGAGAGGGGGGAGAAATACAGTAGGTAGGTAGGTAGGTAGGTAGGTAGGTAGGTAGGTAGGTAGGTAGGTAGGTAGGTAGGCAGAGGATAGAGAGGGAGAGGGAGAAACACAGTAGGTAGGTAGGTAGGTAGGTAGGTAGGTAGGTAGGTAGGTAGGTAGGTAGGTAGGTAGGTAGGTAGGTGGATTAAGAGAGAGGGACAAATACAGTAGGTAGGTAGGTAGGAAGGTAGGTAGGTAGGTAGGTAGGTAGGTAGGTAGGTAGGTAGGTAGGTAGGTGGAGAGAGAGAGGGGGGAAATACAGTAGGTAGGTAGATAGGTAGGTAGGTAGGTAGGTAGGTAGGTAGGTAGGTAGGTAGGTAGGTAGGTAGAGGGAGAGAGGGAGAAATACAGTAGGTAGGTAGGTAGGTAGGTAGGTAGGTAGGTAGGTAGGTAGGTAGGTAGGTAGAGGGATAGAGGGTTGAAATACAGTAGGTAGGTAGGTAGGTAGGTAGGTAGGTAGGTAGGTAGGTAGGTAGGTAGGTATAAGGATAGAGAGACAGGGAAAATACGGTAGGTAGGAAATAGGTAGAGGGATAGAGAGGGGGGAGAAATACAGTAGGTAGGTAGGTAGGTAGGTAGGTAGGTAGGTAGGTAGGTAGGTAGGTAGGTAGGTAGGTAGGTAGGTAGGTAGGTAGAGGGAGAGAGGGAGAAATACAGTAGGTAGGTAGGTAGGTAGGTAGAGGGATAGAGGGAGAAATACAGTAGGTAGGTAGGTAGGTAGGTAGGTAGGTAGGTAGGTAGGTAGGTAGGTAGGTAGGTAGGTAGGTAGGTAGGTAGGTAGGTGGATAAAGAGAGAGGGACAAATACAGTAGGTAGGTAGGTAGGAAGGTAGGTAGGTAGGTATAAGGATAGAGAGACAGGGAAAATACGGTAGGTAGGAAATAGGTAGAGGGATAGAGAGGGGGGAGAAATACAGTAGGTCGGTAGGTAGGTAGGTAGGTAGGTAGGTAGGTAGGTAGGTAGGTAGGTAGGTAGGTAGGTAGGTAGGTAGGTAGAGGGAGAGAGGGACAAATACAGTACGTAGGTAGATCGGTAGAGTGATAGAGAGAGGGGGGAGAAATACAGTAGGTAGGTAGGTAGGTAGGTAGGTAGGTAGGTAGGTAGGTAGGTAGGTAGGTAGGTAGGTAGGTAGGTAGGCAGAGGATAGAGAGGGAGAGGGAGAAACACAGTAGGTAGGTACGTAGGTAGGTAGGTAGGTAGGTAGGTAGGTAGGTAGGTAGGTAGGTAGGTAGGTAGGTAGGTAGGTGGATAAAGAGAGAGGGACAAATACAGTAGGTAGGTAGGTAGGTAGGTAGGTAGGTAGGTAGGTGGAGAGAGAGAGGGGGTAAATACAGTAGGTAGGTAGATAGGTAGAGGGATAGAGAGAGGGGGGAGAAATACAGTAGGTAGGTAGGTAGGTAGGTAGGTAGGTAGGTAAGTAGGTAGGTAGGTAGGTAGGTAGAGGGAGAGAGGGAGAAATACAGTAGGTAGGTAGGTAGGTAGGTAGGTAGAGGGATAGAGGGAGAAATACAGTAGGTAGGTAGGTAGGTAGGTAGGTAGGTAGGTAGGTAGGTAGGTAGGTAGGTAGGTAGGTAGGTAGGTAGGTAGGTAGGTAGGTATAAGGATAGAGAGACAGGGAAAATACGGTAGGTAGGAAATAGGTAGAGGGATAGAGAGGGGGGAGAAATACAGTAGGTAGGTAGGTAGGTAGGTAGGTAGGTAGGTAGGTAGGTAGAGGGAGAGAGGGAGAAATACAGTAGGTAGGTAGGTAGGTAGGTAGAGGGATAGAGGGAGAAATATAGTAGGTAGGTAGGTAGGTAGGTAGGTAGGTAGGTATAAGGATAGAGAGACAGGGAAAATACGGTAGGTAGGAAACAGGTAGAGGGATAGAGAGGGGGGAGAAATACGGTAGGTAGGTAGGTAGGTAGGTAGGTAGGTAGGTAGGTAGGTAGGTAGGTAGGTAGGTAGGTAGGTAGGTGGGTAAAGAGAGAGAGGGACAATACAGTAGGTAGGTAGGTAGGTAGGTAGAGGGGGAGAGAGACATGGAAAAGTACAGTATCTAGGTAGATCGGTAGAGAGATAGAGAGAGGGGGGAGAAATACAGAAGGTAGGTAGGTAGGTAGGTAGGTAGGTAGGTAGGTAGGTAGGTAGGTAGGTAGGTAGGCAGGCAGGCAGAGGATAGAGAGGGAGAGGGAGAAACACAGTAGGTAGGTAGGTAGGTAGGTAGGTAGGTAGGTAGGTAGGTAGGTAGGTAGGTAGGTAGGTAGGTAGGTAGGTAGGTAGGTGGATAAAGAGAGAGAGGGACAAATACAGTAGGTAGCGACTTCCGGTTCCGGCTCCGGCGGCAACGGGCGAACTTAGGGTTCGCTCGCCGCTTTGTTTCTTTTCCTGCCCCCCCGCGGGGGCGAGAAGCCCCTTGTTTGGGGTTTCTCCCGTAAAGCCGGCTCGACGGGGAAGCCCCCCCCCACGGCAGTGGGGAAAGCGACCCCGATCCTCGGCTTAGGCGGAAGAGGACATGCTGCGGGGGGCTTTTCCTTCGCCAAAGGTTGGCGGCACCATTTAACTTTATGGAGAGAGACGATCGGAAGAGTCGGGAGGCTTTTCGGGACCTCAGCTGCGAGCGGAGAGTGAGCTATTAAAACTTTTTTTTTTGTACTGTCAGCCGGGCTGAAAGGGACAGGAGGGGGGTGTTTGTTCCCAAAAACCCCCCCTTGGACTAAAAGCGGCACTTGGAAATGCCTCGTTGCGAGGAATCGGAAACTTTTAATCCGGATGGTCTCTAACAAGGGAAAGTACTTTGCGGCTTGTTTGCAATTATGTCTCTAGGTCTGGCTGAAACAGTTTCTTTTTTGCTTTTTAACCGCTTTCTCCCTCGGGCTCTGAGTTTGGGCGGAAAATGGCTTCTCTTTGTCCCCGACTGACTACGACCTATGGAAAATTACCAGTGTCTCTTTGTGATTTGGACTTCCTCTAATTATTGATGAAGAATTTTCTTCTTTTGGATTTGTGTTTTCCTTTCTGGATTACCTTCGTTATTATACCTATGGAGTTGGAAAAGTGTTTCTCTACTGGTTTCTGAATTCTGCAGCTCTACAACTTTGAGAACTTTGGACTCCTGATCTGCCTCACCAGCCCCACCCTAAAAACGCCATTTTACTGGCACGGATTTTAACAGCTAATCATGGCACAAGAAGCAACGCTGGCAAGCCTTGAACAAAGAATGACTGCCCTTGAATCTGTTATACAAAATTTGGTATTAGAAATTAAGGCCCAGAGGGCAGAAAATGTCAATTTTAAAAAGGAATTATTGGACACTCGAAAACAAGTGCTTGAGAATACACAGAAGAATGAAGAATTGAAAGGGGGGCTGGAGGGGGCTAAGGGAGAGATTAAAAATGTTTCTAATGAGGTTGTGGAAATAAATGGGCATGTGACTAGGATAGATATGGAAAGGATGACATATTTTTTGAGATTTCAGAATGTTTCTGAGATGGATGGTGAATGTCTCCCTGATCTTATGAGTACAATTATTGCAGACTATTTACATAAACCTAAAGATGAGATCAGAGGGGACATTGACCTAGTCTACAGAATAAATTCTGCATAGGTAGGTAGGTAGGTAGGTAGGTAGGTAGGTAGGTAGGTAGGTAGAGGGAGAGAGGGAGAAATACAGTAGGTAGGTAGGTAGGTAGGTAGGTAGGTAGAGGGATAGAGGGAGAAATACAGTAGGTAGGTAGGTAGGTAGGTAGGTAGGTAGGTAGGTAGGTAGGTAGGTAGGTAGGTAGGTGGAGAGAGAGAGGGGGAAATACAGTAGGTAGGTAGATAGGTAGAGGGATAGAGAGAGGGGGAAGAAATACAGTAGGTAGGTAGGTAGGTATAAGGATAGAGAGACAGGGAAAATACGGTAGGTAGGTAGATAGGTAGAGGGATAGAGGGGGGGAAAATACAGTAGGTAGGTAGGTAGGTAGGTAGATATAAGGATAGAGAGAGAGGGAAAATACGGTAGGTAGGTAGATAGGTAGAGGGATAGAGAGGGGGGAGAAATACAGTAGGTAGGTAGGTAGGTAGGTAGGTAGGTAGGTAGGTAGGTAGGTAGGTAGGTAGGTAGAGGGATAGAGAGGGAGAGGGAGAAATACAGTAGGTAGATAGGTAGGTAGGAAGGTAGGAAGGTAGGTAGGTAGGTAGGCAGGCAGGCAAAGGGAAAGAGAGAGAGAGGGAGAAATACAGTAGGTAGGTAGGTAGGTAGGTAGGTAGGTAGGTAGGTAGGTAAGTAGGTAGGTAGGTAGAGGGAGAGGGAGAAATACAGTAGGTAGTTAGGTAGGTAGGTGGAGGGAGAGAGGGAGAGGGAGAAATACAGTAGGTAGGTAGGTAGGTAGGGGGGGAGAGAGGGGGGGAGAATTACAGTAGGTAGGTAGGCAGGTAGGTAGGGAGAGGGAGAGGGAGAAATACAGTAGGTAGGTAGATAGGTAGAGGGATAGAGGGAGGGGTGAGAAATACAGTAGGTAGGTAGGTAGGTATAAGGATAGAGAGACAGGGAAAATACGGTAGGTAGGTAGATAGGTAGAGGGATAGAGAGAGGGGGGGAAATACAGTAGGTAGGTAGGTAGGTAGGTAGGTAGGTAGGTAGGTAGGTAGGTAGGTAGTTAGGTAGGTATAAGGATAGAGAGACAGGGAAAATACGGTAGGTAGGAAATAGGTAGAGGGATAGAGAGAGGGGAGAAATACAGTAGGTAGGTAGGTAGGTAGGTAGGTAGGTAGGTAGATAGGTAGGTAGAGGGATAGAGGGGGGGGAGAATTACAGTATGTAGGTAGGTAGGTAGGTAGGTAGGTAGGTAGGTAGGTAGGTAGATAGGTGAATAAAAAGAGAGAGGGACAAATACAGTAGGTAGGTAGATAGGTAGAGGGATAGAGAGAAGGGTGAGAAATACAGTAGGTAGGTAGGTAGGTATAAGGATAGAGAGACAGGGAAAATACGGTAGGTAGGTAGATAGGTAGAGGGATAGAGAGGGGGGAGAAATACAGTAGGTAGGTAGGTAGGTAGGTAGGTAGGTAGATAGGTAGGTAGGTAGGTAGGTAGGTAGAGGGATAGAGAGGGAGAGGGAGAAATACAGTAGGTAGGTAGGTAGGTAGGTGGGTGGGTAGGTAGGTAGGTAGGTAGGTAGGTAGGTAGGTAGGTAGGTAGGTAGGTGGGTGGGTAAAGGGACAAATATAGTAGGTAGGTAGGTAGACGGAGAGAGAGACATGGAAAATACAATAGATAGGTAGATCGGTAGAGAGATAGAGAGAGGGGGAGAAATACAGTAGGTAGGTAGGTAGGTAGGTAGGTAGGTAGGTAGGTAGGTAGGTGGATAAAGAGAGAGAGGGACAAATACAGTAGGTAGGTAGGTAGGTAGGTAGGTAGGTAGGTAGGTAGGTAGGTAGGTAGGTAGAGGGATAGAGAGGGAGAGGGAGAAGTACAGTAGGTAGGTGGGTAGGTAGGTGGATAGAGAGGGAGAGGGACAAATACAGTAGGTAGGTAGGTAGGTAGGTAGGTAGGTAGGTAGGTAGGTAGGTAGGTAGGTAGGTAGGTAGGTAGGTAGGTAGGTAGGTAGGTGGATAGAGAGGGAGAGGGACAAACACAGTAGGTAGGTAGGTAGGTAGGTGGAGAGAGAGAGAGAGGGAAAATACAGTAGGTAGGTAGATAGGTAGAGGGATAGAGAGAGGGGTGAGAAATACGCAAACCATAAGTCATACAGGTTCTGGAAGAAAGGCACGACGAGGATGATCAACAGTAATGATGTAAGGTTCCTGGAATATATAAACTGGGATAAACTGGAGAATGGAAAGGAAATAATATTTGAGTAAAAAACTGAGAATACTCAAGTAGAGAAAGAGAAAGCAGTAGAGACTACTCAGAAGGAGGTAGGAGAGGAAAAAGCAGTAGAGACTACTCAAGAGGAGGAAAGAGATAGGCAGGAATATATTAAGGTGGAGAGTCGATCCACAAGTCCTGAACTGCCGAGGAGGTCAAAACGAGACACCAGGCCACCTGATCGTTATCAGGCAAGTCTGGTCTATAGGAAAAATAAATTTTTCGGCAAAGTACACTAAGATAGCAACACACCAAGAGGACGATCAGATGATGTGGAAAGCTGCGATGGATACATATAAAGTAAGATAGATGAAACAGGAATTTAATCAGTCTGTAACTGGTTACAACGAAGGGTGTGCAAAAAGGCAAATACTCTCAGGGCAGGATAATGTGTGGGCAGCTAGACACAACAATCACCTGGAATGGAGACGGCGTTTCTGCATGCACTGTGAGAGCATATGATATACAGGCAGTAGGTAGGTAGGTAGGTAGATAGGTAGATAGGTAGAGGGATAGAGAGGGAGAGGGAGAAACACAGTAGGTGGGTAGGTGGGTAGGTAGGTAAGTAGGTATAGGGATAGAGAGAGAGGGAAAATACGGTAGGTAGGTAGAGAGGTAGAGGGATAGAGAGAGGGGGGAGAAATACAGTAGGTAGGTAGGTAGGTAGGTAGGTAGGTAGGTAGGTAGGTGGGTGGGTAAAGAGAGAGGGACAAATGCAGTAGGTAGCTAGGTAGATAGGTAGAGGGATAGAGAGAGAGGGGGTGAAATACAGTAGGTAGGTAGGTAAGTAGGTAGGTAGGTGGATAAAGAGAGAAAGGGACAAATACAGTAGGTGGGTAGGTAGGTAGGTAGGTAGGTAGGTAGGTAGGTAGGTAGGTAGGTAGGTAGGTAGGTAGGTAGGTAGGTAGGTAGGTAGAGGTCTAGAGAGGGAGAGAGAGAAATACAGTAGGTAGGTAGGTAGGTAGGTGGATAAAGAGAGAGAGGGACAAATACAGTAAGTAGGTAGGCAGGTAGAGGGAGAGAGAGAGAGAGGGAAATTACAGTAGGTAGGTAGATAAGTAGAAGGATAGAGAGGGGGGGAGAAATACAGTAGGTAGGTAAGTAGGTAGGTAAAGTAGGTAGGTAGGGGGAGAGAGAGATGGAAAATACAGTAGATAGGTAGATAGGTAGAGAGATAGAGAGAGGGGGGGAGAAATACAGTAGGTAGGTAGGTAGGTAGGTAGGTAGGTAGGTAGGTAGAGGGATAGAGAGGGAAAGGGAGAAACACAGTAGGTGGGTAGGTAGGTAGGTAGGTAGGTAGGTAGGTAGGTAGGTAGGTAGGTAGGTAGGTAGGTAGGTAGGTAGGTGAATAAAAAGAGAGAGGGACAAATGCAGTAGGTAGCTAGGTAGATAGGTAGAGGGATAGAGAGAGAGAGGGTGAAATACAGTGGGTAGGTAGGTAAGTAGGTAGGTAGGTGGATAAAGAGAGAAAGGGACAAATACAGTAGGTAGGTAGGTAGGTAGGTAGGTAGGTAGGTAGGTAGGTAGGTAGGTAGGTAGGTAGGTAGGTAGGTAGAGGGAGAGAGGGAGAAATACAGTAGGTAGGTAGGTAGGTAGGTAGGTAGGTAGGTAGAGGGAGAGAGGGAGAAATACAGTAGGTAGGTGGGTAGGTAGGTAGGGAGAGGGAGAGGAAGAAATACAGTAGATAGTTAGGTAGGTAGGTAGACGGAGAGAGAGAGAGGGAAAATACAGTAGGTAGGTAGATAGGTAGGTAGAGGGATAGAGGGGGGGAGAATTACAGTAGGTAGGTAGGTAGGCAGGCAGGCAGGCAGGCAGGTTGGTAGGAAGGAAGGAAGGAAGGAAGGAAGGAAGGAAGGAAGGAAGGAAGGAAGGAAGGAAGGTAGGTAGGTAGGTAGGTAGGTAGGTAGGTAGGTAGGTAGGTAGGTGGATAGAGAGGGAGAGGGACAAACACAGTAGGTAGGTAGGTAGGTAGGTAGGTAGGTAGGTAGGTAGGTAGGTAGGTAGGTAGGTGGAGAGAGAGGGGGGGGGAAATACAGTAGGTAGGTAGATAGGTAGAGGGATAGAGAGAGGGGGGAGAAATACAGTAGGTAGGTAGGTAGGTAGGTAGGTAGGTAGGTAGGTAGGTAGGTAGGTAGGTAGGTAGGTGGTTGGGTAAAGTGAGAGAGGGACAAATACAGTAGGTAGGTAGGTAGGTGGAGAGAGAGAGGGGGAAATACAGTAGGTAGGTAGATAGGTAGAGGGATAGAGAGAGGGGGGAGAAATACAGTAGGTAGGTAGGTAGGTAGGTAGGTAGGTAGGTAGGTAGGTAGGTAGGTAGGTAGGTAGGTAGGTGGTTGGGTAAAGTGAGAGAGGGACAAATACAGTAGGTAGGTAGGTAGAGGGAGAGAGAGACATGGAAAATACAATAGATAGGTAGATCGGTAGAGAGATAGAGAGAGGGGGGAGAAATACAGTAGGTAGGTAGGTAGGTAGGTAGGTAGGTAGGTAGGTAGGTAGGTAGGTAGGTAGGTGGATAGAGAGGGAGAGGGACAAATACAGTAGGTAGGTAGGTAGGTAGGTAGGTAGGTAGGTAGGTAGGTAGGTAGGTAGGTAGGTAGGTAGGTGGATAAAGAGAGCGAGGGAGAAATACAGTAGGTAGGTAGGTAGGTAGGTAGAGAGAGAGAGAGAGGGAAAATACAGTAGGTAGGTAGATAGGTAGAGGGATAGAGAGAGGGGTGAGAAATACAGTAGGTAGGTAGGTAGGTATAAGGATAGAGAGACAGGGAAAGTACAGTAGGTAGGTAGATGGGTAGAGGGATAGAGAGAGGGGGGGGAAATTCAGTAGGTAGGTAGGTAGGTAGGTAGGTAGGTAGGTAGGTAGGTAGGTTATAATAATAATAATAATAATTTTATTGTTTCTATACCGCCCCCTCTCCCCACGGGGACTCGGGGCGGTGCACAGGTAGCATAAAAGCAATATATAACAACAATAAATAAACAACAAAATTTAAAAGCCAATTAAATAAACCCTGTGCTAAAATCCCAATTAACTAAAACCTATTCTATAAAATCCCAAGGCAAGGAGGCTATCCCAGGCCGGCCAGACGGAAAAAGTAAGTTTTCAATTTAAGACGGAAGGAGCGGAGGTCCGTAGTTGTCCTAATGTCGGGGGGAAGGTCGTTCCAGAGGGCCGGGCCCGCCACAGAGAGCGCCCTTCCCCTGGGTGTCGCCCGCTGACATAGTCTAGTGGACGGCACCCGGAGAAGCCCCTCTCTGTGGGAGCGAATCGGCCGTGAGGACGTGTGAGGCAGAATCCGATCCTGCAGATAGCTAGGTCCCGAGCCATGGAGCGCTTTAAAGATGATGACTAGCACCTTGAAGCGCACCCGGAAGACGACAGGCAGCCAGTGCAGCTCGCGCAAGAGCGGTGTTACATGGGTAGACCTTGCGGTCCCCATAATTGCTCGCGCGGCTGCATTCTGGACTAGCTGAAGCCTCCGGGTGCACCTCAGGGGCAGCCCCATGTAGAGAGAGTTACAATAGTCCAGTCGGGATGTCACGAGAGCATGAGTGACTGTGCGAAGGGCGTCCCGATCCAATAGGGGGCGCAATTGGCGAACCAGGCGAACCTGGTAAAACGCCCTCCTGGCCACGGCTGTCACCTGATTTTCCATGGACAGCCGGGCATCCAGGAGGACACCCAAATTGCGCGCCCCATCCACAGGGGCAAGATGTTCGCCCCCTATGGCCAGCGATGGAGTAAGCTGGTTGAATCGGGCAGCCGGAAACCACAGCCACTCGGTCTTGGTCGGGTTGAGCTTGAGTCCGTTACTTCCCATCCAGATCCGTACAGCTTCCAGGCACTGGCACATCACCGCTACGGCATCGTTGGGGTGGTTTGGGGTAGAAATGTACAGCTGGGTGTCGTCAGCGTACAGATGGTATTCTACCCCCAAACCACGGATGATCTCACCCAGCGGCTTCATGTATGTGTTGAACAGGAGGGGCGAGAGGACCGACCCCTGAGGCACCCCACATGTGAGGGGTCTCGCGGTCGATCTCTGCCCCCCTGTCAACACAAATTGCGATCGGCCAGAGAGGTAGGAGGAGAACCACCGTAAAACGGTGCCTCCCACCCCCAACCCCCCCAGCCGATGCAATAGGATACCATGGTCGATGGTATCGAAAGCCGCCGAGAGGTCTAATAGGACCAGGATGGAGGAACAACCCCCATCTCTGGCCCTCCAGAGATCATCAACCAACGCGACCAATGCCGTCTCGGTGCTATGCCCGGGCCGGAAGCCGGACTGGCGCGGATCTAGATAGTCTACTTCCTCCAGGTGACGGGGAAACTGTTGTGCCACCACACTCTCAACAACCTTCGCCAAAAAGGGAAGGTTGGAGACGGGACGGTAGTTGTTCAAAGAAGCTGGATCCAAGGAGGGCTTCTTAAGGAGGGGCCTCACCATCGCTTCTTTTAGGGAAGCAGGCAAGGCACCCTCACTCAAGGAAGCGTTGACCACCTCCTGGAGCCAGCCTCGTGTCACCTCCCAGGATGCCAGTACAAGCCAGGAGGGACACGGGTCCAATAAACATGTGGTGGCTCGCAGTCGCCCACGTAACCTGTCCATATCCTCGGAAGTAACGGAGTCAAACTCCTCCCAAACAAGATCTCTCTCGTGGCATCCCACTGGGCCACGAATGGGGGCTAGCTCGTTCTGTATCTGAGCGATTTTCTCCTGCAGAAAAATCACAAATTCCTCTGCTCTACCCTGTAGCGGGGCTTCCCGCACCCTCTGTTGAAGGAGGGAGCGGGTCACCCTAAACAGGGCGGCAGGGCGGTTTTCTGCGGATGCTATGAGAGTAGCGCAATGATGACGTTTGGCTACTCTCAGCGCCACAATGTAAGTCCGTAAATGGGCTCTTACCTGTGTCCGGTCAGATTCAGAACGAGAAGACCTCCATCTACTCTCTAGGCATCTCTTGCGGCGTTTCATCACCCCCAGCTCCTCGGTAAACCAAGGAGCCAGGGTGTTCCGCCGCCGCAAGAGAGGCCGCAAGGGCGCGACCCGATCCAAGGCTCCCGTGGTCGCACTATTCCATGCGGCCACGAGGTCCTCCATCGGGGCGCGGGTCAGGGGTACAGGAACTGGCCCAAGCGCCGTTTGGAACCCATCCGGGTCCATCAGGCGCCTGGGGCGGAACCAGATTGGTAATTCAGGTCCCGCCTCCCCGCGGAGGGGAGCAGCGGTCGGAAAGTCGAGCCGGAGAAGTGAGTGGTCTGTCCATGACAAGGGTGTGATGACTATGTCCCCTATACCCAGATCACTCGTCCATTGGCCTGAGACAAAGATAAGATCCGGTGTATGTCCACCCTCGTGAGTGGGGCCTTGAATTAGTTGGGTCAGGTCCATGGCCGTCATGGAAGCCATGAACTCCCGAGCTACCTCGGATGATTCGCCCAACGATGGCAGATTAAAGTCCCCCATGACTAAAAGTCTGGGGGTCTCCACTGCCACCGTAGCGATCACCTCGAGGAGCTCGGGCAGGGCTGCTGCTACATAGCGGGGAGCCAGGTATACAACCAGCAAGCCCAACTGCCTCCCTAGGCCCCACTTCACACAGAGGGACTCACAACCGGTAGTCTGTGGCACAATGGTCTCTCTCGGCTCAAGACCTTCCTTTACAATGACCGCTACCCCACCACCCCTACCCAGGGCCCGAGGCTGATGAAAAGCGTGGTAACCTGGCGGGCACATTTCAACGAGGGGGAGTCCACCCTCGTGGCCCAACCAGGTCTCTGCAATTCCCACCAGGTCCGGCTCCCCCTCCGACACGAGGTCGTGAATGAGGGGGGCTTTGTTGGCAACGGACCTGGCGTTGCAGAACATCAGCCGTAGGCCCTGGCTCTGTACACCCTGGCCACCTAGCCTGCAGGGGTTGAGGCACTTGACCGTCTGTAGCCAGCGGCCTCGTGTCCCCAACCGGGAGGATGACACACGTCTCCCCTCGGACCTGCCTCTCCCCACGACCTTTTGGATGAAAATGCCCTCTGTCGGAACGACTTGAATCTCCCCCCTCCTAACGGAACCTTCCGCTACCCTCCGTCGCCCGCTGGCCTGGCCCTCTCTTCCCTCACCCGCCTCAACCTGCCTACACCCTCCCTCCTCCCTGGTACCCCCTAAAATAGTTATTAATTTAAAAATTAAAAAGCCCCTAAGCCTACGCTTTTTCCACCTCTCCAGATTAATAAATCCTTCATCAAGGTGGGCCCTCGTTAGAGCGGAGGGCCAAACCTGCGAGAGCGGGGACTCTCGCAGTCGTAGCAGGTCTAGCTTGGAATACATAATATAGATAAATAATTAAATAAGTGAATAAATAATTATATATAGATACAATGTGGGAGTAAATTTCATAAGAGGGTCATGGGTAAAATTGTAAAAAATTATCAATGGCCTTAATTTAAAACACACAATTTCATGAGTAGATGATAAAATTCATGAGTAGATGATAAATAGATGGAATAAAGTGCATAAAATAGATGGAATAAAGTGCATCAAGAGGAATAGTTAGGGATGGCAGTTCAGGTGTTTCTGTCCATAGGTCTTTCTTTCTGAGGGATTACAAAGGTCTCTAAGGGACGTTGATGTAAAAGTCTAACAAACCATGGTGGGGAGGATTTCAAAGATCTTAGTTCTTAGTTCTTATGAGTTGCATCTGTGACTGGGTCTTAACGTCTTGAGTCCACTGAAAATCTTCTGTCAGCGTCCTCTGGCCATCACTGGCCTGCCCGGCGACAGACCGCTTGGTCAGTGGCCCCGCCATCAAATCACCGGGGACACTAGCCTCTGGGCTGGGGCTGGGCCGGAGCTCTCACCTCCGTAGCTGAGCCGGAGCTCTCACCTCCGCCTCTGCCTCCGCCGCCGCCTGCAAGCCAGGATTCACGCCAACATTTGCAACAGTAGGCCAGCCCATGGCATCGGCCGGCGCGGCGTCCGGCAATCCCATTCCACTCAACGCCCTCTCCCGGCGTTCACCTCCTCTCTTTCTCGGCGCTCTCACCACCATTTACGCGGCGCTCTCACCGCCACTCGTTCTTCTCCGTTCTTCTCCAACCTCAGCCGTCCTCGCTGCCGGCCTCCTGGCGGCCTCCTGGCGCTCCCACCGCCGGCCTCCACTCCATGGTAGTCCCAATCTCGCCCTCGCCGGGGGATATACGGCGGAGTCAGCGTTCCGCGCCCTCAAACAGACGCCGAAACGCCGACCTCCGCTCGGGCGCTCCGGGGTTTCCACCACGCCGTCCGTACACCCCCGCATCCACAAACCTCACCCAGGGGTACCTGGGTGGATTCCTCTTCAATCCCATGCCCTCCTGACTAAAACAGGAGGGCTGGGGCACATAAAAGGCCAGTAAACCTCCATGACCCAACACGGAGCTCCAGGGCTAGCCCGCCATAGTTCGCGCAAGCGCAGATTGATCTATCAATCTGCGCTTGCGCGATTGGTAGGAAGGAAGTTGGTAGGTTGGTAGGAAGGAAGGAAGGAAGGAAGGAAGGAAGGAAGGAAGGAAGGAAGGAAGGAAGGTAGGTAGGTAGGTAGGTAGGTAGGTAGGTAGGTAGGTGGATAGAGAGGGAGAGGGACAAACACAGTAGGTAGGTAGGTAGGTAGGTGGAGAGAGAGAGACAGGGAAAGTACAGTAGGTAGGTAGATAGGTAGAGGGATAGAGAGAGGGGGGGAAATTCAGTAGGTAGGTAGGTAGGTAGGTAGGTAGGTAGGTAGGAAGGAAGGAAGGAAGGAAGGAAGGAAGGAAGGAAGGAAGGAAGGAAGGAAGGAAGGTAGGTAGGTAGGTAGGTAGGTAGGTAGGTAGGTAGGTAGGTAGGTAGGTGGATAGAGAGGGAGAGGGACAAGCACAGTAGGTAGGTAGGTAGGTAGGTAGGTAGGTAGGTGGAGAGAGAGGGGGGGGAAATACAGTAGGTAGGTAGATAGGTAGAGGGATAGAGAGAGGGGGGAGAAATACAGTAGGTAGGTAGGTAGGTAGGTAGGTAGGTAGGTAGGTAGGTAGGTAGGTAGAGGGAGAGAGGGAGAAATACAGTAGGTAGGTAGGTAGGTAGGTAGAGGGAGAGAGGGAGAAATACAGTAGGTAGTTAGGTAGGTAGGTAGACGGAGAGAGAGAGAGGGAAAATACAGTAGGTAGGTAGATAGGTAGGTAGAGGGATAGAGGGGGGAGAATTACAGTAGGTAGGTAGGTAGGTAGGCAGGCAGGCAGGCAGGCAGGCAGGCTGGTAGGAAGGAAGGAAGGAAGGAAGGAAGGAAGGAAGGAAGGAAGGAAGGAAGGAAGGAAGGAAGGAAGGAAGGAAGGAAGGAAGGTAGGTAGGTAGGTAGGTAGGTAGGTAGGTAGGTAGGTAGGTAGGTGGAGAGAGAGGGGGGGAAATACAGTAGGTAGGTAGATAGGTAGAGGGATAGAGAGAGGGGGGAGAAATACAGTAGGTAGGTAGGTAGGTAGGTAGGTAGGTAGGTAGGTAGGTAGGTAGGTAGGTGGGTAGGTAGGTAGGTAGGTGGGTGGGTAAAGGGAGAGAGGGACAAATACAGTAGGTAGGTAGGTAGAGGGAGAGAGAGACATGGAAAATACAATAGATAGGTAGATCGGTAGAGAGATAGAGAGAGGGGGGAGAAATACAGTAGGTAGGTAGGTAGGTAGGTAGGTAGGTAGGTAGGTAGGTAGGTAGGTAGGTAGGTGGATAGAGAGGGAGAGGGACAAATACAGTAGGTAGGTAGGTAGGTAGGTAGGTAGGTAGGTAGGTAGGTAGGTAGGTAGGTGGATAAAGAGAGAGAGGGAGAAATACAGTAGGTTGGTAGGTAGGTAGGTGGAGAGAGAGAGAGAGGGAAAATACAGTAGGTAGGTAGATAGGTAGAGGGATAGAGAGAGGGGTGAGAAATACAGTAGGTAGGTAGGTAGGTATAAGGATAGAGAGACAGGGAAAGTACAGTAGGTAGGTAGATAGGTAGAGGGATAGAGAGAGGGGGGGAAATTCAGTAGGTAGGTAGGTAGGTAGGTAGGTAGGTAGGTAGGTAGGTAGGTTGGTAGGAAGGAAGGAAGGAAGGAAGGAAGGAAGGAAGGAAGGAAGGAAGGAAGGAAGGAAGGAAGGAAGGAAGGAAGGAAGGAAGGTAGGTAGGTAGGTAGGTAGGTAGGTAGGTAGGTAGGTAGGTAGGTTGGTAGGTGGATAGAGAGGGAGAGGGACAAACACAGTAGGTAGGTAGGTAGGTAGGTAGGTAGGTAGGTAGGTAGGTATTTAGGTGGAGAGAGAGGGGGGGGAAATACAGTAGGTAGGTAGATAGGTAGAGGGATAGAGAGAAGGGTGAGAAATACAGTAGGTAGGTAGGTAGGTATAAGGATAGAGAGACAGGGAAAATACGGTAGGTAGGTAGATAGGTAGAGGGATAGAGGGGGGAAAATACAGTAGGTAGGTAGGTAGGTAGGTAGATATAAGGATAGAGAGAGAGGGAAAATACGGTAGGTAGGTAGATAGGTAGAGGGATAGAGAGGGGGGAGAAATACAGTAGGTAGGTAGGTAGGTAGGTAGGTAGGTAGGTAGGTAGGTAGGTAGGTAGGTAGGTAGGTAGAGGGATAGAGAGGGAGAGGGAGAAATACAGTAGGTAGATAGGTAGGTAGGTAGGTAGGTAGGTAGGTAGGTAGGTAGGTAGGTAGGTAGGTAGGTAGGTAGGTAGGTAGGTAGGTGGAGAGAGAGAGGGGGAAATACAGTAGGTAGGTAGATAGGTAGAGGGATAGAGAGAGGGGGAGAAATACAGTAGGTAGGTAGGTAGGTAGGTAGAGGGAGAGAGGGAGAAATACAGTAGGTAGGTGGGTAGGTAGGGAGGGAGAGGGAGAGGAAGAAATACAGTAGGTAGTTAGGTAGGTAGGTAGACGGAGAGAGAGAGAGGGAAAATACAGTAGGTAGGTAGATAGGTAGGTAGAGGGATAGAGGGGGGGAGAATTACAGTAGGTAGGTAGGTAGGTAGGTAGGCAGGCAGGCAGGCAGGCAGGCAGGCAGGCAGGCAGGCAGGCAGGCAGGCAGGCAGGCAGGCAGGCTGGAAGGAAGGAAGGAAGGAAGGAAGGAAGGAAGGAAGGAAGGAAGGAAGGAAGGAAGGAAGGAAGGAAGGTAGGTAGGTAGGTAGGTAGGTAGGTAGGTAGGTAGGTAGGTAGGTAGGTAGGTGGATAGAGAGGGAGAGGGCAAACACAGTAGGTAGGTAGGTAGGTAGGTAGGTAGGTAGGTAGGTAGGTAGGTAGGTGGAGAGAGAGAGGGGGAAATACAGTAGGTAGGTAGATAGGTAGAGGGATAGAGAGAGGGGGGAGAAATACAGTAGGTAGGTAGGTAGGTAGGTAGGTAGGTAGGTAGGTAGGTAGGTAGGTAGGTAGGTAGGTGGGTGGGTGGGTGGGTGGGTGGGTGGGTGGGTGGGTGGGTAGGTAGGTAGGTGGGTGGGTAAAGGGAGAGAGGGACAAATACAGTAGGTAGGTAGGTAGAGGGAGAGAGAGACATGGAAAATACAATAGATAGGTAGATCGGTAGAGAGATAGAGAGAAATACAGTAGGTAGGTAGGTAGGTAGGTAGGTAGGTAGGTAGGTAGGTAGGTAGGTAGGTAGGTAGGTGGATAGAGAGGGAGAGGGACAAATACAGTAGGTAGGTAGGTAGGTAGGTGGAGAGAGAGAGAGAGGGAAAATACAGTAGGTAAGTAGATAGGTAGAGGGATAGAGAGAGGGGTGAGAAATACAGTAGGTAGGTAGGTAGGTATAAGGATAGAGAGACAGGGAAAGTACAGTAGGTAGGTAGATAGGTAGAGGGATAGAGAGAGGGGGGGAAATTCATTAGGTAGGTAGGTAGGTAGGTAGGTAGGTAGGTAGGTAGGTAGGTAGGTAGGTAGGTAGGAAGGTAGGTAGGTAGGTGGATAGAGAGGGAGAGGGACAAACACAGTAGGTAGGTAGGTAGGTAGGTAGGTAGGTAGGTAGGTAGGTAGGTAGGTAGGTAGGTAGGTAGGTAGGTAGGTAGGTAGGTAGGTAGGTAGGTGGAGAGAGAGAGGGGGAAATACAGTAGGTAGGTAGATAGGTAGAGGGATAGAGAGAAGGGTGAGAAATACAGTAGGTAGGTAGGTAGGTATAATAATAAATAATAATAATAAATTTTATTTGTTACCCGCTCTCTCTCCCCAGAGGGACTCGAGGCGGGGCACAGGAAAATTAAAAAAAACAATAAACACAAACAGAATACATAGTTTAAAATCTCAATTAAACAAATCCTGCGCTAAAAACATCTATAAAAAACTAAAAAAACTGTCCCTAAAACCCCTAAACACTACAACTAATTAAAATTACCCTAAAACCCCAGGACAAGGAGGCTATCCCAAGCCGGCCAGACGGAAAAAGTAGGTTTTCAATTTGAGACGGAAGGAGCGGAGGTCCGTGGTCATCCTAATATCGGGGGGAAGGTCGTTCCAGAGGGCCGGGCCCGCCACAGAGAGAGCCCTTCCCCTGGGTGTCGCCCGCTGACACAGTCTAGTGGACGGCACCCGGAGAAGCCCCGCTCTGTGGGAGCGAATCGGCCGTGAGGATGTATGGGGCAGGATCCGATCCTGCAGATAGCTAGGTCCCGAGCCATGGAGCGCTTTAAAGATGATAATTAACACCTTGAAGCGCACCCGGAAGACGACAGGTAGCCAGTGCAGCTCGCGTAAGAGCGGTGTTACATGGGTGGACCTAGCGGTCCCCATAATTGCTCGCGCGGCTGCATTCTGGACTAGCTGAAGCCTCCGGGTGCACCTCAAGGGCAGCCCCATGTAGAGAGAGTTACAATAGTCCAGTCGGGATGTCACGAGAGCATGAGTGACTGTGCAAAGGGCGTCCCGATCCAATAGGGGGCGCAATTGGCGAACCAGGCGAACCTGGTAAAACGCCCTCCTGGCCACGGCTGTCACTTGATCTTCCATGGACAGCCGGGCATCCAGGAGGACACCCAAATTGCGCACCCCATCCACAGGGGCAAGATGTTCGCCCCCTATGGCCAGTGCTGGAATGAGCTGGTTGAACCGGGCAGCCGGAAACCACAGCCACTCGGTCTTGGTCGGGTTGAGCCTGAGTCCGTTACTTCCCATCCAGATCCGTACAGCTTCCAGGCACTGGCACATCACCGCTACGGCATCGTTGGGGTGGTTTGGGGTAGAAATGTACAGCTGTGTATCATCAGCGTACAGATGGTACTCTACCCCAAAACCACGGATGATCTCACCCAGCAGCTTCATGTATGTGTTGAACAGGAGGGGCGAGAGGACCGACCCCTGAGGCACCCCACATGCGAGGGGTCTCGCGGTCGATCTCTGCCCCCCTGCCAACACAAATTGCGATCGGCCAGAGAGGTAGGAGGAGAACCACCGTAAAACGGTGCCTCCCACCCCCAACCCCCCCAGCCGATGCAATAGGATACCATGGTCGATGGTATCGAAAGCCGCCGAGAGGTCTAATAGGACCAGGATGGAGGAACAACCCCCATCTCTGGCCCTCCAGAGATCATCAACCAACGCGACCAATGCCGTCTCGGTGCTATGCCCGGGCCGAAAGCCGGACTGGCGCGGATCTAGATAATCAACTTCCTCCAGGTGACGGGGAAACTGTTGTGCCACCACACTCTCAACAACCTTCGCCAGAAAGGGAAGGTTGGAGACTGGACGGTAGTTGTTCAAAAGAGCTGGATCCAAAGAGGGCTTCTTCAGGAGGGGCCTCACCATCGCTTCTTTTAGGGAAGCAGGCAAGGCACCCTCACTCAAGGATGCGTTGACAACCTCTTGGAGCCAGCCTCGTGTCACCTCCCAGGATGCCAGTACAAGCCAGGAGGGACACGGGTCCAATAAACATGTGGTGGCTCGCAGTCGCCCACGTAGCCTGTCCATATCCTCGGAAGTAACGGAGTCAAACTCCTCCCAAACAAGATCTCTCTCGTGGCATCCCACTGGGCCATGAATGGGGGCTAGCTCGTTCTGTATCTGAGCGATTTTCTCCTGCAGAAAAGTCACAAATTCCTCTGCTCTACCCTGTAACGGGGCTTCCCGCACCCTCTGTTGAAGGAGGGAGCGGGTCACCCTAAACAGGGCGGCAGGGCGGTTTTCTGCGGATGCTATGAGAGTGGCACAATGGTGACGTTTGGCCACTCTCAGCGCCACAATGTAAGTCCGTAAATGGGCTCTTACCTGTGTCCGGTCAGATTCAGTTCGAGTATACCTCCATCTTCTCTCTAGGCATCTCTTGCGGCGTTTCATCACCCTCAGCTCCTCGGAAAACCAGGGAGCCAGGGTGTTTCGCCGCCGCAAGAGAGGCCGCAAGGGCGCGACCCGATCCAAGGCTCCCGTGGTCGCAGTATTCCATGCGGCCACGAGGTCCTCCATCGGGGCGCGGGCCAGGGGTACAGGAAGTGGCCCAAGCGCCGTCTGGAACCCATCCGGGTCCATCAGGCGCCTGGGGCGGAACCAGATTGGTGACTCAGGTTCCGCCTCCCCGCGGAGGGGAGCAGCGGTCGGAAAGTCGAGCCGGAGAAGTGAGTGGTCTGTCCATGACAAGGGTGTGATGACTATATCCCCTATACCCAGATCACTCTTCCATTGGCCTGAGACAAAGATGAGATCCGGTGTGTGTCCACCCTTGTGCGTATAAGGATAGAGAGACAGGGAAAATACGGTAGGTAGGTAGATAGGTAGAGGGATAGAGGGGGGAAAATACAGTAGGTAGGTAGGTAGGTAGGTAGGTAGGTAGGTAGGTAGGTAGGTAGGTAGGTAGGTAGGTAGGTAGGTGGAGAGAGAGAGGGGGAAATACAGTAGGTAGGTAGATAGGTAGAGGGATAGAGAGAAGGGTGAGAAATACAGTAGGTAGGTAGGTAGGTATAATAATAAATAATAATAATAAATTTTATTTGTTACCCGCTCTCTCTCCCCAGAGGGACTCGAGGCGGGGCACAGGAAAATTAAAAAAAACAATAAACACAAACAGAATACATAATTTAAAATCTCAATTAAACAAATCCTGCGCTAAAAACATCTATAAAAAACTAAAAAAACTGTCCCTAAAACCCCTAAACACTACAACTAATTAAAATTACCCTAAAACCCCAGGACAAGGAGGCTATCCCAAGCCGGCCAGACGGAAAAAGTAGGTTTTCAATTTGAGACGGAAGGAGCGGAGGTCCGTGGTCATCCTAATATCGGGGGGAAGGTCGTTCCAGAGGGCCGGGCCCGCCACAGAGAGAGCCCTTCCCCTGGGTGTCGCCCGCTGACACAGTCTAGTGGACGGCACCCGGAGAAGCCCCGCTCTGTGGGAGCGAATCGGCCGTGAGGATGTATGGGGCAGGATCCGATCCTGCAGATAGCTAGGTCCCGAGCCATGGAGCGCTTTAAAGATGATAATTAACACCTTGAAGCGCACCCGGAAGACGACAGGTAGCCAGTGCAGCTCGCGTAAGAGCGGTGTTACATGGGTGGACCTAGCGGTCCCCATAATTGCTCGCGCGGCTGCATTCTGGACTAGCTGAAGCCTCCGGGTGCACCTCAAGGGCAGCCCCATGTAGAGAGAGTTACAATAGTCCAGTCGGGATGTCACGAGAGCATGAGTGACTGTGCAAAGGGCGTCCCGATCCAATAGGGGGCGCAATTGGCGAACCAGGCGAACCTGGTAAAACGCCCTCCTGGCCACGGCTGTCACTTGATCTTCCATGGACAGCCGGGCATCCAGGAGGACACCCAAATTGCGCACCCCATCCACAGGGGCAAGATGTTCGCCCCCTATGGCCAGTGCTGGAATGAGCTGGTTGAACCGGGCAGCCGGAAACCACAGCCACTCGGTCTTGGTCGGGTTGAGCCTGAGTCCGTTACTTCCCATCCAGATCCGTACAGCTTCCAGGCACTGGCACATCACCGCTACGGCATCGTTGGGGTGGTTTGGGGTAGAAATGTACAGCTGTGTATCATCAGCGTACAGATGGTACTCTACCCCAAAACCACGGATGATCTCACCCAGCAGCTTCATGTATGTGTTGAACAGGAGGGGCGAGAGGACCGACCCCTGAGGCACCCCACATGCGAGGGGTCTCGCGGTCGATCTCTGCCCCCCTGCCAACACAAATTGCGATCGGCCAGAGAGGTAGGAGGAGAACCACCGTAAAACGGTGCCTCCCACCCCCAACCCCCCCAGCCGATGCAATAGGATACCATGGTCGATGGTATCGAAAGCCGCCGAGAGGTCTAATAGGACCAGGATGGAGGAACAACCCCCATCTCTGGCCCTCCAGAGATCATCAACCAACGCGACCAATGCCGTCTCGGTGCTATGCCCGGGCCGAAAGCCGGACTGGCGCGGATCTAGATAATCAACTTCCTCCAGGTGACGGGGAAACTGTTGTGCCACCACACTCTCAACAACCTTCGCCAGAAAGGGAAGGTTGGAGACTGGACGGTAGTTGTTCAAAAGAGCTGGATCCAAAGAGGGCTTCTTCAGGAGGGGCCTCACCATCGCTTCTTTTAGGGAAGCAGGCAAGGCACCCTCACTCAAGGATGCGTTGACAACCTCTTGGAGCCAGCCTCGTGTCACCTCCCAGGATGCCAGTACAAGCCAGGAGGGACACGGGTCCAATAAACATGTGGTGGCTCGCAGTCGCCCACGTAGCCTGTCCATATCCTCGGAAGTAACGGAGTCAAACTCCTCCCAAACAAGATCTCTCTCGTGGCATCCCACTGGGCCATGAATGGGGGCTAGCTCGTTCTGTATCTGAGCGATTTTCTCCTGCAGAAAAGTCACAAATTCCTCTGCTCTACCCTGTAACGGGGCTTCCCGCACCCTCTGTTGAAGGAGGGAGCGGGTCACCCTAAACAGGGCGGCAGGGCGGTTTTCTGCGGATGCTATGAGAGTGGCACAATGGTGACGTTTGGCCACTCTCAGCGCCACAATGTAAGTCCGTAAATGGGCTCTTACCTGTGTCCGGTCAGATTCAGTTCGAGTATACCTCCATCTTCTCTCTAGGCATCTCTTGCGGCGTTTCATCACCCTCAGCTCCTCGGAAAACCAGGGAGCCAGGGTGTTTCGCCGCCGCAAGAGAGGCCGCAAGGGCGCGACCCGATCCAAGGCTCCCGTGGTCGCAGTATTCCATGCGGCCACGAGGTCCTCCATCGGGGCGCGGGCCAGGGGTACAGGAAGTGGCCCAAGCGCCGTCTGGAACCCATCCGGGTCCATCAGGCGCCTGGGGCGGAACCAGATTGGTGACTCAGGTTCCGCCTCCCCGCGGAGGGGAGCAGCGGTCGGAAAGTCGAGCCGGAGAAGTGAGTGGTCTGTCCATGACAAGGGTGTGATGACTATATCCCCTATACCCAGATCACTCTTCCATTGGCCTGAGACAAAGATGAGATCCGGTGTGTGTCCACCCTTGTGCGTATAAGGATAGAGAGACAGGGAAAATACGGTAGGTAGGTAGATAGGTAGAGGGATAGAGGGGGGAAAATACAGTAGGTAGGTAGGTAGGTAGGTAGGTAGGTAGGTAGGTAGGTAGGTAGGTAGGTAGGTAGGTAGGTAGGTAGAGGGATAGAGAGGGAGAGGGAGAAATACAATAGGTAGGTAGGTAGGTAGGTAGGTAGGTAGGTAGGTAGGTAGGTAGGTAGGTAGGTAGGTAAGTTGGTAGGAAGGAAGGAAGGAAGGAAGGAAGGAAGGAAGGAAGGTAGGTAGGTAGGTAGTTAGGTAGGTAGGTAGGTGGATAGAGAGGGAGAGGGACAAACACAGTAGGTAGGTAGGTAGGTAGGTAGGTAGGTAGGTAGGTAGGTAGGTAGGTAGGTAGGTAGGTGGATAGAGAGGGAGAGGGACAAACACAGTAGGTAGGTAGGTAGGTAGGTAGGTAGGTAGGTAGGTAGGTAGGTAGGTAGGTAGGTAGGTGGAGAGAGAGAGGGGGAAATACAGTAGGTAGGTAGATAGGTAGAGGGATAGAGAGAGGGGGAAGAAATACAGTAGGTAGGTAGGTAGGTATAAGGATAGAGAGACAGGGAAAATACGGTAGGTAGGTAGATAGGTAGAGGGATAGAGGGGGAGAAATACAGTAGGTAGGTAGGTAGGTAGGTAGGTAGGTAGGTAGGTAGGTAGGTAGGTAGAGGGATAGAGAGGGAGAGGGAGAAATACAGTAGGTAGATAGGTAGGTAGGTAGGTAGGTAGGTAGGAAGGTAGGTAGGTAGGCAGGCAGGCAGAGGGAAAGAGAGAGAGAGGGAGAAATACAGTAGGTAGGTAGGTAGATAGGTAGGTAGGTAGGTAGGTAGGTAGGTAGGTAGGTAGGTAGAGGGAGAGGGAGAAATACAGTAGGTAGTTAGGTAGGTAGGAGGAGGGAGAGAGGGAGAAATACAGTAGGTAGGTAGGTAGGTAGGGGGGGAGAGAGGGGGGGAGAATTACAGTAGGTAGGTAGGCAGGTAGGTAGGGAGAGGGAGAGGGAGAAATACAGTAGGTAGGTAGATAGGTAGAGGGATAGAGGGAGGGGTGAGAAATACAGTAGGTAGGTAGGTAGGTATAAGGATAGAGAGACAGGGAAAATACGGTAGGTAGGTAGATAGGTAGAGGGATAGAGAGAGGGGGGGAAATACAGTAGGTAGGTAGGCAGGTAGGTAGGTAGGTAGGTAGGTAGGTAGGTAGGTAGGTAGGTATAAGGATAGAGAGACAGGGAAAATATGGTAGGTAGGAAATAGGTAGAGGGATAGAGAGAGGGGAGAAATACAGTAGGTAGGTAGGTAGGTAGGTAGGTAGGTAGGTAGGTAGGTAGGTAGGTAGGTAGGTAGAGGGATAGAGGGGGGGAGAATTACAGTATGTAGGTAGGTAGGTAGGTAGGTAGGTAGGTAGGTAGGTAGGTAGGTAGGTAGGTAGGTAGGTAGATAGGTGAATAAAAAGAGAGAGGGACAAATACAGTAGGTAGGTAGATAGGTAGAGGGATAGAGAAAAGGGTGAGAAATACAGTAGGTAGGTAGGTAGGTATAAGGATAGAGAGACAGGGAAAATACGGTAGGTAGGTAGATAGGTAGAGGGATAGAGAGGGGGGAGAAATACAGTAGGTAGGTAGGTAGGTAGGTAGGTAGGTAGGTAGGTAGGTAGGTAGGTAGAGGGATAGAGAGGGAGAGGGAGAAATACAGTAGTTAGGTAGGTAGGTAGGTGGGTGGGTAGGTAGGTAGGTAGGTAGGTAGGTAGGTAGGTAGGTAGGTAGGTAGGTGGGTAAAGGGACAAATACAGTAGGTAGGTAGGTAGAGGGAGAGAGAGACATGGAAAATACAATAGATAGGTAGATCGGTAGAGAGATAGAGAGAGGGGGGAGAAATACAGTAGGTAGGTAGGTAGGTAGGTAGGTAGGTAGGTAGGTAGGTAGGTAGGTAGGTAGGTAGGTAGGTAGGTAGAGGGATAGAGAGGGAGAGGGAGAAGTACAGTAGGTAGGTGGGTAGGTAGGTGGATAGAGAGGGAGAGGGACAAATACAGTAGGTAGGTAGGTAGGTAGGTAGGTAGGTAGGTAGGTAGGTAGGTAGGTAGGTAGGTAGGTAGGTAGGTAGGTAGGTAGGTAGGTAGGTGAATAAAAAGAGAGAGGGACAAATGCAGTAGGTAGCTAGGTAGATAGGTAGAGGGATAGAGAGAGAGAGGGTGAAATACAGTGGGTAGGTAGGTAAGTAGGTAGGTAGGTGGATAAAGAGAGAAAGGGACAAATACAGTAGGTAGGTAGGTAGGTAGGTAGGTAGGTAGGTAGGTAGGTAGGTAGGTAGGTAGGTGGATAAAGAGAGAGAGGGAGAAATACAGTAGCTAGGTAGGTAGGTAGGTAGGTGGAGAGAGGGAGAGAGGGAGAAATACAGTAGGTAGGTAGGTAGGTAGGTAGAGGGAGAGAGGGAGAAATACAGTAGGTAGGTGGGTAGGTAGGTAGGGAGAGGGAGAGGAAGAAATACAGTAGGTAGTTAGGTAGGTAGGTAGACGGAGAGAGAGAGGGGGAAAATACAGTAGGTAGGTAGATAGGTAGGTAGAGGGATAGAGGGGGGGAGAATTACAGTAGGTAGGTAGGTAGGTAGGCAGGCAGGCAGGCAGGCAGGCAGGAAGGAAGGAAGGCAGGCAGGCAGGCAGGCAGGCAGGAAGGAAGGAAGGAAGGAAGGAAGGAAGGAAGGAAGGAAGGAAGGAAGGAAGGAAGGAAGGAAGGAAGGAAGGTAGGTAGGTAGGTAGGTAGGTAGGTGGATAGAGACGGAGAGGGACAAACACAGTAGGTAGGTAGGTAGGTAGGTAGGTAGGTAGGTAGGTAGGTGGAGAGAGAGAGGGGGAAATACAGTAGGTAGGTAGATAGGTAGAGGGATAGAGAGAGGGGGAGAAATACAGTAGGTAGGTAGGTAGGTAGGTAGGTAGGTAGGTAGGTAGGTAGGTAGGTAGGTAGGTGGGTGGGTGGGTAAAGGGAGAGAGGGACAAATACAGTAGTTAGGTAGGTAGAGGGAGAGAGAGACATGGAAAATACAATAGATAGGTAGGTAGGTAGGTAGGTAGGTAGGTAGGTAGAGAGATAGAGAGAGGGGGAGAAATACAGTAGGTAGGTAGGTAGGTAGGTAGGTAGGTAGGTAGGTAGGTAGGTAGGTTGGTAGGTAGGTAGGTAGGTGGATAGAGAGGGAGAGGGACAAATACAGTAGGTAGGTAGATAGAGAGAGGGGTGAGAAATACAGTAGGTAGGTAGGTAGGTATAAGGATAGAGAGACAGGGAAAGTACAGTAGGTAGGTAGATAGGTAGAGGGATAGAGAGAGGGGGGGAAATTCAGTAGGTAGGTAGGTAGGTAGGTAGGTAGGTAGGTAGGTAGGTAGGTAGGTTGGTTGGTAGGAAGGAAGGAAGGAAGGAAGGAAGGAAGGAAGGAAGGAAGGAAGGAAGGAAGGAAGGAAGGAAGGTAGGTAGGTAGGTAGGTAGGTAGGTAGGTAGGTAGGTATGTAGGTAGGTAGGTGGATAGAGAGGGAGAGGGACAAACACAGTAGGTAGGTAGGTAGGTAAGTAGGTAGGTAGGTAGGTAGGTAGGTAGGTAGGTAGGTTGGTAGGTAGGTAGGTAGGTAGGTAGGTAGGTAGGTAGGTGGAGAGAGAGAGGGGGAAATACAGTAGGTAGGTAGATAGGTAGAGGGATAGAGAGAGGGGGAGAAATACAGTAGGTAGGTAGGTAGGTAGGTAGGTAGGTAGGTAGGTAGGTAGGTAGGTAGGTAGGTAGAGGGAGAGAGGGAGAAATACAGTAGGTAGGTAGGTAGGTAGGTAGACGGAGAGAGAGAGAGGGAAAATACAGTAGATAGGTAGATAGGTAGGTAGAGGGATAGAGGGGGGGAGAATTACAGTAGGTAGGTAGGCAGGTAGGCAGGCAGGCAGGCAGGCAGGCAGGCAGGCAGGCAGGCTGGTAGGAAGGAAGGAAGGAAGGAAGGAAGGAAGGAAGGAAGGAAGGAAGGAAGGAAGGAAGGAAGGAAGGAAGGTAGGTAGGTAGGTAGGTAGGTAGGTGGATAGAGAGGGAGAGGGACAAACACAGTAGGTAGGTAGGTAGGTAGGTAGGTAGGTAGGTAGGTAGGTAGGTAGGTAGGTAGGTAGGTGGAGAGAGAGAGGGGGAAATACAGTAGGTAGGTAGATAGGTAGAGGGATAGAGAGAGGGGGGAGAAATACAGTGGGTAGGTAGGTAGGTAGGTAGGTAGGTAGGTAGGTAGGTAGGTAGGTAGGTGGTTGGGTAAAGGGAGAGAGGGACAAATACAGTAGGTAGGTAGGTAGAGGGAGAGAGAGACATGGAAAATACAATAGATAGGTAGATCGGTAGAGAGATAGAGAGAGGGGGGAGAAATACAGTAGGTAGGTAGGTAGGTAGGTAGGTAGGTAGGTAGGTAGGTAGGTAGGTAGGTAGGTAGGTAGGTAGGTAGGTAGGTAGGTGCATAGAGAGGGAGAAGGACAAATACAGTAGGTAGGTAGGTAGGTAGGTAGGTAGGTAGGTAGGTAGGTAGGTAGGTAGGTAGGTAGGTAGGTAGGTAGGTAGGTAGGTAGGTAGGTAGAGGGATAGAGGGGGGGAGAATTACAGTATGTATGTAGGTAGGTAGGTAGGTAGGTAGGTAGGTAGGTAGGTAGGTAGATAGGTGAATAAAAAGAGAGAGGGACAAATACAGTAGGTAGGTAGATAGGTAGAGGGATAGAGAAAAGGGTGAGAAATACAGTAGGTAGGTAGGTAGGTATAAGGATAGAGAGACAGGGAAAATACGGTAGGTAGGTAGATAGGTAGAGGGATAGAGAGGGGGGAGAAATACAGTAGGTAGGTAGGTAGGTAGGTAGGTAGGTAGGTAGGTAGGTAGGTAGGTAGGTAGGTAGGTAGGTAGAGGGATAGAGAGGGAGAGGGAGAAATACAGTAGTTAGGTAGGTAGGTAGGTGGGTGGGTAGGTAGGTAGGTAGGTAGGTAGGTAGGTAGGTAGGTAGGTAGGTGGGTAAAGGGACAAATACAGTAGGTAGGTAGGTAGAGGGAGAGAGAGACATGGAAAATACAATAGATAGGTAGATCGGTAGAGAGATAGAGAGAGGGGGGAGAAATACAGTAGGTAGGTAGGTAGGTAGGTAGGTAGGTAGGTAGGTAGGTAGGTAGGTAGGTAGGTAGGTAGAGGGATAGAGAGGGAGAGGGAGAAGTACAGTAGGTAGGTGGGTAGGTAGGTGGATAGAGAGGGAGAGGGACAAATACAGTAGGTAGGTAGGTAGGTAGGTAGGTAGGTAGGTAGGTAGGTAGGTAGGTAGGTAGGTAGGTAGGTAGGTAGGTAGGTGGATAGAGAGGGAGAGGGACAAACACAGTAGGTAGGTAGATAGGTAGAGGGATAGAGAGAGGGGTGAGAAATACGCAAACCATAAGTCATACAGGTTCTGGAAGAAAGGCACGACGAGGATGATCAACAGTAATGATGTAAGGTTCCTGGAATATATAAACTGGGATAAACTGGAGAATGGAAAGGAAATAATATTTGAGTAAAAAACTGAAAATACTCAAGTAGAGAAAGAGAAAGCAGTAGAGACTACTCAGAAGGAGGTAGGAGAGGAAAAAGCAGTAGAGACTACTCAAGAGGAGGAAAGAGATAGGCAGGAATATATTAAGGTGGAGAGTCGATCCACAAGTCCTGAACTGCCGAGGAGGTCAAAACGAGACACCAGGCCACCTGATCGTTATCAGGCAAGTCTGGTCTATAGGAAAAATAAATTTTTCGGCAAAGTACACTAAGATAGCAACACACCAAGAGGACGATCAGATGATGTGGAAAGCTGCGATGGATACATATAAAGTAAGATAGATGAAACAGGAATTTAATCAGTCTGTAACTGGTTACAACGAAGGGTGTGCAAAAAGGCAAATACTCTCAGGGCAGGATAATGTGTGGGCAGCTAGACACAACAATCACCTGGAATGGAGACGGCGTTTCTGCATGCACTGTGAGAGCATATGATATACAGGCAGTAGGTAGGTAGGTAGGTAGATAGGTAGATAGGTAGAGGGATAGAGAGGGAGAGGGAGAAACACAGTAGGTGGGTAGGTAGGTAGGTAGGTAGGTAAGTAGGTATAGGGATAGAGAGAGAGGGAAAATACGGTAGGTAGGTAGAGAGGTAGAGGGATAGAGAGAGGGGGGAGAAATAGAGTAGGTAGGTAGGTAGGTAGGTAGGTAGGTAGGTAGGTAGGTAGGTAGGTAGGTAGGTAGGTGGGTGGGTAAAGAGAGAGGGACAAATGCAGTAGGTAGCTAGGTAGATAGGTAGAGGGATAGAGAGAGAGGGGGTGAAATACAGTAGGTAGGTAGGTAAGTAGGTAGGTAGGTGGATAAAGAGAGAAAGGGACAAATACAGTAGGTGGGTAGGTAGGTAGGTAGGTAGGTAGGTAGGTAGGTAGGTAGGTAGGTAGGTAGGTAGGTAGGTAGGTAGAGGTCTAGAGAGGGAGAGAGAGAAATACAGTAGGTAGGTAGGTGGATAAAGAGAGAGAGGGACAAATACAGTAAGTAGGTAGGCAGGTAGAGGGAGAGAGAGAGAGAGGGAAATTACAGTAGGTAGGTAGATAAGTAGAAGGATAGAGAGGGGGGGAGAAATACAGTAGGTAGGTAAGTAGGTAGGTACAGTAGGTAGCTAGGTGGAGAGAGAGATGGAAAATACAGTAGATAGGTAGATAGGTAGAGAGATAGAGAGAGGGGGGGAGACATACAGTAGGTAGGTAGGTAGGTAGGTAGGTAGGTAGGTAGGTAGGTAGGTAGGTAGGTAGGTAGGTAGGTAGGTAGGTAGGTAGGTAGAGGGATAGAGAGGGAAAGGGAGAAACACAGTAGGTGGGTAGGTAGGTAGGTAGGTAGGTAGGTAGGTAGGTAGGTAGGTAGGTAGGTAGGTAGGTAGGTAGGTAGGTAGGTGAATAAAAAGAGAGAGGGACAAATGCAGTAGGTAGCTAGGTAGATAGGTAGAGGGATAGAGAGAGAGAGGGTGAAATACAGTGGGTAGGTAGGTAAGTAGGTAGGTAGGTGGATAAAGAGAGAAAGGGACAAATACAGTAGGTAGGTAGGTAGGTAGGTAGGTAGGTAGGTAGGTAGGTAGGTAGGTAGGTAGGTAGGTGGATAAAGAGAGAGAGGGAGAAATACAGTAGCTAGGTAGGTAGGTAGGTAGGTGGAGAGAGGGAGAGAGGGAGAAATACAGTAGGTAGGTAGGTAGGTAGGTAGAGGGAGAGAGGGAGAAATACAGTAGGTAGGTGGGTAGGTAGGTAGGGAGAGGGAGAGGAAGAAATACAGTAGGTAGTTAGGTAGGTAGGTAGACGGAGAGAGAGAGGGGGAAAATACAGTAGGTAGGTAGATAGGTAGGTAGAGGGATAGAGGGGGGGAGAATTACAGTAGGTAGGTAGGTAGGTAGGTAGGCAGGCAGGCAGGCAGGCAGGCAGGCAGGAAGGCAGGCAGGCAGGCAGGCAGGCAGGCAGGCAGGAAGGAAGGAAGGAAGGAAGGAAGGAAGGAAGGAAGGAAGGAAGGAAGGAAGGAAGGAAGGAAGGAAGGAAGGAAGGAAGGAAGGAAGGAAGGTAGGTAGGTAGGTAGGTAGGTAGGTGGATAGAGACGGAGAGGGACAAACACAGTAGGTAGGTAGGTAGGTAGGTAGGTAGGTAGGTAGGTAGGTGGAGAGAGAGAGGGGGAAATACAGTAGGTAGGTAGATAGGTAGAGGGATAGAGAGAGGGGGAGAAATACAGTAGGTAGGTAGGTAGGTAGGTAGGTAGGTAGGTAGGTAGGTAGGTGGGTGGGTGGGTAAAGGGAGAGAGGGACAAATACAGTAGTTAGGTAGGTAGAGGGAGAGAGAGACATGGAAAATACAATAGATAGGTAGGTAGGTAGGTAGGTAGGTAGGTAGGTAGGTAGGTAGAGAGATAGAGAGAGGGGGAGAAATACAGTAGGTAGGTAGGTAGGTAGGTAGGTAGGTAGGTAGGTAGGTAGGTTGGTAGGTAGGTAGGTAGGTGGATAGAGAGGGAGAGGGACAAATACAGTAGGTAGGTAGGTAGGTAGGTAGGTAGGTAGGTAGGTAGGTAGGTAGGTAGGTAGGTGGATAAAGAGAGAGAGGGAGAAATACAGTAGGTAGGTAGGTAGGTAGGTGGAGAGAGAGAGAGAGGGAAAATACAGTAGGTAGGTAGATAGGTAGAGGGATAGAGAGAGGGGTGAGAAATACAGTAGGTAGGTAGGTAGGTATAAGGATAGAGAGACAGGGAAAGTACAGTAGGTAGGTAGATAGGTAGAGGGATAGAGAGAGGGGGGGAAATTCAGTAGGTAGGTAGGTAGGTAGGTAGGTAGGTAGGTAGGTAGGTAGGTAGGTTGGTTGGTAGGAAGGAAGGAAGGAAGGAAGGAAGGAAGGAAGGAAGGAAGGAAGGAAGGAAGGTAGGTAGGTAGGTAGGTAGGTAGGTAGGTAGGTAGGTAGGTAGGTAGGTAGGTAGGTAGGTGGATAGAGAGGGAGAGGGACAAACACAGTAGGTAGGTAGGTAGGTAAGTAGGTAGGTAGGTAGGTAGGTAGGTAGGTAGGTAGGTAGGTAGGTTGGTAGGTAGGTAGGTAGGTAGGTAGGTAGGTAGGTAGGTGGAGAGAGAGAGGGGGAAATACAGTAGGTAGGTAGATAGGTAGAGGGATAGAGAGAGGGGGAGAAATACAGTAGGTAGGTAGGTAGGTAGGTAGGTAGGTAGGTAGGTAGGTAGGTAGGTAGGTAGAGGGAGAGAGGGAGAAATACAGTAG
>CM077650.1:49569599-49574599 GCA_039707465.1 Rhabdophis nuchalis | reverse complement strand
GAGAGAGGGAAAATACAGTAGGTAGGTAGATAGGTAGAGGGATAGAGAGAGGGGTGAGAAATACGCAAACCATAAGTCATACAGGTTCTGGAAGAAAGGCACGACGAGGATGATCAACAGTAATGATGTAAGGTTCCTGGAATATATAAACTGGGATAAACTGGAGAATGGAAAGGAAATAATATTTGAGTAAAAAACTGAAAATACTCAAGTAGAGAAAGAGAAAGCAGTAGAGACTACTCAGAAGGAGGTAGGAGAGGAAAAAGCAGTAGAGACTACTCAAGAGGAGGAAAGAGATAGGCAGGAATATATTAAGGTGGAGAGTCGATCCACAAGTCCTGAACTGCCGAGGAGGTCAAAACGAGACACCAGGCCACCTGATCGTTATCAGGCAAGTCTGGTCTATAGGAAAAATAAATTTTTCGGCAAAGTACACTAAGATAGCAACACACCAAGAGGACGATCAGATGATGTGGAAAGCTGCGATGGATACATATAAAGTAAGATAGATGAAACAGGAATTTAATCAGTCTGTAACTGGTTACAACGAAGGGTGTGCAAAAAGGCAAATACTCTCAGGGCAGGATAATGTGTGGGCAGCTAGACACAACAATCACCTGGAATGGAGACGGCGTATCTGCATGCACTGTGAGAGCATATGATATACAGGCAGTAGGTAGGTAGGTAGGTAGATAGGTAGATAGGTAGAGGGATAGAGAGGGAGAGGGAGAAACACAGTAGGTGGGTAGGTAGGTAGGTAGGTAAGTAGGTATAGGGATAGAGAGAGAGGGAAAATACGGTAGGTAGGTAGAGAGGTAGAGGGATAGAGAGAGGGGGAGAAATACAGTAGGTAGGTAGGTAGGTAGGTAGGTAGGTAGGTAGGTAGGTAGGTAGGTAGGTAGGTAGAGGGATAGAGAGGGAGAGGGAGAAGTACAGTAGGTAGGTGGGTAGGTAGGTGATAGAGAGGGAGAGGGACAATACAGTAGGTAGGTAGGTAGGTAGGTAGGTAGGTAGGTAGGTAGGTAGGTAGGTAGGTAGGTGGGTGGTTTAAGGGACAAATACAGTAGGTAGGTAGGTAGAGGGAGAGAGAGACATGGAAAATACAATAGATAGGTAGATCGGTAGAGAGATAGAGAGAGGGGGGAGAAATACAGTAGGTAGGTAGGTAGGTAGGTAGGTAGGTAGGTAGGTAGGTAGGTAGGTAGGTAGGTAGAGGGAGAGAGGGAGAAATACAGTAGGTAGTTAGGTAGCTAGCTAGAGGGATAGAGGGAGAAATACAGTAGGTAGGTAGGTAGGTAGGTAGGTAGGTAGGTAGGTAGGTAGGTAGGGAGGGAGGGAGGGAGGGAGGAGAGGGAGAGGGAGAGGGAGAGGGAGAGGGAGAGGGAGAGGGAGAGGGAGAGGAAAAATACGGTAGGTAGGTAGAGAGGTAGAGGGATAGAGAGAGGGGGGAGAAATACAGTAGGTAGGTAGGTAGGTAGGTAGGTAGGTAGGTAGGTAGGTAGGTAGGTAGGTAGGTAGGTAGGTAGGTGAATAAAGAGAGAGGGACAAATACAGTAGGTTAGGTAGATAGGTAGAGGGATAGAGAGAAGGGTGAGAAATACAGTAGGTAGGTAGGTAGGTATAAGGATTGAGAGACAGGAAAATACGGTAGGTAGGTAGATAGGTAGAGGGATAGAGAGGGAGGGAGAAATACAGTAGGTAGGTAGGTAGGTAGGTAGGTAGGTAGGTAGGTAGGTAGGTAGGTAGGTAGGAGGTAGGTAGGTAAGGTAGAGGGATAGAGAGGGAGAGGGAGAAATACAGTAGTTAGGTAGGTAGTAGGTGGGTGGTGTAGGTGGTAGGTAGGTAGGTAGGTAGGTAGGTAGGTAGGTAGGTAGGTAGGTAGGTGGGTAAAAGGGACAAATACAGTAGGTAGGTAGGTAGAGGGAGAGAGAGACATGGAAAATACAATAGATAGGTAGATCGGTAGAGAGATAGAGAGAGGGGAGCAAATACAGTAGGTAGGTAGGTAGGTAGGTAGGTAGGTAGGTAGGTAGGTAGGTAGGTAGGTAGGTAGAGGGATAGAGAGGGAAGAGGGGAGAAGTACAGTAGGTAGGTGGGTAGGTAGGTGGATAGAGAGGAGAGGGACAAATACAGTAGGTAGGTAGGTAGGTAGGTAGGTAGGTAGGTAGGTAGGTAGGTAGGTAGGTAGGTAGGTAGGTGGATAGAGAGGGAGAGGGACAAACACAGTAGGTAGGTAGAATAGGTAGAGGGATAGAGAGAGGGGTGAGAAATACGCAAACCATAAGTCATACAGGTCTGGAAGAAAGGCACGACGAGGATGATCAACAGTATGATGTAAGGTTCCTGGAATATATAAACTGGGATAAACTGAGAGATGGAAAGGAAATAATATTTGAGTACAAAAACTGAAAATACTCAAGTAGAGAAGAGAAAGCAGTAGAGACTACTCAGAAGGAGGTAGGAGAGGAAAAAGCAGTAGAGACTACTCAAGAGGAGGAAAGAGATAGGCAGGAATATATTAAGGTGGAGAGTCGATCCACAAGTCCTGAACTGCCGAGGAGGTCAAAACGAGACACCAGGCCACCTGATCGTTATCAGGCAAGTCTGGTCTATAGGAAAAATAAATTTTTCGGCAAAGTACACTAAGATAGCAACACACCAAGAGGACGATCAGATGATGTGGAAAGCTGCGATGGATACATATAAAGTAAGATAGATGAAACAGGAATTTAATCAGTCTGTAACTGGTTACAACGAAGGGTGTGCAAAAAGGCAAATACTCTCAGGGCAGGATAATGTGTGGGCAGCTAGACACAACAATCACCTGGAATGGAGACGGCGTATCTGCATGCACTGTGAGAGCATATGATATACAGGCAGTAGGTAGGTAGGTAGGTAGATAGGTAGATAGGTAGAGGGATAGAGAGGGAGAGGGAGAAACACAGTAGGTGGGTAGGTAGGTAGGTAGGTAAGTAGGTATAGGGATAGAGAGAGAGGGAAAATACGGTAGGTAGGTAGAGAGGTAGAGGGATAGAGAGAGGGGGGAGAAATACAGTAGGTAGGTAGGTAGGTAGGTAGGTAGGTAGGTAGGTAGGTAGGTAGGTAGAGGGATAGAGAGGGAGAGGGAGAAGTACAGTAGGTAGGTGGGTAGGTAGGTGGATAGAGAGGGAGAGGGACAAATACAGTAGGTAGGTAGGTAGGTAGGTAGGTAGGTAGGTAGGTAGGTAGGTAGGTAGGTAGGTAGGTAGGTGGGTGGGTAAAGGGACAAATACAGTAGGTAGGTAGGTAGAGGGAGAGAGAGACATGGAAAATACAATAGATAGGTAGATCGGTAGAGAGATAGAGAGAGGGGGGAGAAATACAGTAGGTAGGTAGGTAGGTAGGTAGGTAGGTAGGTAGGTAGGTAGAGGGAGAGAGGGAGAAATACAGTAGGTAGTTAGGTAGCTAGCTAGAGGGATAGAGGGAGAAATACAGTAGGTAGGTAGGTAGGTAGGTAGGTAGGTAGGTAGGTAGGTAGGTAGGGAGGGAGGGAGGGAGAGGGAGAGGGAGAGGGAGAGGGAGAGGGAGAGGGAGAGGGAGAGGGAGAGGGAAAATACGGTAGGTAGGTAGAGAGGTAGAGGGATAGAGAGAGGGGGGAGAAATACAGTAGGTAGGTAGGTAGGTAGGTAGGTAGGTAGGTAGGTAGGTAGGTAGGTAGGTAGGTAGGTGAATAAAGAGAGAGGGACAAATACAGTAGGTAGGTAGATAGGTAGAGGGATAGAGAGAAGGGTGAGAAATACAGTAGGTAGGTAGGTAGGTATAAGGATTGAGAGACAGGGAAAATACGGTAGGTAGGTAGATAGGTAGAGGGATAGAGGGGGGGGAAATACAGTAGGTAGGTAGGTAGGTAGGTAGGTATAAGGATAGAGAGAGAGGGAAAATACGGTAGGTAGGTAGATAGGTAGAGGGATAGAGAGGGGGGAGAAATACAGTAGGTAGGTAGGTAGGTAGGTAGGTAGGTAGGTAGGTAGGTAGGTAGGTAGGTAGGTAGGTAGGTAGGTAGGTAGAGGGATAGAGAGGGAGAGGGAGAAATACAGTAGGTAGGTAGGTAGGTAGGTAGGTAGGTAGGTAGGTAGGTAGGTAGGTAGGTAGGTAGGTCGGTAGGTGGATAAAGAGAGAGAGAGGGACAAATACAGTAGGTAGGTAGGTAGGAAGGTAGGTAGGTAGGTAGGTGGAGAGAGGGGGGGAAATACAGTAGGTAGGTAGATAGGTAGAGGGATAGAGAGAGGGGGGAGAAATACAGTAGGTAGGTAGGTAGGTAGGTAGAGGGATAGAGGGAGAAATACAGTAGGTAGGTAGGTAGGTAGGGAGAGGGAGAGGGAGAGGGAAAATACAGTAGGTAGGTAGATAGGTAGGTAGAGGGATAGAGGGGGGGGAGAATTACAGTAGGTAGGTAGGTAGGTAGGTAGGTAGGTAGGTAGGTAGGTAGGTAGGTAGGTAGGTAGGTAGGTAGATAGGTGAATAAAAAGAGAGAGGGACAAATACAGTAGGTAGGTAGATAGGTAGAGGGATAGAGAGAAGGGTGAGAAATACAGTAGGTAGGTAGGTAGGTAGGTATAAGGATAGAGAGACAGGGAAAATACGGTAGGTAGGTAGATAGGTAGAGGGATAGAGAGGGGGGAGAAATACAGTAGGTAGGTAGGTAGGTAGGTAGGTAGGTAGGTAGGTAGGTAGGTAGGTAGGTAGGTAGGTAGGTAGGTAGGTAGGTAGGTAAGGTAGGTAGGTAGAGGGATAGAGAGGGAGAGGGAGAAATACAGTAGTTAGGTAGGTAGGTAGGTAGGTAGGTAGGTAGGTAGGTAGGTAGGTAGGTAGGTAGGTGGGTGGGTGGGTGGGTAAAGGGACAAATACAGTAGGTAGGTAGGTAGAGGGAGAGAGAGACATGGAAAATACAATAGATAGGTAGATCGGTAGAGAGATACAGAGAGGGGGGAGAAATACAGTAGGTAGGTAGGTAGGTAGGT
>CM077650.1:49018696-49444920 GCA_039707465.1 Rhabdophis nuchalis | reverse complement strand
ATTCCATTTCCTATTCCATTCCCTATTCTATTCTATTCTACTCTACTCTATTCTATTCTATTCCACATTCCATTCCACATTCCACATTCCATTCCCTATTCCATTCCCTATTCTATTCTATTCTATTCCATTCTATTCTACATTCTATTTTCCATTCTATTTTCCATTCTATTTTCCATTCTATTCTATTCTATTCCATTCCATTCTATATTCCATTCCCTATTCTATTCTATTTATTCTATTCTATTGGACATTCCATTACATTCCCTATTCTCTTCTCTTCTATTCCATTCTATATTCCATTCCCTATTCTATTCTATTCTAGTCCACATTCCATTCCACATTCCATTCCATTCCATTATATTTTCCATTATCTATTCTATTCTATTCCATTCCATTCCACATTCCATTCCACATTCCATTGCATTTCATTCTATATTCCATTCCCTATTCTATTCTATTCCATTCCATTCCATTCCATTCCACATTCCATTGCATTTCATTCTATATTCCATTCCCTATTCTATTCTATTCCATTCCATTCCATTCCATTCCACATTCCATTGCATTTCATTCTATATTCCATTCCCTTTTCTATTCTATTCTACTCCATTCCATTCCATTCCACATTCCATTGCATTTCATTCTATATTCCATTCCCTTTTCTATTCTATTCTACTCCATTCCATTCCATTCCACATTCCATTGCATTTCATTCTATATTCCATTCCCTTTTCTATTCTATTCTATTCCATTCCATTCCATTCCACATTCCATTCCACATTCCATTGCATTTCATTCTATATTCCATTCCCTTTTCTATTCTATTCTATTCCATTCCACATTCCATTCCACATTCCATTTCATTCTATATTCCATTCTCTATTCTATTCTATTCTATTCTATATCCCATTCCTGCTGCCCTTGAGAAGGGGGGAAAGGATCTCCAAAGATAAGGATGCGAATCTCTCACTGGCCCCCAGGAAGGACGAGGAAGACCTCCGGCTAACCCTTCCCCCAGGTCCATTCCTGCAGGCAAAGGCAAAGCAGAAGCGGAGGGGACATCGGACCCTGAACCGGATTCCGACAAGTTCATTTCTCCGACAAAGAAAAGGGAATTAGACATCAGACCGTTCCTTGAAGTCCTCGTTCAAACAGGGGAAAAAGCAGCGATTCCTAGTACCCTTTGGGGGGGAGGTCATGATGGAATACACCTTTTTGGCAACTCAAAAGGGGAAGCAGAGTGGAAACGACAACAGGCTCACGACCCATTTGTATGGATTTCGGTTCCGCTTGAGAAACCAAAGTAGAGCTGGTTGACTTGGTATCTCCCCCCTCCCTCCCTGCCTCCCTCCCTCCCTCTCCGTTCTCCCAAACCGTTCTCTGCACCGTCTCCATCCCCTCCGGGACCTGTTCTTGCACCGCCCGGTCAGCTCCCTGTGATTCCTGTGGTCGGGTTTTTGGATACATTCGTCCCTGGGCCAAATCCTCCTGGCTGATGAAGAGGATGACCGTGTGGCTGGGGGACTTGGCCCCAAGACTAGGCTGGACCCCCTTTGCAGCAGCCCTGTCTTCGGCAGTGAAGTGCCCCCACCCCGGTCCCCGCCCCTGGGTCACCAAGATCAAGACGTGGGGGTCGGGCTGTTGGACAGCTCAAGGCAAGCCATGATCTCCTGTTGCGCTCTCTTCAGAATCAAACATGGTTGGCATGTCAAGAATGAAGGAAGAGACCCTCCTGGCCTGCCAGGTTCCCTGCCCCCGTTGGACGTCAGGGTGGTGGTCTTTGCCCCCAGGAGGGGCCTGAACTGTTTCCTGCAGTTGCAGTGCTGTTCTTCCTTCCTTCCTTCCTTCCTTCCTTCCTTCCTTCCTTCCTTCCTTCCTTCCTTCCTTCTTCCCCGTTCTCCTTCCTTCCCTTATCCTTTCTTTCCCTCTCTCCCTCCCCACCTTACTGTTGCAGGAAATCAGGAGATGGACACCAAGATCAAGATAAGCTTTTATTTTTGGCCAAAGGTCCGGGCAGAAATAGGTTTTGTTAACACTCAGACAAAGACCTATAGAAAAAGCAGGTTCTTATATACATTTCAAAGAGCAGCTTGGAACACGGAAATGCTTAACCTATTTCTTATTGGTTACATTGAGGACCAGGCCTTGGAAGGAGTTGGGGTCTTTACTTCTCCTTTTGTCTTGGGCCATATGTGTCTCTAAGCCCACTTTTATTTTTTTTATTTTTTTTATTAAATTTATACCCCGCCCTTCTCCTAAAAAAGGACCCAGGGCGGCGCACAGGCATCATTAAAATCATACAAAATACAAAAATCCAAAATTGTTAAAAACTAATTAAATATTCCCTGTGCTAAAATTAATAAAGCTCTAAAATTTAAAATGATCCCTATAAAAATCAGAAACGGGGTTATGCTAGGCCGGCTTGTTGGAATAAATAGGTTTTAAGACGTTGGCGGAAAAGGCGGAGGTCCACGATGGTGCGTAGAACGGGGGGGAAGGTTGTTCCAGAGGGCAGGGCCCGCCACAGAGAAGGCTCTTCCCCTGGGCACCACCAACCGGCATTGCCCAGCTGACGGTACCCTGAGAAGGCCCTCTCTGTGGGAGCGGATCGGACGAAGGGATGTATGGGGCAGGAGGCGGTCGCGGATATCCTTTAGCTGAACCTTGTGGTTTTGTGAGAACTATTGCACTGTGCGGTTAGGCGCTCATTTCCTGTTCTCTAATGGCCTATGTCGCCTTTGAATATAGAAATAAGAGGGAACCTGAGAGGCTGTCTAGCCTGACCCAGTAGGTTTCACGCTTAATGTCCAATTCTCACTTTGCGTCCAGCCTCATTACAACCCTCCAGGTCTACCGTTGAGAAGTGGGTGAGGGACAAGCCTCTCCGGGCTGAATGGAATTGGGGCCTCTTCTCTGAGGGCTTCCCCATATTTACTTGTGGTTGTAAGTAAGGAGGGAGTGGTGAAAGAAACAGCTGGAACCGGGGAAAGCCAGGCCTTCCACTTTGACCTTAGCTGTGAAAGCAGGCTGGGTGACCATTCGCCAGCCCCCCCCCCCCTCCTCAGGCCAGCCCACCTCACAACAGGTCTGTTGTTGTGGGGAATAGAGTAGGAGGAAGGAGTGCTCGGATGTTCGCCACCTTGAGTGGCTTATCAAAATGATAAATGCGGGATGTCAATTAAATAAAAATAAATGAGGTTAGGGATGAGAAAGTTCTAACTTCCACTGCTTCTTTTTCTTTCTTTCTTTCTTTTCTTTCTTTCTTTCTTTTTTTCTTTCTTTTTCTTTCTCTTCCTTCCTTCCCTTATTTCTTCCTTCCCTTCCTTTCTTCTCCTCCCTTCTGTCCTTTCCTGTCTCCTTCCTTCCTTTCTTCCTTCCCCTCCCTCCCTCCCTCCCTCCCTTCTTGTCTTCTTCTCTCCCCTCCTTCCTTCTTTCCTCTCCCACCCTTCTCCTGGGTTTCCTGGAAAAAAGGAAGCCGCGCAGAGCCAGGGGAAGGGAGGCGAGGGGCCAGGCGGGGGTTTCTTTCTTTTTTACCTTCCCTGGTTGAGCTGCCTTCAGAGCCTTTTCAGAAAGGAGGACCTGGGTCAGCGCTGCCTTTCTTTATCATTCTTTCTCTCTCCCCCTTTCCTCCCTTCCAGCCTCCCTCCTCTTCCTTCTTTCCCACTCTCATCCCTTCCTCTCTCCATCTGTCTCTTTCCCCTGTCCCTCTCTTTCTTTCTTTCTTTCTTTCTCTCTACCCCTTCCTTCCTTCTTCCCTCCCTCCCTTCTCACCTCTTTCCCCTTCTCCCTTTCTACCCTGGTTTCTCGGGAAAGATCCAAGGCATGGTCCTGCTGCTGTTGAGAAGGTGGTGGAGGGTCTTCAAGAGGAGGAGCCAACATCGAGATGATACGTGGGGTCTCACAGCTGTGAGATCACCATGGATTCTTTTGCTGCTGGACAGTCAAGTTGGACCTAAACTGCCCTGCAGGGACAGTGAAGACGAAGTGGAAGCCTTGCTGATCTCAGGGACATCGTAAAGTCCCTGATCGATCCAAGGGAAGTGCTTCTACCCGGTGGTAAACAGACAGCTGCCAGGCTAGCGAAGGAAGGGGAAGGAAGACCCCCCCCCAACCCTCCCGTCAAGGGGTGAAATGCTACTAATTTGGCCTGGTTCACGGTAGTAAAACATCCTTAACAAAGTAAAAAATAGTTCTGAAGATCAGCTGTGCTGGGGATGGTTGGAACTTTTCTCTCTCTTTTTTAGCATTTAGGGCCCATTGATAGGGCAAAAACAGAAAGAAAGAAAAAGAAAGGAAGGAAGAAAGGAAGAAAGAAAGAAAGAAAGAAAGAAAGAAAGAAAGAAAGAAAGAAAGAGGAGAGGGAGAGAGAGAGGAGGACTAGAGGCAGCTTCAGAGGATACTTTGGAAGGGACCTGGAGGTCATCTAGTCCAATCCTGCTCCAGCAGGACATTGTTAAAGTGAGTTTCTGTCTTTTGACACACACCCCAGTCACATGACTATCGCACACCCACCCAGTCACATGACCCCCCCCCACCAAGCCACCCACAGAAGCAGTAGGACATTTTTTTTTAAGATTTCACCACTGCTCCGTTGGGGATCTCTCCGTTGGGAGACAGAAAGTTGTGCAGCTAGAGAAACGTTGCGAATAAACACACAAAATAGTATCTCAGACACTGCTAGTATAAAACAAGTAGCTTTACTGGTGTTGTAAAACTAAGCTACTGCTTCACAAGCAGTGATAGTAGATAGTGAGTCACACCAAGTCCTTAACAAACAAACAATTGCTTACAGTTGCAATTCACGATTCTTCCTTCTTCAAACAGTCAGAGCAATCAGGGAGCAATGAAGTAGAGAGCAATCAGCAGAGAGAGCGAATGTGCTCTCCTGACTTCCTCTTAGTGTCCAGATAATTACAGCTTCTAATTGCATTCAAACATCTTAAAGCAACAAAGACCCCCGCCCCAGGGCACAGCTCTTGCGCCGCCAAAGCGGCTGTGCCAGGAAGCCGCGGAGCACTGGGAAGGGAGGCGAGGGGCTCAGCGGGGGTTTCTTTTCCCCTTACCTTCCCTGATTGAGCTGGCCCCAGACCCTTTTCAGGAAGGAGGGCCTTCCCACTGGATCTGGCAAGTGATCAGCAGCGGAGCGGCCCGGTGGACAATCGTGGGCCAGAGGGCGCAAACGCCGCACCCACCACCACTAATGTCCGCTGGATGAGTCCCAGAAAGCATGTGATTCTCCTGGGCCGAAAGTGAAAGCTAAGGCTGAATGGTGTGTGTGTGTGTCTGTGTGTGTGTGTTTGTGTTTGTCTGTGTATGTGTGGCACTTTCAAGGTGAAGGAACAGCCGGGGATCAGCACTGGCTTTCTTTTTCGCTCTTTCTCTCTCCCCCCACCGTTCCTCCCTTTTGGCCTCTCTCCTCTTCCTTCTTTCCCTTTCTCCTCCCTTCCTGGAGGTCATCTAGTCCAACCCTGCTCCAGCAGGACACTGTTAAAGTGAGTTTCTGTCTTTTGAACCCACCCAGTCACAACTCCCCATCAAGCCACACCCACAGAAGCAGTAGGACTTTTTTTTTAGATTTCACCACTGCTCCCTTCCCACGCACAAGTCAAAAGAGAAGTGGAGAGGACACCAGTTCTACGGCTCTGCGATTCTTTATTTCCTAAGCAGAGAAAGGTGAATTAAGAATCACATCATTTCTGGATTTGGAGGCAACGCAAAGCCTCCAAACTCAAAAAGTGGCCAATCACTTTGAGTAATACATTTTCCAGGAAGGCACCTGCACCTCGCTGAACCTAACTATAGGCCAACTTGAGTGCTAAGACGAGCTGGGCTCCAGGTACAGCTGGTTGATGTAATATCGCCCGCCATTCTCCAAAATGGTTCTCTGCACCATCTCCATCAATGCCGAGACCTGCATCTCCCGCTCTTCTCCCGTGGCCTTGTTGTTGAACCCGCAGAAGCGGTTCCCGCACTGCCGGATCAGGTGCCGAAGACTCTTATTGTTGGACCTTCGGATGTACTCCTGCAGGGGGGTCCCTTCCAAATCCTCCACATGGGTGAAGAGGACAATCATGTGCCTGGTGGATTCGGCCCCAAAGATATCCTGGACAGACTTTGCGGTAGCCGCATGTTCGGCAGTAAAGCGCCCCACCTGGGTCACCAAGATCAGGGCATGGGGGCCAGGCCGGGAGAGCTCTACGCAAGCCATGATCTCATGTCGCACAATCTCTGTATAGTCATTAGACTCGAACATGGCAGGTGTGTCGACCACGGAGATCTTGGTGCCCTGCCAGCTTCCCTGCCCACTTTGGCACTTCAGGGTGGTGGTCTTCACCGCCAAGGTGGACTTGAACTCCCTCCGGCCGAGGATGGTGTTGCCCGTGGCGCTTTTCCCGTCTCCGGACTTTCCGACCAGGATCAGCCGGAATTCGCTGTCCTCCCCTGTGGGTTTGGAAGAGGTTACAGAAATGCTAATATCCACTGTAACCCTCCGCTTCCCCTTCTACCCCTCCCTCCCTTACCCTCTTCCCTTTTCTTTCCCTTTCCTTTCTTCTTCTTCAATCCCTTCCTCTTCTTTCCTTACTCTCTTCTTCCTTCTTTTCCTTTTTCCCTCCCTCCCTCCTTCCTTCACTCACCCCTCCCTCCCCTGCTTTTTTCTTTCTTCTCTTCCTTCCTCATTGCCTTCCTCCTCCCTTCCTCCCTTTCCATCTTCCCTTTTCTTTCTCCTTCCTTCCCTCTCCCTGCACCTTCCCTTTTTCCTTTTTTCCCTTCCTTCCTCTTCTTCCTTCCTATCTCTTCTTCCCTCCTTCTTCCTTTTCCCCTTCTTCCTCTTTCCTTCTCCTCTCTTCTTCCCTTCCCTTTTCCTTCCTGCCTCCCACCTTCCTTCCTTCCCATCTTCCCTTTTCTTCCTTTTTCTTTCTCTTTCCTCCCTCCATGTCTTCTTCCCTTCCTTCCTTCTTCCTCCCACCCTCCCTTCCCTCTCTCATTTCCTTCTGGTATCTTCTTTCCTGCTTCCTTGCTCACTTCCTTCTTCCTCCCTCTCCTCCCCTCCCTTCTTTCCTTTTCTTTTGTTTTCCTCCCTTCCTCCTTCCCTCTCCTTCCCCTCCCTCCCACCTCCCTCCCTCCCTTCTTTCTTCCTTCCTTCTTTCCTCCCTCCCTCCCTCCCTCCCTCCTTTCTTCTGGGTTTCCCAGGAAAGATACAAAAGAAGTGGGCGGAAGGGGGCTGTTACCTGTCTCCATCATTGTCCATCTCTCCTCCAAGGGGTCCAAGTACATTGGGCTCCAAGTATTACGGTTGGCATAATATCGCCCGCCATTCTCCAAAACGGTTCTCTGCACCATCTCCATCAATGCCGAGACCTGCATCTCCCGCTCGGCTCCTGCGGCCTTGTTGTTGAACCCGCAGAAGCGGTTCCTGCACTTCCGGATCAGGTCCCGAAGACCCTTATTGTTGGACCTTCGGATGTACTCCTGCAGGGAGGTCCCTTCCAAATCCTCCACGCGGGTGAAGAGGACAATCATGTGCCTGGGGGATTCGGCCCCAAAGATATCCTGGACGGAGTTTGCGGTAGCCGCATGTTCGGCAGTGAAGCGCCCCACCTGGGTCACCAAGATCAGGGCATGGGGGCCAGGCCGGGAGAGCTCTACGCAAGCCATGATCTCATGTCGCACAATCTCTGTATAGTCATTAGACTCGAACATGGCAGGTGTGTCGACCACGGAGATCTTTGTGCCCTGCCAGCTTCCCTGCCCACTTTGGCACTTCAGGGTGGTGGTCTTCACCGCCAAGGTGGACTTGAACTCCCTCCGGCCGAGGATGGTGTTGCCCGTGGCGCTTTTCCCGCCTCCGGACTTTCCGACCAGGATCAGCCGGAATTCGCTGTCCTCCCCTGTGGGTTTGGAAAAGGTTACAGAAATGCTAATATCCACTGTAGCCGTTCCTTCTTTACCCTCTCTTTCTCCTTCCTTCCTTCCTGCCTCTTTTCCCCCTTGTTCCTTCTACTCCCTTTCTCTTTCCTTCCTTCCATCTGCTCTCCCTCCTTCATCCCCTCCCTCCCACTCCCTTCTTTCTTCTCTTCTTCCCTCATTCGCTTCCCTCTTCTCCCCCTCCCTTCCTTTCCCTCTTCCCTTTTCTTCCCTCTTCCTTCCTTCCTTCCCTCCCTCCCCATTCATTCATTCACCCCTTCCCTCCCTCCTCCACCTCTCTTCTTCCCTCTCTCCCTTCCCCTTCTCCCTTTTTCTTTCCTTATCCTTCCTTCTTCCTCCCTCCCCTCCTGTCCACTTCTCTTTTCTTTCCCTTTCTTTCTCTCTTCTCCCCTCCTTCCCTTTCCTTCTCTTTCCTTTTCCTCCCTCCCTCCCCTTTCCTACTCTTTCCTTCTCTTTCCTTTCTCCATCCTCCCTCCCTCCCTCATATTCCTTCCTTCTTTCCTCTTCTTTCTCCCTCTTTCCTCCCTTCCTTTATTCTGTCTCCATTCCCTTCTTCCCATTTCTTTCCCTTTCCTCCCTCCTTGTCTTTTTCCTTCCTCCCTGCCCTCTTCCCTCTTCGTTCTTTTTCCTTCCTTCCTCTCATCTCTTCCCTCCTTCTTTTCTTCCCTTCATTCTTCCACCCTCCCTTACCCCTTCATTCCTTCCTTCCCTTCCCTCCCCTTCCTTCTCTCTTTCTGTCCTCTTGGATTTTTACCTCTGTAGATATCCATCGCTCCTCCAAGGCCACTTCAGATCTCCCACTCCTCAAAATCCCTGCAGGGAGAAAGCAGAACCCAAAGCGATCTCTCTCTCTCTCTCTCTCTCTCTCTCTCTCTCTCTCTCTCTCTCTCTCTCTCTCTCTCTCTCTCTCTCTCTCGTTGAGTCAGGGGCTCCAGAGGAGGGTCTGTCCATCTCAGGAGGCCATGGTGGGGGTCTCGGTGGGGGCGGTTCCCTCCTCCAGACAGGACCAGTTAACTGCACAGCCACCTTCCCTCGGCATCCCCCAAAGCCGTTCCCAAAGTCTCCCTTCGGAGGAGCAAGACCCAGAGCCCAGCAAAATCCGTCTCTGGCACCCTCTACTTTAGAGACCCCAGACCCAACTCCCTGCCCTCCCCATTTCCGGACCCCACCGCAAGCCCCCTTTGCAAAGCCGCTGCAAGATGCTTGGGAGTGACCCTGGAGGCGGGCAGCGGGGTGTGCCGGGTTCGCAGGACCCCGTCCTCGGGGAAAAAGACCCTCGCCCACTATGCCTCGGTCCTCCAGCCCTCCTCCCTAGGGCGCAGCTCTTGCGCTGCCAAAGCGGCTGTGCCAGGAAGCCGCGGAGCCCTGGGAAGGGAGGCGAGGGGCCGGGCGGGGGTTTCTTTCCCCCCTTACCTTCCCTGGCTGAGCTGCCCCCAGACCCTTTTCAGGATGGAGGACCTTCCTACTGGATCCGGCAGGGGATCGCGCAGCAGAGCAGCCCGGCGGACGATCGTGGGCCACAGGACAGAAAAGCCGCCCCCGCCTCCACTCACCTCCGCTGGGTGAGTCCCAGAAAGCACGTGACTCTCCTGGGCCGAAAGTGAAAGCTGAAAGATCAGGCGGCGGCCGAGCCACAGGATGGGGGGGAGGGGCGGGGGTGCGATTAGCATCCTCAGCAGAGGCTGCCCGCCCAGCATGGAAAGGGATGCCCCCCATTAAAGAACCCTCCCTCTGGGAAAGATTGCTGCCCGTTCTGCCTGGCTTGGCGGCCCGCGTTTCCTTGGGGCAAGGAGGGGGCAGAGGAGACCACGTTGGCCAATGGAAGAAAGGAATGTATTGGGCCACTGTAAGGAAAACACGAATTTACCCCAGGAAAACAAGACGGGGTGAGAAAGAACCTCAAAGCTGCTCTGCCTTGATGCTCTTGAGTGAAGGGGAGACGTTTTCAAAATTCCGCTCCTGGAATCCAACCAAGTCTGATTATTTCTCGTGTTGGTGGTTTCTCAGCCTGGTCTACTGAGGGATGGGAAGCCCAAGAGAGAGAGAGCGACCTTCGGAAGGGAGACGGGTCCAGGCTGGTAGAGAATTGTGTTGTGGGGCCAATTGATACGGAGGGGGGGGAGGAATCTTCCTGTGCCCTTGGAGAAAGCCCTGGCATCTGACAACCCACCCCACTGCAGAACCAGCCCCCCCCCTCTTTTTCCAGGGAAGCAGGAGCCAGATTTGGGGTGCCGGATTTGGGCAAAGTCACAGCATTTAGTGTTGGGGGGCGGATACGTTTTCAAAGGGCACTGGAGATGGGAGGCGGCCCTGGAAATTGCGGCTTAAAAGGCCAAGGGGAGAAACCCCATGATGTGACTTCCAGGCAACGAAAGCTCCCGGAGGCCTTTTGCTTTCACTTTCACTTTCGTTTTCGCTGCTGTTAGATGCTTCGGTTTTCTTGACACCTGCGATTAAGAATAAGAAGAGGGGGTATGGATCCAGTTCCGGTTGGCCGCTGTTGGCCGCAGACTGAGGACCCTGAGGAGAACCAGCCGAGCAGAAGAGCTCCTGCTTATGGGAAGGTGACCCCCCCCCCCCAATGAAATATTTTTGGAATTTATTTTTTTTTAAAGGCAGGTTATATTTCCCACAAGGAGAAACGTTGTTTTTAAGAACCTCCCAATTTTTCTTACCCGAGCAGTTGAGGAGATCAAAGAGCTGTTGGAAAGAGGAAGTCTACTATCTAGATGACTCCATTCATAACTGAAGCAAATACTTCAGGCAGAAACCCGTTCAAGATGGCACATTTCGAGAAACTCCTTGCAGCAAACTCTTGACGGCTAACAAGGCCGTCTGGGGCAGTAGTGAAATTCATTTTTTTCCCTGTCGGTTTTGTGGGTGTGGCTTGGTGGGCATGGCTTGGTGGGTGTGGCATGGGGAGGATACTGCAAAATCTCCATTCCCTCCTGATCCGCTGGGACTCCAGAGGCAGAGAAGAGATGGGGGCGGGGCCAGCTAGTGGTATTTGCCTGTTCTCTGAACTACTCAAAATTTCCGCTATTCAATTCAATTCAATTTATTTGATTTGTAGACTGCACCGTCTCCCCGAAGGGACTCGGGGCGGTGCACAGGACTTTAAAAATATATATCAATACAACAATACAATTTTAAAATAGAATTAAATAATTTACCTGCGCTAAAAGTTTAAAATCTTAAAACCTTAAAAACCCTTTACACTCATTCCCAACAATCCCTATTAAAACAATTTAAATTTATATTACAGCCTAGGAAGGATAGATTAGGCCAGGCCGGCCAGATGAAAAAAGTAAGTTTTTAGCTTTTGGCGGAAGGAGCGGAGGTCCGTGGTTGTTCTCAGTTCGGGGGGGTAGGTCGTTCCAGAGGGTCGGGCCCACCACAGAGAAGGCCCTTCCCCTGGGCGTCGCCCACAGGCACTGCCTAGTGGACGGCACACGGAGAAGTCCCTCTCTGTGGGAGCGAATCGGACGCAGGGATGTATGGGGCAGAATGCGATCCCGCAAATAACTAGGAAACCTGTTGAATTTCCCTCCTGCTCTGGGGGCCAGGAGCCTCTTCCAGAGCTCCCGTGTGCTCCTGGGGGAACTGTCTGAAGCACCCCACCCCACCCCAATTCCTGGGCCGTGGATAATGGACACTGTCAGTGTATATGCTAATTGCTGGGTTTGTTGCGGTCCTGATCGGGGAATTGTGGGGCGATCTGCAATGAGCTGGCTCATCACTACCACCACTACCTTGGCCCTTATCCCTGGGACACACCTGGAGATGGGATTCTGAGCCCACCTGCGTTGGGCAGTTGGAAAGAGAGGGCAGTAGGGTGGCTCGCGGGCCCCTGCATTTGGTTGGGCCTTGAAGACAGCTTCAGGGAGACCCTATATCCTGACCCACCCCTTGAGTATGTTCTACTCCTTCCCTGTCGGCAGGGTATCGCTTTTCCAACACTGTACGAGCGCTATTCTCGCTGCTGTGATTATGTGCAAAATCAAATATTCTATCTCTTTCGTATACTTTCCCTTAATACTTTCCTCAGATGGAACAATTCTGTTTTGAGTTCTTCTTTGGGTGCTTGTAATTTCCTCTAACCATTTTTGTATTTCAGTCCAATGTTTTTTTGCTGTCGGGCATCACCACCATTCATGAAGGAAGGTACCCGGTACATTCCCAACAGTTTGCATTGAAGTTTGGATACATTTTGGCCAGTCTCGCGAGGGCTAAATGCCAGCAGTCAAACATTTTGCATTGGTTTTCTTTGTACGCAACAGATCTTGTTATTGTGTGATTTTTATTCCAAATTTTGTCCCAATTGTCCCGCTGAATATTATGACCAAGATTTTGAGCCGAGGCTAAAAGAAGGATCTTCTTTCCAAATGGCCTCCGGCCTTCATTTTGTGCCAGCATTTTCTCCCTGCTTGGAACCGAACCAGATGGATTTGCCTTGCAACATGGCAGTGAAATCTGGGAACCTTTGAAGCTGGCAGCCTTCTCAATCGCTTAGAAATCGATCGAAATGCCTTCCTGGAACGTGGCTGCCCTCTTGCCTGGGGCAGGAGGAGGTCTTGGGCCCCAAAGTTCTTCAGGGCCTCTGGCCGGGCCCCCAAAGGGCCCCTAAAATCTCCCCCAAGACCTTGCCAGCATCCTGATGGGGGCTCTGAGGGTCAGGACCTCCTGTGTGGCCCTGGGGGAGCCATCTGAATTCCCCCACCCAAATTCCTGGGCCGTAGATACCCTGATCAGGGGATTGGGGTGGTGGTGGTTGTGAGCAGATTCAACAATCACTTTCTCCCTTATCCCTGGGGCACACCTGGAGAGGGGATGCAGAGCCCACCTTGGCTGGGCAACTGGAAGGAAAGAGAGCTGTGGGGCCTTCACCGAAGGGAAAGCGAGACCTTCTATTCTGACCCACCCCTTGGCCTTTTGAGCACATCAAGACATGGAGACGATTAGGTTGAATGGACTGACCTTACCTGTCTTCCCAATTCTTCCCCCAACCCCTCAAAATTGGCAAAAAGGTGTATTCCATCATGAACCCTCCCCGCCCTGTCACAGGGAATCGCTGCTTTTTCCCTGTTTGAACGAGGACTTCAAGGAACGGTCTGATGTCTAATTCCCTTTTCTTTGTCGGAGAAATGAACTTGCCGGAATCTGGTTCACGGTCCGATGCAATTCTGCTTTGCCTTTGCCTGCAGGAATGGGCCTGGGGGAAGGGTTAGCCGGAGGTCTTCCTCATCCTTCCTGGGGGCCAGTGAGAGATTCGCATCCTTATATTTGGTGGTCCTCTTCCCCCTTCTCAAGGGCAGCAGGATCCGGCCCCACAGCCCCTCAACGCCAGGCCAGCCCCACATTTTTCGCAGAAATGGGCCCGTTTTTTGTTTAAAAAAAGACATGAATAGCCCTTAGGAGGCTTGTAGACTGCTTCTAGGAGGGGGGGCCAAAAATGAGCAAAGGTTTTGGCAAAAACTACCTACGTTTTTGATAACTGATTTTTACTGTTGACCCAAGAAGCCCATGATAGAAAGAAACCTTCCCTACGATCTTCGTTGGGTTTCCAAGGAATGAAGTTTGATCTTTTTCTCAACCATACAGTCGCGTATCTTTTCTAAGGAGGATATAATCAAGATCGTCCATAATTGCCTATCAATCTAACAGTATGGCGATTGACAATTGTTGAGGATATCTCCGTTAGGAGACCAAGAGATGTGTAACGGAATTGCAGCAAGAGATGCGTTGCTAGATATTCACACTACTAGTCACAGACACCGATGGTAAAAACAAGTCAACTTTTACTTGCGGTGGAAAAATAAAATCAACTACTTCTTCACAAACAAGTGATAGTTAGTCTTGAATCAAAATACAGTCTATAACTCAAACAGTTGACTTACAGTTGCTCAATCCACAATTCTTCTTGCTTCTTCGCTTTTCACTGATCCCAACCCAACATTCAGAGTCTCCTTTCAAAAGATCAGCAAACTAATAGTGATTCTGGCTTCCTCTGCTGATTGAGGAAGCAGCAGCCAATTACATTTCACTGTAGCATTTAAAGTTACAGATACCAATTTCAATCATGGCTTATATATATATATATATATTGCCAACCCAAACTCTAGGATTATATCCCTCTTTATATTTCTCTTTATATTTCAACTCTAACCCTTTCAGTCTCAAAGAAGTATAGGCTATGTAGCCATTTCTGGTTCCTAATTTTTTTTTTAATTGCAAAAGTTTTATTGAGTTTTACAAATTTTTTAGGTAGGGTAGGGTAAGGTGAAGTAAAAAAATATTTTGAGAACTTTCACGTCGAGATCGTTGGCCCCTCCGGGGCTTCTTAACAAAACATTGATAATACATATTTCAATAGTACTACAAGGTGAAGAAAAATGCATACATCATTATAAATTCTCAATTCTATGCTGGCAATCGTGTACAAACATCCAGACAAAAGTTATACTGTATTAATAAAAAAAGTCATTTTTTAGATCTAAGTCTCTTGGCAATTGTGTCTTCTTGTTCTCCTCTCTGACCCCCAGTGGGCGGGGCCGTGGCCCCCTCTGCTCCTCCTGTTTCTTCCCCCAGGATGGAGGAATGTTTTTTAAGAAAGGCTTCCGCCTCAGCAACTGTTTTAATCCTTACTCTTCCTCCTTCCCAGAAGACCAACATCCCTTCTGGCATCACCCACCTGAACCAAATCCCCTGGTTAAACAATTTTTTAGATAAGAAGGAATATTTCCTCCTCACCTCTCTAATCTTTTTCGGGATCTGCTTCAGGATGGCGACTTCCTTTTGTTGGTACATTAACGGACCCTCTCTCTGCGCCCTCAATATTCCCTCCCTGGTAGACCTTCTACCAAATTTAATATGTATCTCTCTGGGTAGTTCATTTATCCTGGCATATGCTGAATTTATTCTATAAACCAGGTCAATGTCCCCCCTGATCCAGGCAAGCCGATTCTACGGGGGGTCCCCAAAAAGAAGGGGCACCCTGGCCCATTTGGGGCCGAAAAAAGAACAAAACGGCGGACGAGTCCCAGGACTCATCCGTCGCCGCCAGAAGCCGGAACAGGAAGTCTCTGGTTCCTAATTTTTAAATGCCCATGCCAACATCTCATACCAGTCAGAAAGTTATTTTAATATTTGAGTTATGACCTGGTTTATTCACAGTTTCGGTTCCTAGATTGTTTCCTGAAGTTGACGTCTTCAAAAAGCAAATATAAATATTGACATGGCCAAAGGGAAATGGCTGGTTTTGGGTGACTTCAAAATGAAGAACAGTTAAGCAGATGGCACTTGATATTTGTTTATTTTGAATTAGCACAGAACAGTCCTCCGGGTCTGGTGGAATTACTCTGCCCCTGGGGATGCTGGCAGGAATAATGAGGATTGCAATCGCATACCTCTGAATGACTCCAAGTTGGGAAAATGAAGTTAAAGAGAATGAACTCTCTCTCTCTCCTTCCTTGGAAAACACAAGCAAAGGATCTCACACAAAATGTGTGTAAAGATGGTTGGTGACTTCAAATGCACTTTTGAAAGGTTTGGTGAGGAGAAATCCAAAAATTCTTGTCAAGAGAACAAAAATGCTTGCACACTTGCACCCATGGAGACATGTATATATACACAACACAGAGAGAAACAAACTTAATGAAGTGCTAAGTCTGCCCACCATCTCTTTCTCTCTCTCTCTCTCTCTCTCTCTCTCTCTCTCTCTCTCTCTCTCTCTCTCTTGAACGTGTGTATCCCTCCCTCCTTCAGCCCATCACTCTTGCTGGTGTCCCAGCCAGGCGAGAGGGACTGCAGAGGGTCTCCTCAAGTCTAGGGCAGGGAATCATTTGATGGGAAAGTTGCCTCTTAGAAGGAATGACACAGCTTGGCTCCTGCTTTTTGTCTGCTGCCCAACGACCAAATGGGAATTCGAAGAGGCAGGAGAGATAAGTTCTCATGGCAAATCCGAGCAGCCGCTGCCTGGAGCCCATCCCATGCCTTCTCCCAACCCCTGCAGTCCTCCTCTCAGTTACTTTCTGCCTAGAACTGATTAGATTGCTGTTGTCTCCGGTCTGGCTCTAATCTCCTATTATCGTGGAAGACGTGTCTCACAAAAATCACTGTGTGGCAGTTGGAAATTGCCGTGCAGTGTTTTCTTGGCACCTTAGAGGGAACATTGCTCCTGGATCAATCAGGGACTTTGCGATGTCCCTGAGAACATCAGGATGCGCTCTTCTCTATCACCATCTCTACGGGACGGTTTAGGTCCAAAAGGACCATCCAGCAATAGAAATATCAACAGCAATCCTGGAGCTCCAAGATTGCATGTTGTGTTGTAGTGATGTCAGCCCCGCCTCTTTCTGTTGTGAGTCCTCTCTTGATGCTCAGGATTCTGCTACTATAATCTGTACCAATGAAGTCTGAATAGTTCTTGTGTTGGTGGTTTCTTGGCCTGGTCTACCTCAAAGGCCTGAGAGATGGGAAGCCTAAGAGAGAGAGAGTCCTTCCGAAGGGACACGGGTCCAGGCTGGTAGAGGATTAGGCTGGTGGGGGGTCAGTTGATACTGGAGGGCAGGATCTTCCCATTGAAGAAAGTCTACCATTTGAGTGGGGAAACTGGGTTTTGGGGAGACAGAATTGGCTCAGGGTGATTCAGCCACGGATTCAACTTCCGGTCTCTGTAGGTGACGGACGCTTTGTCTGCCGCTTGCCTCCTCGGTGGGCTCCGTGTAGGAGCACAGGGGGCCTTGGAGGGGGTCCCCTGCCACAGAGCAGCTTGCTGGAACCTCCCAGACTTGGCAGCAGCCAGTGGGGGTGTTTCCAGCCTCGCCTCAGGAGCCGGGGAGCAGAAGGGGGGGCCATGCTTGCCCCTTCACCGAATGAGCTCCGGAAGAAACAAATTAACCACGGGACGTGTGGCTGAAATGGTGGTGGAGAATCCTTCCTAATCTCCTTAATCATTGGTAATGGATAAGCAGCAGGCTATTGTAAATCTCTGTTCAATCTACTTAAACGTACTTATATGTACTTATAAATGAAGTCTGTCCTTTGAAACCACCTTTGGGAAATCTCTGGTGTTTTTTTTTTTAATCCCCTCCCTGAGGGTGCTCTGGACCTCTTCTGTTACGTGGACTTTCTGGACTTTGATTATTTGACTTATTACTTTTCGGAGTACCTCTGGAACAGTGAAAGAGAATTAACTTTCTACTTTCGGATTTGCCTGTCACCTTGGACCGACTCGGCTGCCCGCTCCACTGACGCCATTTTTCTCTGCAAAAGATTTATCATCTCTGAACTTAGACAATGGGGCCTAAGAACCCAGCAACGGGCAAGTCATTATCGGCTCCTGCTGCAGCAACTTCCAGTCCAAGTATGCAACAACCGAAAATTACTTCATTCTTACAAAAGGAAGCAACTGGAGATAGTTCAAAAGAAACATCTGTTAACCAAATGTTTCAGGAAATTATGAGTGGTGAAAACGAACTGAGAAGAGAATTAGCAGATCTCAAAGACGAACTCAGAGGTGTACAACATAACATAACAGAAAATAAACAGAGAATTGTAGTGCTGGAGAGGGAGCAGCTGTGATGGGGGAAGAGGTTAAGGAGGTCCGAAAGGAAAATGTAGAATTGGAAAACCTTATGGCTAAAATAGAATTTGAAAGAATGTCTTTTTTCCTCAGGTTCCAGAACCTACCAGAGACAGAAAATGAAGATCTTAAAGATATTATGAGCACAATCTTAGCAGAATACCTTAACAGAGACAAAAAAACAGCTGTGGTGGGATATGGACCTGGGTTATAGAATTAATTCAGCATATGCCAGAACCCATAATGTTCCAAGAGAGGTACATGTTAAATTTCTCAGGAGGGCCAGGAGGAATGAGGTGCTGGGGGCCCACAGGGAAGAACCTTTAAAATATCAAGATAAAGAAATTACCATTCTAAAGCAAATCCCCCAAAAAATAAGAGAAAGGAGGAAATATTCCTCCTTATCAAAGAAACTATACAATAGAGGAATTTGGTTTAGATGGTTATTGCCAGAGGGAATGCTGATTTTCTGGGAGGGAAGCAGAATTAGGATTAAAACAGTGGAAGAGGCTGAAGCCTTTATTAAAAAAACATTCTTCTCTCCTACAGGATGAAGATAGTGGAGGTGGGGGGAAAGGGAGCAATGTATGAGACATAGGAAAGGGAGGGGGCAGGGAGGAGGAAGGGAGGGGGCAGGGAGGAGGAAGCAATAGCGAAAAGGCTCAGATCACAAAAATAATTGTATTTGAAATATTATTGTAATTGTTGATATAGTAGAAAGTGGCAAAGAGAGGATTGAACCTACGGTTGATATTTATTTATTTATTTATTTATTTATTTATTTATTTATTTATTTATTTATTTATTTATTTATTATTATTTATTATTTATTATTTATTATTTATTATTTATTATTTATTATTTATTATTTATTATTTATTATTTATTATTTATTATTTATTATTTATTATTTATTATTTATTATTTATTATTTATTATTATTTATTATTTATTATTTATTATTTATTATTTATTATTTATTATTTATTATTTATTATTTATTATTTATTATTTATTATTTATTATTTATTATTTATTATTTATTTATTTATTATTTATTATTTATTTATTTATTATTTATTTATTTATTATTTATTTATTTATTTATTTATTTATTTATTTATTTATTTATTTATTTATTTATTTATTTATTTATTTATTTATTTATTTATTTATTTATTAGTTGGATTTATATAACTGCACCTTCTCCCCAAAGGGACTCAGGGCGGTGCACAGGAAATTAAAAACCACATATCACAAATATAAATAATTAAAACCGAATTAAATAAATTATCCCTGTGCTAAAAATTTTAAAGTATTAAAACATTAACCCCATCTAAAACCCAATTAAAACAATTTAAGGTACAGACTGTAGGCTAGGTAAACAGCTTAGGCCAAACCGGCCTGATGAAACAAGAGAGTCTTTAATTTCTGGCGGAAGACGCGGAGGTCCGTAGTTGTTCTAAGGTCGGGGGTAGGTCGTTCCAGAGGGTTGGGCCCACCACAGAGAAGGCCCTTCCCCTGGGCGTCGCCCGCTGGCATTGCCTGGTGGACGGCACCCGGAGAAGTCCCTCTCTGTGGGAGCGAATCGGCCGAAGGGATGTATGGGGCAGGATGCGATCTCGCAGATAACTAGGACCCGTGCCATGGAGTGCTTTAAAGATGGTAATCAACACCTTGAAGCGCACCTGAAAGACCACAGGCAGCCAGTGCAGCTGGCGCAGGAGCGGTGTTACATGGGAATACCTGGACATTCCCAAGATCGCCCGCGCGGCCGCATTCTGGACTAGCTGTAGTCTTCGGGTGCACCCCAAGGGGAGCCCCATGTAGAGAGCATTGCAGTAGTCTAGCCGGGATGTCACAAGCACATGAGTGACTGTGCGAAGGGTGTCCTGGTCCAATAGGGGACGCAACTGCTGCACCAGGCGTACCTGGTGGTACGCCCCCCTGGCCACGGCCGTCACGTGGTCTTGCATAGATAGCCGGGTATCCAGGAGGATGCCTAAGTTGCATGCCTGATCCACAGGGGCTAGATGTTCGCCCCCTATGGCCAGTGATGGAATCAACTGGTTGTACCGGGTCGCCGGAAACCACAGCCACTCAGTCTTGGATGGGTTGAGTTTGAGTCTGTTACTTCCCATCCAGAACCGTACGGCTTCCAGACATCGGGACATCACTTCAACGGCATCGTTGTGGTGGTTTGGGGTAGAAAAGTACAGCTGCGTATCATCAGCGTAGATATGATACTCTACCCCAAAACCAATGCAACCAATGCCATCTCAGTGCTGTGCCCGGGCCGGAAGCCAGACTGGCGTGGGTCCAGATAATCAATTTCCTCCAGGTGATTTTAACTTTAACTTTAACTTTAAATTTATTAACCGCTCCCTCTCCCCACAGGGACCCGGGGCGGTGCACAGGAGGAACTAAAAACAATATAAACAATAAATACAAACATATATACTATAAAACACAATTAAACTATGTTATCCCGTGCTAAAAAGTTAAAACCCATTAAAATGCATTTAAAATCTATAGACAGAGAGACTATCCAAGGCCGGCCAGTCGAAAGAAATGGGTCTTAAGTTTCATACGGAAGGAGCGGAGGTCCGTGGTCGTTCTAATATCGGGGGGAAGGTCGTTCCAGAGGGCCGGGCCCGCCACAGAGAGAGCCCTTCCCCTGGGCATCGCCCGCTGACAAAGTCTAGTGGACGGCACCCGGAGAAGTCCCTCTCTGTGGGAGCGAATCGGTCGTGAGGATGTATGGGGCAGGATCCGATCCCGCAGATAGCTAGGTCCCGAGCCATGGAGCGCTTTAAAGATGATAGTTAGCACCTTGAAGCGCACCCGGAAGACGACAGGCAGCCAGTGCAGCTCGCGCAAGAGCGGTGTAACGTGGGTGAACCTGGTGGTCCCCATAATTGCTCGCGCGGCTGCATTCTGAACTAACTGAAGCCTCCGGGTGCACCTCAAGGGAAGCCCCATGTAGAGAGAGTTACAATAGTCCAGTCGGGATGTCACGAGGGCATGAGTGACTGTGCGAAGGGCGTCCCGATCCAATAGGGGGCGCAATTGGCGAACCAGGCGAACCTGGTAAAACGCCCTCCTGGCCACGGCTGTCACTTGCTCTTCCATAGACAGCCGGGTATCCAGGAGGACACCCAAATTGCGCGCCCCATCCACAGGGGCAAGATGTTCGCCCCCTATGGCCAGCGTTGGAGAAAGCTGGTTGAATCGGGCAGCCGGAAACCACAGCCACTCGGTCTTGGTCGGGTTGAGCCTGAGTCCGTTACTTCCCATCCAGATCCGCACGGCTTCCAGGCACTGGCACATCACCGCTACGGCATCGTTGGGGTGGTTTGGGGTAGATATGTACAGCTGGGTGTCATCAGCGTACAGGTGGTACTCTACCCCAAAACCACGGATGATCTCACCCAGCGGCTTCATATATGCGTTAAACAGGAGAGGCGAGAGGACCGACCCCTGAGGCACCCCGCATGTGAGGGGTCTCGGGGTCGACCTCTGCTCTCCTGCCCGCACAAATTGCGATCGGCCAGAGAGGTAGGAGGAGAACCACCGTAGAACGGTGCCTCCCACCCCCAACCCCCCCAGCCGATGCAATAGGATACCATGGTCGATGGTATCGAAAGCCGCCGAGAGGTCTAATAGGACCAGGATGGAGGAACATCCCCCATCTCTGGCCCTCCAGAGATCATCTACCAACGCGACCAATGCCGTCTCGGTGCTGTGCCCGGGCCGAAAGCCGGACTGGCGCGGATCTAGATACTCAATTTCCTCCAGATGACGGGGAAACTGTTGTGCCACCACACTCTCAACAACCTTCGCCAAAAAGGGAAGGTTGGAGACTGGACGATAGTTGTTTAAAAGAGCTGGGTCCAAAGAGGGCTTCTTGAGGAGGGGCCTCACCATGGCCTCTTTTAGGGAAGCAGGCAAGGAACCCTCACTCAAGGATGCGTTGACAACCTCTTGGAGCCAGCCTCGTGTCACCTCCCAGGATGCCAGTACAAGCCAGGAGGGGCACGGGTCCAATAAACATGTGGTGGCTCGCAGTCGCCCACGTAACCTGTCCATATCTTCGGAAGTAACGGAGTCAAACTCCTCCCAAACAAGATCTCTCTCGTGGCATCCCACTGGGCCATGAATGGGGGCTAGCTCACTCTGTATCTGAGCGGTTTTCTCCTGCAGAAAAGTCACAAATTCCTGATGGGGAAACTGTTGTGCCACCACACTCTCTACAACCTTCGCCAGAAAGTGAAGGTTGGAGACCGGACGATAATTTACTAACAATGCTGGGTCCAGGGAAGGCTTCTTGAGGAGAGGCCTCACCACCGCCTTCTTAAGGACGGTAGGCAAGAACCCCTCACTCAATGAAGCGTTCACTAATTCTTGGAGCCAGCCTCGTGTAACCTCCCAGGATGCCAGTACAAGCCAGGAGGGACACGGGTCCAATAAACATATGGTGGCTCTCAGTCGCCCACGTAACCTGTCCATATCTTCAGAAGCAACAGAGTCAAACTCCTCCCAAAATGGTGTCTCAAGACCAGCTTCCAACGATCTCTCTAGACAGCTTTCAGTGGAGATCAACTCGTTCGGAATCTGAGCTATTTTATCCTGCAGATAAACACCAATAAAATAAGAACTCTGTTTATGCTTATCTTTTATATGTTATTTTTAAAATTGTAAAACTGTGAGATTGGGAGGGAATTCTACTACTAACATGGGAGCTTCCAAAAAATTTTATGTACCATTTATCTTTTTCCCATAAAACCAATAAAATTCTTTTAAAAGGGGGGGGGTGATTCAGCCACGAAATTCTGACTTGGGTTCTTCGGAGGTCTTCTGGCGAGGGCTGGATTGGAACTCAGAGCAGAAGGGGGGAAATGCAGGGCTGTGGCCTTTGGAAGGGTTTAGAGCAGAGGGTCAAGTAGAGGGGCTTTCCAGTGTCTGTTAGAGAAGAGGACACCACCAACGGCAATTCTTTTCTTCCTTCATTTTTTCCTCAAACTCCTCTTTGTCTTTCTCCAGCATGTCTTCCGTGTAACAAGGAGCCCCTTCGTTCTTCTTCACCAGCTCATCAATCATGGCCATCAGTTCGGTCACCTGAGCCTCTCGTTCTGCTCCTGTGGCCTTGTTGTTGAAAACCAGGTAGCGGTTCCCACACTGGGCCATCTGGTTCTTCAGCTCATCGCCTCCCTCAGAGAGTAAGTCCTCCAGAGACCCCCCTTCCAGGTCCTCTTTGCGGGTGAACAAGAAGCTCATGTAATCCTTGGCCTTCAGGCTGAAGATCTCATGGATCCGCTGAGCCACTGCCTTCTCCTCCTCGGTGAAAGGGCAGGGGTACCTCACCTGCAGAATGACATGAGGGCCTGGCCTGCACAAGTTCACGCACTTCTTCACTTCGGCAGCAGTGTTCAAGCCAGGAACCCCGGTGTCAAAAAAGCCCGGGGTGTCGACTATCACAATCTTACCGCCGTTCCATTCTGCTTCCCCCTTTTGGCAAGATTTGGTTACTGAGTTTGGGGACAGGACTGCTTTGAAGGCTTCCTTCCCCAGAATGGTGTTTCCTGTGGCGCTTTTGCCATTCCCGGTTTTGCCCACGAGGACGATCCTCCACTCAAGCTCTACTACACAGAGAGGAGAGGGGAGGAGAGGAGAAGAGGGCCCCACCCCAGTCACCCCGCCCCATACATCCACACGGCCAATTCGCTCCCACAGAGAGGGACTTCTCCGGGTGCCATCCACTAGACTTTGTCAGCGGGCGACACCCAGGGGAAGGGCCTTCTCTGTGGCGGGCCCAGCCCTCTGGAACGACCTTCCCCCCGATATTAGGACAATTACGGACCTCCGCTCCTTCCGTTTAAAATTAAAGACACATCTTTTTAAGGTTAGGGATTTTAGGGGTAGTTTTAGTTTATGGGTTTTTAGCGCAGGACTAATTTAATTCATTTTAATTTTGTATTCTGTCTGTGGTTTTAACTGTATTTTTAATTGCCTGTGCCCCGCCTCGTGTCCCTTGAGGAGAGAGAGCGGGATATAAAATTAAAATTAAAATTATTATTATTATTATTATTATTATTATTATTATTATTATTATTATTATTATTAATAATAATAATAATAATAATAATAATAATAATAATAATAATAATAATAATAATAATAATAATAATAATAATAATAATAATAATAATAATAATAATAAAGTACGGGCTGCATCGCCTGTCCTTCCACCCAGCGCAGTGAGTTTCCCCTCCCAAATCCACCCACCCACCCACCCCCAGGGGCCGAAGATTTTACCTGGGATGGTTCCAGACATTTCCAGAAGATTCACAAACGCACGGAAGGAATCTGGGGATTTCTGGATCAAAAGCAAAAGGGAATCAGCCTTGCCCTATTTGGAGGTTGCCAGCAGCTCACCTTATTATTTGTATTTATTTTTTTTATTTTACCACATTTTTATACCGCCCTATCTCCCTAGTAGTGGGACTCAGGGCGGTGCACAGAAGAAGTAAAAAACACAATAATATACAAACAACAAGATAAAATAGGATTAAATTTGATGGATCTGTGCTAAAAATCAATTAAAACAGTTTAAAAAGTCCCAATTAAAATTAAATTAAATCATTAAACCTATGCCAGGCCGGCCAGATGAAAAAGATGCGTTTTAAGCCCCCGGCGGAAGAGGCGTAGGTCTGTGGTGGTGCGGAGATCGAGGGGCAAGTCATTCCAGAGGGCCATACCCTCCCCCCCCAGAGAAGGCTCTCCCCCTGGGGGTCGCCAGCCGGCATTGACCGGTGGATGGTACCCTGAGGAGGCCCACTCTGTGGGGGCGGACAGGCCGAAGGGAGGTGTGTGGTAGGAGGTGGTCACGCAAATACCCAGGTCCCGTGCAATGGAGCGCTTTGAAGATGGTTATTAACACCTTGAAGCGCACCTGGAAGGCCACAGGCAGCCAGTGCACCTCACGCAGGAGAGGTGTTATATGGGAGTATCTTGAGACTCCCAAAATCCCCCACGTGGCTGTATTCTGCACTAGCTGGAGCCTCCGGGTGCACCTCAAGGGGAGCCCCATGTAGAGAACGTTGCAGTAATCTAGGCAGGAAGTGACGAGGGCTTGAGTGACCGTGCGTCTCAATCTAGAAAGGGGAGCAACTGGCGTATCAGGTAAACCTGATAAAAAGCACCCCTGGCCATGGCCGTCACATGGTTGTTCAAGGACAGCCGAGAGTCCAGGAGGACATCCAGGTTGCGAGCCCTTTCCGCGGGGGCTAATGACTTGCCCCCAATGGCCAGAGATGGAACCAGTTGGCTATATCGAGACGCCGGAAACCACAGCAACTCGGTCTTGGACGGGGTTGAGTCGAAGCTTGTTCCTCCCCATCCAGACCCGCATGGCCTCCAGACACTGGGGCATCACTTCCACGGCATCGTTGGGATGGTTAGGGGTAGAGATGTACAGCTCAGTGTCATCAGCATACAGATGGTACTCTACCCCAAAACCACGGATGATCTCACCCAGCGGCTTCATATAGATGTTGAACAGGAGAGGCGAGAGGACCGACCCCTGAGGCACCCCACATGTGAGGGGCCTCGGTGTCGATCTCTGCCCTCCTGCCAACACAAATTGCGACCGGACGGAGAGGTAGAGGAGAACCACCGCAACACGGTGCCTCCCAGCTCCAACCCCTCCAGCCGGTGCAATAGGATACCATGGTCGATGGTATCAAAAGCCGCTGAGAGGTCTAATAGGACCAGGATAGAGGAACAGCCTCTATCCCGAGCCCTCCAGAGGTCATCAACCAACGTGACCAATGGCGTTTCTGTGCTGTGCCCAGGCCGGAAGCCGGACTGGCGCGGGTCTAGATAGACAGTTTCCTCCAGGTGCTGGGGGAACTGTTGTGCCACCACACTCTCGACAACCTTCGCTTTCTTGTGAAGACCGAAGACTGGATGATAATTAGGGAAGGCTTCTTGAGGAGGGGTTTCACCATTGCCTCTTTCAAGACGGCTGGTAAGAACCCCTCACTCAAGGAAGCATTCACAATTTCCTGGAGCCAGCCTCGTCTAACCTCCCGGGATGCCAGTACAAGCCAGGAGGGACACGGGTCCAATAAACATGTGGTAGCATTCAGCCGCCCCAGCAACCTGTCCATGTCATCTGTAGTCACAAATTCGAACTCTTCCCATAAAGAGGTTTCAAGGCCTGCCTCTGTCTGCCCGCCCTCATTGGAGGCTAGTTCGTCCTGGATCTGAGCGATTTTATCCTGCAGATAACATCCAAATTCCTCTGCACGACCCTGTAAAGGAGCTTCCCGTGGCCTCTGTTGAAGGAGGGAGCGGGTCACTCTAAACAGGACAGCAGGGCAGTTATCTGCGGATAACTGCCCTGGGAGGCAGTTGGGCTTGCTGATTGTGTACCTGGCTCCCCACTACGTCTCAGCAGCCCTGCCCGAGCTTCTCGATGTGATAGCCAAGGTGGCAGTTGATACCCCCAAGCTACTAGTCATGGGGGACTTCAATCTGCCATCGGTAGGCGAAACATCTGAGGTAGCCTGGGAGTGAAGAGGGCGGCGAGGTAATTACGTTTTGCCGCCCTTATCGCCACAAGGTAGGTCCGCAAATGGACCTTGCAGGTGTTCGGTCAGATTCGAAACGAGTGGATCTCCAAATGCCCTCTAGGCATCTCTTTCGGCGCTTCATCACCCTCAGCTCTATGAAAAACCAAGGGGCCAGGGTGGGTCAGCGCTGGGTGAGAGGGCTGCAAAGGCATGACTCAGTCCAGGGCCCCAGCAGCCGCACTATCCCATGCGGCCACCAGGTCCTCAGTCGAGTCCCCGGTTAGGGTCACAGGAATTGGCCCAAGCTCCGTCTGGAACCTCTCTGGGTCCATCAGGCGCCTGGGGCAGAACCATCTTGGAATTTCTGGTTCCGCCTCCCCACGGTGGAGTGTAGCGGTTGGGAAGTCTAGCCGAAGGAGAGAGTGGTCTGTCCATGACAAGGGTGTAATAGTTAAATCCCCTAATCCTAGATCACTCCTCCACTGGCTGGAGACAAAAACTCGGTCCAGCGTGCGACCCCCGGTGTGAATGGGGCCCTGATTTACTTGGGTCAGGTCCATGGCCGTCATGGAAGCCATGAACTCCTGGGCTACCTCAGATGTTTCGCCTACCGATGGCAGATTGAAGTCCCCCATGACTAGTAGCTTGGGGGTATCAACTGCCACCTCAGCTATCACATCGAGAAGCTCGGGCAGGTCTGCTGAGACGTAGCGGGGAGCCAGGTACACAATCAGCAAGCCCAACTCCTCCCAGGGCCCCACTTCACACACAGGGATTCACAGCCGGCTGTCTGCGGCACAGTGGTCTCCCTCGGAGCCAGACTCTCCCTTACAATAACCGCCACCCCTCCACCCCGACCCTGGGCCCGTGGCTGATGAAATGCCCAGTAACCTGGCGGGCACATTTCCACGAGGGGGACTCCCTCCTCGGGGCCCAGCCAGGTCTCCGTGATACTCACGAGGTCCGGGTCCCCCTCAAGCACCATATCATGGACGAGGGGGGCCTTGTTGATTACGGACCTGCCGTTACACAGCATCAGGCTGGGGCCCGGGTCCTGCGAGCCTGAACCACCTGGGCTGCGTGAGGAACCTTGAGGACCGGAGCGTGCAACCACTTGTAAACAGCGGGTGCGCCCTCCCCTAACCTGATATGGTCCCCAGCTCTCGCCATACCTACCCCTCCCATATACTGTCCTGATGTTTTGGCCTTCTGTTAGGTCTATCTCTATTCCCCCCCTAATATCTGACCCTACATCCTCCCTACTGGGGCCGCAGGTTGGTCTGGACATAGTACCCTGTGGGTCTATCCCCTTACCCACTTCTCTAATATCCGTTAGCCCTCCCTCCTCCCTGGAACCCCTTAAAAATCTTTCAAAACCTGCCCCGCGCCCCCAAAAGACACAGGGAGGAATTGGAGGGGGGCTTAAAAGAGCCCCCCACCCTTTCTGATCTTGACCAGAGTCATCCTGATCCGTCCGTCCGTCTGCCCCACTTGTGCTTTGGGAATTTCAGGAAAAGTGGGTGCTGAATCCCCAAATGCGATGTTATTCCCCTGGAGCCTTCGCCTGATCAGACAGAATAAAGCTGCAAGGGACCTCGGAGGTCATCTAGTCCAACCCCCGCCCAAGCAGGACACCCTCTACCACTTCAGACAAGTGGCTGTCAAGTCTATTCTGGAAAGGCTCCAGTGATCCAACCCTTACAACCGCGAAAGGCCACTTCCGCTCCATGGGTTGATGGTGCTCACAGTATTCTAAGTGTGGTTTTACTAAGGCTTTATAGAGGGGTAGTAGTACCTGCCTTGCTCCTGATTGGATCCCTCTCTTAATGCAGTTTAGGATTGGTTTTTTTGGCTGCAGCCGCACACGGCTGGCTCCTGTTTAGCTGGTTGTCTACTAAGATCCCTCTCGCAGGGACTGCCATTAAACCTGGTTTCACCCAAACTATATGTGGACTTTGGGTTTTTCTTGCCTAAGTGTGAGAGTTTTCATTGGAGGCCCCCTCCCCACCGCCAGCCACCTCTTGCAGAGGGCAGGAGCCCCTCCTCCCTCTCTCCCTGCGTGGCCCATCAGCCACTACCGCAAGGGGTCTCAGGTCTGACCCAGCCTCCTCCGCGAATGGCCTTTTCGAGAACTGAGCAGCCCAGTTGCACCCAGGTTGCAGGCAGAGAGGAGAGGAGGGTGGAGAGAAGCGCAGGAGGACAGAAGTGGCCGGGCGCTCCAGGGCAGCTGAGCTGGGGCCCGAGAGGCAGGAACAGTAGAGGAGCTCCTGCTCAAGCAGGGGGTTGGACTAGGTGACCTCCAAGGCCCCTTCCGACTCTCTGAGTCCAAATTATTATTTTTTTAAGTGGTTTTTTTTTTGAATTTTTGAATTTTATTGAATTTTTATACTGCACCTTCTCCCCAGCGGGACTCAGGGCACTGTACAGGCAACAGTAATACAATTAAAATTAGTATAAAATTAATGATAAAAACAAGTAAAATGCTATTAAAAATGTATTAAACAGTACGCCTAATTTTCAAATTTTGATAAAAACCCTATCTGAAAACAAGTTAAAAACTACGCCAGGCCGGCCGCACGAAATAAATGGGTCTTCAAAGCCCGGTGGAAAAGGCGCAGGTCCGTGATCGTGCGAAGGTCAGGGGCTAGGTCATTCCAGAGGGCAGGAGCAGCCACAGAGAAGGCTCTCCCTCTGGGAGTCGCTGGCACCCCGAGGAGGCCCTCTCTGTGGGAGCGGACTGGTCGGTGGGAGGTATTAGGTAGCAGGAGGCGGTCTTGCAAATAGCCAGGTCCCATGCCATGGAGCGCTCTAAAGGTGGTTACTAGCACCTTGAAGCGCACCCGGAAGGCCACAGGCAGCCAGTGTAGTTAGCGCAGGAGAAGTGTCACATGGGAGCATCTAGAAGCTCCCAGAATTCCCCGCGCGGCCGCATTCTGAACTAACTGGAGCCTCCGGGCAGAGGCGTAGCGTGGGGGGTGCAGGGGGTGCCGGTCGCACCGGGCGCAACATCTGGGGGGGCGCGCTCGGGCAGCCCCCTGCCCAATCCAAAAAGCCCCCTAGATGGCATCTCTTGGGCGGCATGAACAATACATTTAAACACTTCAAAACCCGCGTTTGATCCCCGGCGCGGCTCGACGGATGGCGCTGGGCTCGGAGCTGTCAGAACTTCTTTTGCAACAGTTTTGGCTTTTGGGGGGGGGGGGGGGGGGGACAATGAAAAACAAAACGCAAAAAAATCCAAATTGTTGCAAGGAGCGCCTTTCCTTTCCTTCCCGACGCAGCGAGCACGCCAAAGCTATGGGAGAGTGGGGGGAAGGAGGGAGGGAAAAGAGGAGGAGGAGGAGGAGGCGGCACGGGGAGGGGGGGGGAAGAGGAGGTGGGCGCCCGTTGGCAAAGAGAGAGAGAGAGAGAAAGAGAAAGAAAGAGAGGAAAGAAGAGATAAATTGGGGGAGGGGGAGGCAGAAGGAAGTTTCTCCGCTGTTTCAAAGCGCAAATCTTTCCCCCTCGATTTGGATGGGCTCCCTTCCCCAAGTGGGAGGGAATGAGGAGGGGCTGGGAAGGCAGACTTTCCTTCCAACTGGTGCTTTCTGCAAGAGGGGGAGGAGGAGGAGGGAAGAATGAGGGGGAAAGATTTGCGCTTTGAAACAGCGGAGAAACTTCCTTCTGCCTCCCCCTCCCCAATTTATCTCTTCTTTCCTCTCTTTCTTCTTCTTTCTCTTTCTCTCTCTCTCTCTCTTTGCCAACGGGCGCCCACCTCCTCTTCCCCCCCCCTCCCCGTGCCGCCTCCTCCTCCTCCTCCTCTTTTCCCTCCCTCCTTCCCCCCACTCTCCCATAGCTTTGGCGTGCTCGCTGCGTCGGGAAGGAAAGGAAAGGCGCTCCTTGCAACAATTTGGATTTTTTTGCGTTTTGTTTTTCATTGTCCCCCCCCCCCCCAAAAGCCAAAACTGTTGCAAAAGAAGTTCTGACAGCTCCGAGCCCAGCGCCATCCGTCGAGCCACGCCGGGGATCAAACGCGGGTTTTGAAGTGTTTAAATGTATTGTTCATGCCGCCCAAGAGATGCCATCTAGGGGGCTTTTTGGATTGGGCAGGGGGCTGCCCGAGCGCGCCCCCCCAGATGTTGCGACCGGTGCGACCGGCACCCCCTGCACCCCCCATGCTACGCCTCTGGGAGGAGGGAAGAATGTGGAGAGGAAGTGCGGAGAGAAGAGGAAGGAGGGAGGGGAAGAGAGAGAGAGGAGGGGGGGAGAAGAAGAGGGAGGAGGAGGAGGAAGAAGTGGAAGGAAAAGCGGAAAGAGGGAAGAATGTGGAGAGAATGCTAAGAGAGGAAGACGAAGGGAGGAGGAGAGGAAGAGGTGGAAGGGAAAAAATGGAGGAGGAAGGAATGCAGACAGAGAGCGCCAAGAAGAAAGAAGGAGTGGAGGCAGAGAATGAAGGAGGAGGAGTAAGAAGAAAGAAGGAAAAATGAAGAAAAGGAGAGCCACCAAGAGGAAGAGGAGGAAAAAGTAGGGACAAGGAAGAAGAGGATGATGATGAAGAAGAAAAGCAAGAGGAAGGAAGAGTGAAGAAAGGATGGAGAGAAAGACAAACCACTCAGGGGCTACAAGAACATCGATTTACCTATTTTTATTTTACGGATGTATTTGTGTTCCACTTTAATAACTCCAGGCACTAAAACAGACTTGCAAGCCCTTCCTCTTTTTCCCTCTAACAACCCTGTGAGGTGGGCTAGGAGAGAATTAAATCCCCATGTTCAACAACCGTCGGTCGCTAATGTTGAGCAGGGGACTCTGCAATCCTCATACATGCAGACAGTTGCCCAGCTCCCAAATTTTGATCGGATTCAAAGCGTAAAAGCAGTGAGATACCAAATAGGTGAATTTTATGATGCTTTTTTCGAAATATCAGAAATTTCCGAAGATCAACAAATTAAAAGCGAGGCAGAATCTCTTGGAAATGCAATGAAAGACTATAAATTTATAGTATCACTGGTTTTTTGGTACGATTTACTGTTCCAAGTCAATTATGTAAGCAAGGAACTTCAAAGTAAATCTGTAGAAGTATCCATTGCACTTTCTTCATTTGAAAAACTTTTAAAATGGTTAAGCGACTACAGAAATACTGGATTCAAACAAGTTTTAGTTCAAGCAAAAATTCTTGCACAAGATTTGGAAATATCTACAGAATTTCGAAATAAAAGGCCTCGGAAAAGAAAGAAACATTTCAATTATGAAGGCGATGATGAACCTATTGTAGATCCGATAAACGCATACAAGATATCTTTTTTAAATTTTGTTTTAGATAAAGCTACAGAATCACTCAAAGATCGTTTTGAATAATTCAAAAATCATAATGACTTATTTGGGTTTCTGGGAAAATTTCAAAATATGGAAAAATAAGCACTTCAAAAACATGCAGCTAAATTAGAAATTTCTCTAACAGATTCTAGGTTCACAGAAAATGATGCACCAATAGTGAAGGAAACTGATATAGATGGAAAAATGTTAGTTGAAGAAATGGAAGCTTTAAAATCTATCCTTCCATCAGAATTTTTTGAAAATCCATTTAAAATGTTCAAATTTTTATCGGAAAATGACAGAGCAATGGCATTTCCAAACTTGTTTATTGCTCTCCGAATATATTTAACAATTCCAGTGAGCGTTGCTTCTGGAGAGAGATCATTTTCCAGGCTAAAACTAATAAAAAACTATCTGAGATCGACAATGACTCAGGATAGATTAAATAGTTTAGCAATTATGTCGATTGAAAGTGAAGAAGCAAGGAAATTGGATTTTCAAACTATTTTAGAAGAATTTACAGAACAAAAACTTAGAAATATGTAAATTCATATATTCATATTCAATGATGTAAATTTATATTCAATAAAATGCAATTGTTTTTGTATTTTGCATATTTTTATTTTTTAATGTATGTAGAAGTTTACCTATCTTAGGATCCATGATATTTGATTTATATATATATTGAATTTGCATTTTATTTAAATATTTAATATATAGAGGTCCCCGCAAAAAAAATCCAATCGGGCCCCGCACTTATTGGATCCGGGCCTGCACATACACACACAAACACACACACACACGCAGAGTGACAGATGGGTGGAGGTAGGAGAGAGAGACAGATACAGAGAGAGAGAGAGACAAAAAAGAGAGAAAGAAAAATAGAAAGAAAAACAAAGTGGGAGGGAGAGAAAGAAAGAACTTATGACCACAATTGAGCCTAAAATTTTGGTTGCTAAGCAGCACCGTCATTAAATGAGTTTCACCACATTTTCCAAGTTGGCCACGCCCACCCAGTCACACGACTGCTTAGCCACTCCCATAGAACAGGCCACACCTTTTGGCTCTCAAAAGAAATTTCAGTCGTGGTACTGTTGATATTTGGCTCTCTTGACTAATAAGTTTGCCCACCACTGCTTTAACTAATCTAATGGAAGAGACTCGAGTGCTAAAATCCACGGGTTAGGGGGCGCAAATTACTTGCCTTGCCCCGGGTGCTGACAACCCACGCTACGCCACTGCCTCCGGGTGCACCTCAAGGGAAGCCCCATGTAGAGAGCATTGCAGTAGTCCAGGAGGGAGATGACGAGGGCTTGAGTGACCATGTGTAAAGCATCTCGATCTAGAAAGGGGTGTACCAGGCGAACCTGATAAAAAGCCCCCCTGGCCACGGCTGTTAAATGATCTTCCAACGACAGCCGAGAGTCCAGGAGGACGCCCAAGTTGCAAGCCCTTTGTGCGGGGGCTAATGATTTCCTCCCGATAGCCAGAGATGGAACCAACTGGCTATGTCGTGGCGCCGGAAACCACAGCCACTCGGTCTTGGATGGGTTGAGTCGGAGCCTGTTTCTCCCCATCCAGACTCGCATGGCCTCCAGACACTGGGACATCACTTCCACGGCATCGTTGGGGTGGTTTGGGGTAGAAATGTACAGCTGAGTGTCATCAGCGTACAGATGGAACTCTATCCCAAAACCACGGATGATCTCACCCGTGAGATCACCCGTTTATTTTTCTCCTTCAAATTCCTTCCCCAACCTGCATTCTTATAGTTGCTATTAACATTTATCAATTCATCTTTCTTGTTATTTTCTTACAAATAGATAGAATACAGTTGGGGTCACTTTCTCGGCACCCGCCACCTCCCCCTTGCCTCCATCATATTTTGCAACAACCTTCCTCCTTCTATCTTCTCAAGCTCCCTTCTCTGCCTTCTTCTTTCCTCCTCTCCTTCCCCCTTCCTCCTCTCTCCTCCTCTTACTTCCCCTCCCTCCCTTCCTCTGCTTTCCCCTTCCTTTCTTTCTCTGATGGGTTCAGGGGGGTGGGGGTGGCATTTCATCGATTCCCCAACTGTATCATCCCACACAAGTAATCTTCTCTGCAACAGCTTATTTCGGATAACAGCTCCACCTCTTCTCGTTTCTGAACTTGCACGCGTCCATTTGAAGACTTTCCTATTCCCCCCCCGCTCAATGGAAGGATGAGCTCCTTTCACTTTCTCTTGGTATCTCTTTTCTTTTAAAAAAAGAGAGAGATCCGCGAGTCTAAATTCGAAGCCCGCCTTCCGAAGTCGCGGGCGGCGGGCAGGGATGGGGTGGGAAGAGGTGGCGTTGGCTGGAAAGGGTTTTCCTGAGCGGGAGGAAGGGCAGCTGAAGCCCCGTCGGACTTTCCTGAAATGCAGCCCCCTGCCCTCCATCCCTCCCTGGGCCCTTTCCGCACGACCCTCCTCCTCCTCCTCCTCTCTGCCGGAGGGTGGTCGCTGGCGGCCCCTCCCCCGTTTTCTAGCCCCAGAGACGAGGAGGGGGCGCGGCCGGCCAGGCACCCACCTGAGACCCTCCTCCGAGACGCCGCGGATGGGATTCGCGCCCGCTGCTCTGCTGGCTCCGCCGAAGGGCTGCGGGTCGCTTCTGCGCCTCCAGGAAGGGCCGCGCAAAACTCCTATTTCTCGGGGCGGGCAGAGCCTCCTCTCCCCTCCCCTCTGCCTTCCTCCCCGTCCCCCATCCCCGCCCGGGGCTCCTCTTTGCCCCCGCCGGCTGCTCTTCACCAATCCTGGGCGGGGGGGGGGGGGTGTCTGAGTGGGGGGGGGGTCAGGATTGAACTACGCCCCAGGTGTTTTGCCAGCCCCTCCCGCTCTCCCCCACCCCCGCTCGCTAAGCTTTCCCCAATCTTTGCTGCCCACATCACCCTGCCCGCCCCCCATCCTCTCCCCCCCCTCCCTACCCCATCGCCAAGCCAGGCAGAGCGGGCAGCAATCTTTCCCGGAGGGCGGGGGGGGGGCTCCTTTGAGATAATCCAGGCCGGGAAACCACCAACACAAGAAATATTCAGACTTGATTGGATTACAGGAGCGGAATTTTGAAAAAGTCTCCCCTTCGTTCTGGCGGGTACTGAAGAGCATCAAGGCAGAGCAGCTTTGAGGTTCTTTCTCACCCCGTCCTGTTTTCGGGGGTGGGGGGGGATTCGTGTTTTCCTTACAGTGGGGAGGGAATGAAGATTTTGCAATATCCCTCCCCTGTGACGCCCATCAAGCCATGCCACACCCACAGAATTTGAATTTGAATCCCACCACTGATGCACCCAGATGGGCAGAGCACAGAGGACAAAAAAGGTGGTGACAATTTGAGCAGCTTTTGTGTTCTTCAAGTAGGAATGCCCCAGTCTGAAATCTTCCCACCTGACTTTTATCCAACCCAAAGGCCAATTTGGAGATGCTACCAGATCCTCACCCGGAACCTTTATCCTCAGCAGCAGGAAACAGGTTCTCTGGATTCAATACAATACAATACAATACAATAGCAGAGTTGGAAGGGACCTTGTAGGTCTTCTAGTCCAACCCCCTGCGTGGGCAGGAACCTTATACCATTTCAGACAAATGGCTATCTAACATCTTTTTAAAGACTTCCAGGGTTGGGGCATTCACAACTTCTGGGGGCAAGCTGTTCCAGAGATTAATTGTTCTAACTGTCAGGAAATTTCTCCTCAGTTCTAAGTTGCTTCTCTTCTTGATTAGTTTCCACCCATTGCTTCTTGTCCTGCCCTCAGGTGCCTTGGAGAATAGTTTGACTCCCTCTTCTTTGTGGCACCCTCTGAGATATCGGAACACTGCTATCATGTTTCCCCTGGTCCTTCTCTTCATCAAACTAGACATACCCAGCTCCTGCAACCGTTCTTCATATGTTTTAGCCTCCAGTCCCCTAATCATCTTGGTTGCTCTTCTCTGCACTCTTTCCAGAGTCTCCACGTCTTTTCTACATCATGGCGACCAAAACTGGATGCAGTGTTCCAAGTGTGGCCTTACCAAGGCACTATACAGTGGCATTAACACTTCATGTGATCTAGATTCTACTCCTTCCCTTCCATCCCCATCCCACCCCAAGAATGCAACAGGCCCACCAATGTCTAGAAACAAAGAAATAACTGGAAGCCAGCATGGGTTTGTTCAAAATAGATCATGCCAAACCAACCTTATTTCGTTCCTTCACATTGTGACTAAATTAGTAGATCAGCGAAAGACTGTGGACATAATAGACTTCAGCAAGGCATTCGACAAAGTAGACCACAACCTACTTCTTGGTAAGCTAGAAAAAAGTCGGACAATCAGATGGATTTGCATCTGGCTGACAAACTGTACCCAATGAGTCATTCTTAACCAGTGCTACGTCTAAACAGAGGAAGGTAAGCAATGGGGTCCCACAAGGTTCCATCATAGGCCCAGAACTCTTCAATATCTTCAAAAATGACAGATGAAGGAACAGAAAGGGACGAGCAATTTTATAAGGTATGGGATTTGTTTGATCAATGGTTAGATTTAAAAAAACTTGGGAATGAAATTGTTTATCTAGGCATTACTAGAAAGTGATAGTTATTGCTATGAAAGCATTTTGTTATCAAATAGTGTTTCAATATATGATACATAAAGGACAATAATTTTTTATTTATTTAAATTTATTTATTTATTTAAATTTATATCCCGCCCTTCTCCACAGAGGACCCAGGGCGGCGCACAGGAAATTTAAAAACATACAAAATACAATAAATATAATTTAAAAACTATTAAATAAACCTGCGCTAAAACCAAATTTTAAAAACCCAATTTAAAACTATCTATAATGAATCTAATGTATAAGAGTGGGATGATCTGAATGTTATGTATAATCATAAGTAGTGATTATGTTATACTAGAAAGATATTTTGTATGTTAAATCTATATAAATAAATATTTTAAATAGTTTGTGCAAAGCCGCTGATCTCAGAAATTACTGCACCGATCGCCACCAAATTTTCACACAATGTTCCCAAGAACATCCAAAGCAATCATACGTACAGTTTTTGTGGCTGGCACACCTGTGCCATGTGCAAGCAGCACAAATGTAAAAGGTACGCACTTCTGAGGTTTTCATCTCCCTTAAGCTCCTCCCACCCAGCTGCTTCTTATGATGCATCATGCACACGCCCTTCACATTTCCAACGGTCGTTTCCTCAGCAACCGAATAAGCTTCCACCGTTCCCTCACACATGGCACACTCCCATGTTTAGTTTAGTTTTTTTATTTAAATTTATATCCCGCCCTTCTCCAGAAGGACCCAGGGCGGCGCACAGGAATTAAAAACATACAAATATAACAATATAAAATTTAAAAAGATATTAAACTCCCACCCTTTGCTAAAATCAATTAAAATCCCCAATTTAAAACTGTCTAAAAGCAGTCACAGCGGAAGGTTACGCTAGGCCGGCTTGATGGAAAAGGTGTGTCTTTAGACACTGGCGGAAGAGGCGGAGGTCCGAGATGGTACGAAGTTCAGGGGGTAAGTTGTTCCAAAGGGCGGGGCCCGCCACAGAGAAGGCCCTTCCCCTAGGTGTCGGCAGTCGGCATTGCTCGGCCGACGGCACCCTAAGAAGGCCCTCTCTGTGGGAGCGGATCAGATGAAGGGATGTATGGGACAGGAGATGGTCTCGCATATAACTAGGTCCCGAGCCATGGAGCGCTTTAAAGATGGTCGTCAATTTTTGGTCCCTGTGGCCCTGTGGCCCTGTGGTCCCTGTGGCCTACTAGGCCCAAAACTAGGCATGGGGAGTGGCACACTCCAATGTGGCGCATTTTTGGTCCCAGGAGGCTGAATGGTAGGTAGGTAGGTAGAGGGATAGAGAGAGATAGGGAAAATACAGTAGGTAGGTAGGTGGATAGAGAGAGGGGGCAAAATACAGTAGGTAGATAGGTAGGTAGAGGGAGAGAGGGAGAAATGCAGTAGGTAGGTTGGGGGTTATATGGTGGTTGTGTGTACATGTTTGTGTGTGCAGGTGTAGATGTACACAGATTGGTTGGTCATTTAACCAGACTGGGTGACAGCAACGCATGGCCGGGTACAGCTAGTAGATTAATAATGATGTAATGAATAACATATATATATATACGAATTGAAATACTCAGTAACTAGTTGGATTAACAATGGAAAAATATTATCAGAGTTTGAATATGTGATACATAAGTATTGTACATTTTATGGATGATTGGTGATATTATAGATAATTGAAAGTAATGATACACAACATGAATTGATGGGAAATCCTTTGATTCTGTAAGAACAATAGAAAGAGATAGGTGATTTTATAAAGATTTATTATTACTGAATAGATAATTAAGGATTTAACGAAATAAGGTGTGTTTGAAATGAAGGAATATTAATTGTAATTTGAACACATAATGCTCAATGATGTAGTGATGTACTTGGCTATGTTTGATGGATAACCAGTGATTGCGTATGTAATTGTAAAGATTGATACACAAAAGCTTGACCCCAAACATGCTTGATGAAAGTGAGGAAGGTTCATCTTTCTATGTTTAAATTTTTTAAAAAAAATCTAAAACAAAATCACGATCCAGTGAGGTACTAATACCACTCTATAAAGCCTTAGTAAAACCACACTTAGGATACTGCTTTGGTCACCACACCATAAAAAAAGGGTGAAGACTCTAGAAAGAGTGCAGAGAAGAGCAACCAGGATGATGAGGGGACTGGAGGCTCAAACATACGATGAACGGTTGCAGGAATTGGGAATGTCTAGTGCAATGAAGAGAAGGACCAGGGGAGACAGGATAAAGTCTTCCAATATTTGAGGGGCTACCACAAAAAGGAAGGGGGTCAAGCTATTCTCCAAGGCGCCTGAAGGCCAGAGAAGGAACAATGGATGGAAACTGACCAAGGAGAGATTCAACCTGGAAATAAGGAGGAACTGTCTGACAGGGAGAACCATCCACCCATGGAAGAGAAGTTGCCTTCGGAAGTTATGGGGCCTCCATCCCTGGAGGCTTTCAAGAGACTGGACTGCTATCTGTCCCAGATGGTGTAAGGTCTCCTGCTTGGGCAGGGGACTAGATAATCCACAAAGTCCCTCCCAACTCTGTTGATCTGCAAATCCGCCACAGCAAAACCAAGGCAGCCTTTTGCCTCTGGGGAGACATTCCCAAGCCTGTTGCCCCCTCTGGTGGTGAAGAGAGGAACTGCGTCCATTGCAGCAAGCACCCGTAAAAACCTGAAGGAGAAAAAGGCAGGACCCTTAAAAGCAGGACCACTCCCCCCCCCCCAAGTCTCCTCTGAAAACCTCCCCCTTCGTAGGTGGGTTCTAGCCGGTATTATTACTGGTTCACTTCTATGTGCGTGCGTGCGTCCGTGCGTCCGTGTGTGTGTTGGATGCTCACTGTGCACAATGTGCAGTTCAGAGGAAAATGTTTTGCGCATTTGCAGAAACCCCCCCCCCCCAAAAGATGGCAACGGCGGCGACTGGGTAATCAGTTCAGGGGCGTGGCCAGCCTGGGTCACTGCCAGCCCTGCGACCCAGGCAGAGGCGTAGCGTGGGGGGTGCAGGGGGGGCCGGCCGCACCGGGCGCAACATCGGGGGGGGGGCGCGCTCCAGAGACCCGACTCGGAAGCTCTCCTCCGCGGGTCTCTGGAGTTGGCGGCGGCGGCGCCTGGGCGCTCCTGGGCCGGCGAGAGTCGGGGAGCGAACAGCGGCCAGTAGGGGCCAAACCCTCCCGGGCCATCCCCCGGCTGAGGCCAGCGCCAGCTCCTCGCACCCGCCAGCGCCACCCGAGGGGGCCAGGCGAGACTTAAAGGCGCAGGTCTTTCGAAGCAACGGCCGTGCGGAGACCCTTGAAGACTCCTCCGTTCCGAGCCAGCCAGAGGAGCGGCGACCTGGGCCCCGCGGCGGCCCGGGAAGACCCTCTTGCCCCAGCTTTCGGGCCGTCGCCCTCTGTAGAAAGGAGCGTCGGGTGTCCCAGGCCCGCACCACGCAAAGGGCGCCCGCTTCTCCCCAAGGCGAGGCAACGAGTGTCGGACCCGGATGGCCGAGCCCTTTGGGCAGCGGCTGCCCGCCGGATCCTCACGGGAGGTGCGTGGGCTCGACACCACAAGAAGAGCTGCCTCCCCTGAGTGCTAAAATCCACGGGTTAGGGGGCGCAAATTACTTGCCTTGCCCCAGGTGCTGACAACCCACGCTACGCCACTGGACCCAGGCCACCATGCCACTACTGGTTGGTCCAAACCAATCCAAACCCACCTCTGTCCTCCATCCTGGGGGAAAAAGCAAATGTCTGAGAATGGGGAGGTGGGGTTGGCTGTGTGTCCCGGGGAAGTGGGGAGCTGTAATGGAATGGATGGGTAGCAAAACCCTCTGAATGCTGGGGCTTTCCCCAATGGGGGAATGGGATCCTTGGTGGGGAGGCGACTGGTTTTCCTCTCCAGCCCCCCAATCGGGTTCCTGCTTCCCTGGACAAAGACTGGGGAGAGGGGGGCTGGTTGTGCAGTGGGGTGGGTTGCCAGAGGGAAGAGGTTGCCAGAGGGAAGACTACTGTAATGCTCTCTACATGGGGCTCCCCTTGACGTGCACCCGAAGGCTACAGCTGGTCCAGAATGCGGCCGCACGAGTAGTTTTGGGAGCTACCAGATATTCCCACGTAACACCGCTCCTGCACGAGCTGCACTGGCTGCCTGTGGCCTTTCGGGTGCGCTTCAAGGTGTTGGTCACCATCTTTAAAGCGCTCCATGGCACAGGACCTAGTTATCTGCGGGATCGTATCCTGCCCCATACATCCCTTCGGCTGATTCGCTCCCACAGAGAGGGACTTCTCCGGGTGCCGTCCACTAGGCAATGCCAGCTGGCGACGCCCAGGGGAAGGGCCTTCTCTGTGGTGGGCCCTACCTTCTGGAACAACCTCCCCCCCCCCCCCCCCGGCCGATATTAGAACTACCATGGACCTCCGCTCCTTCCGCCAAAAAGTTAAGACCCATTTGTTCCATCAGGCTGGCTTGGCCTAATTTTATGCTTCTCGCCCCAGTCTGTAATTTAAATTGTCTTATTTGGTTTTAATGTGATATAGCTTTTAATGTTTTATAAATTTTAGTACAGGGTTATTTAATTCGATTTTAATTATGTATGTATCGTTATGTTTTTAGATGTTTTAATTTTCCTGTACACCGCCCCGAGTCCCTTCGGGGAGAGGGGGTGGTCCAGAAATTTAATAAAATAAAATAAAATAAATAAGAGGCTCCCTTCAGATGACAGGACTTTCTCCAAGGGCACAGGAAGATCCTCTTCCCCACTCAGTATCAACTGGTCCCACAATACAATTATCTACCAGGCCTGGACCCATCTGCCTTCGGAAGGACGCTCTCTCTCTCTCTTGGGTTTCCCATCCCTCAGTCCTTTGAGGTAGACCAGGCTGAGAAACCACCAACAGAAGAAATATTCAGACTTTATTGGATTACAGGAGCGGACTTTTGAAAACATCTCCCCTTCGCTCCAGCGGGCACCGAAGAGCATCAAGGCAGAGCAGCCTGGATGATGATGAGATGGGAACGGGAGGGGCCACGGGGGGGGGGGGCAGGAAGAGACTATAGCAAAGAGGCTCAGATCGCAAAAATAATTTGTTATATATATTTTTTTATGATGGCAATTCCTGTACGGATGTCAATAGTACAAAGTAATTGAATGTATAAAATAATATGAACATTTATTATTATTATTATTATTTTAAAAATTTATATCCCGCTCTCTCTCCCCAAGGGGACTCGAGGCGGGGCACAGGCAATTAAAAATACAAATAAACCACAAACAAATACAAAATACAGAGTTAAAAATAGATTAAATAGATCCTGCGCTAAAACCCATCAACTAAACTAAAAATTACCCCTAAAAAACCCTAACCTAAAAAGAGACTACCCAAGGCCGGCCAGACGAAAAAAGTGCGTCTTTAATTTTAAGCGGAAGGAGCGGAGGTCCGTGGTTGTCCTGATATCGGGGGGAAGGTCATTCCAGAGGGCTGGGCCCGCCACAGAGAAGGCCCTTCCCCTGGGCGTCGCCCGCTGACAAAGTCTAGTGGACGGCACCCGGAGAAGTCCCTCTCTGTGGGAGCGAATCGGCCGTGAGGATGTATGGGGCAGGATCCGATCCCGCAGGTAGCTAGGTCCCGAGCCATGGAGCGCTTTGAAGATGGTAATTAACACCTTGAAGCGCACCCGGAAGACGACAGGTAGCCAGTGCAGCTCGCGCAACAGCGGTGTTACATGGGCAAACCTAGAGGTGCCCATAATTGCTCGCGCGGCTGCATTCTGGACCAACTGAAGCCTCCGGGTACACCTCAAGGGGAGCCCCATGTAGAGAGAGTTGCAATAATCCAGTCGGGATGTCACGAGAGCATGAGTGACTGTGCGAAGGGCGTCCCGATCCAATAGGGGGCGCAACTGGCGTACCAGGCGAACCTGGTAAAACGCCCTCCTGGCCACGGCTGTCACTTGATCTTCCATGGACAGCCGGGTATCCAGGAGGACACCCAAGTTGCGCGCCCCATCCACAGGGGCAAGATGTTCGCCCCCTATGGCCAGCGTTGGAGAAAGCTGGTTGAATCGGGCAGCCGGAAACCACAGCCACTCGGTCTTGGTCGGGTTGAGCCTAAGTCCGTTACTTCCCATCCAGATCCGCACGGCTTCCAGGCACTGGCACATCACCGCTACGGCATCGTTGGGGTGGTTTGGGGTAGATATGTACAGCTGGGTGTCATCAGCGTACAGGTGGTACTCTACCCCAAAACCACGGATGATCTCGCCCAGCGGCTTCATGTATGCGTTAAACAGGAGAGGCGAGAGGACCGACCCGAGGCACCCCGCATGTGAGGGGTCTCGGGGTCGACCTCTGCTCTCCTGCCCGCACAAATTGCGATCGGCCAGAGAGGTAGGAGGAGAACCACCGTAAAACGGTGCCTCCCACCCCCAACCCCCCCAGCCGATGCAATAGGATACCATGGTCGATGGTATCAAAAGCCGCCGAGAGGTCTAATAGGACCAGGATGGAGGAACATCCCCCATCTCTGGCCCTCCAGAGATCATCTGCCAACGCGACCAATGCCGTCTCGGTGCTATGCCCGGGCCGAAAGCCGGACTGGCGCGGATCTAGATAGTCAACTTCCTCCAGGTGACGGGGAAACTGTTGTGCCACCACACTCTCAACAACCTTCGCCAAGAAGGGAAGGTTGGAGACTGGACGATAGTTGTTCAAAAGAGCTGGGTCCAAAGAGGGCTTCTTGAGGAGGGGCCTCACCATGGCCTCTTTTAGGGAGGCAGGCAAGGAACCCTCACTCAAGGATGCGTTGACAACCTCTTGGAGCCAGCCTCGTGTCACCTCCCAGGATGCCAGTACAAGCCAGGAGGGGCACGGGTCCAATAAACATGTGGTGGCTCGCAGTCGCCCACGTAGCCTGTCCATATCCTCGGAAGTAACGGAGTCAAACTCCTCCCAAACAAGATCTCTCTCGTGGCATCCCACTGGGCCATGAATGGGGGTTAGCTCACTCTGTATCTGGGCGGTTTTCTCCTGCAGAAAAATCACAAATTCCTCTGCTCTACCCTGTAGCGGGGCTTCCCGTTCCCTCTGTTGAAGGAGGGAGCGGGTCACCCTAAACAGGGCGGCAGGGCGGTTTTCTGCGGATGCTATGAGAGTGGCACAATGATGACGTTTGGCCACCCTCAGCGCCACAATGTAAGTCCGTAAATGGGCTCTTACCTGTGTCCGGTCAGATTCAGAGCGGCTAGCCCTCCATCTTCTCTCTAGGCATCTCTTGCGGCGTTTCATCACCCGCAGCTCCTCAGTGAACCAAGGAGCCAGGGTGGTTCGCCGCCGCGAGAGAGGCCGCAAGGGCGCGACCCGATCTAAGGCTCCCACGGCCGCACTATTCCATGCGGCCGTGAGGTCCTCCATCGGGGCGCGGGTCAGGGATACAGGAAATGGCCCAAGCGCTGTCTGGAACCCATCCGGGTCCATCAAGCGCCTGGGGCGGTACCAGATTGGTGACTCTGGTTCCGCCTCCCCGCGGAGGGGAGCAGCGGTCGGAAAGTCGAGCCGGAGAAGTGAGTGGTCTGACCATGACAAGGGTGTGATGACTATATCCCCTGTACCCAGATCACTTTTCCATTGGCCCGAGACGAAGATGAGGTCCGGCGTATGTCCACCCTCGTGGGTGGGGCCCTGAATTACTTGGGTCAGGTCCATGGCCGTCATGGAAGCCATGAACTCCCGAGCTACCACGGATGATTCGCCCAACGATGGCAGGTTAAAGTCCCCCATGACTATAAGTCTGGGGGTCTCCACTGTCACCGTAGCGATCACCTCCAGGAGCTCGGGCAGGGCTGCTGCTACATAGCGGGGAGCCAGGTATACAACCAGCAAGCCCAACTGCCTCCCTAGGCCCCACTTCACGCAGAGGGACTCACAGCCGGAAGTCTGAGGCACAATGGTCTCTCTCGGCTCAAGGCCTTCCTTAATAATGACCGCTACCCCACCACCCCTGCCTAGGGCCCGCGGCTGATGAAATGCGCGGTAGCCTGGTGGGCACATTTCAACGAGGGGATGTCCTCCCTCGTGGCCCAACCAGGTCTCCGCAATTCCTACCAGGTCCGGCTCCCCCTCTGACACAAGGTCACTAATGAGGGGGGCTTTGTTGACAACGGACCTGGCGTTGCAAAACATCAGCCGCAGACCCTGGCTCTGTATTCCCTGGCCACCTAGCCTGCGGGGGTTGTGGCACCCAACCGTTTGTAACCAACGGCTACGTGCCTCCAACCGGGAGGAAGGAACTTGTCTCCCCTCGGCCCTGCCCCTCCCCACGACCCTCTGGATGGGGAAGCCCTCCACCGGAATGACTTGTGTTTCCCCCCTCTTAACGGAACCATCCGCCTCCCTCCGTCGTCTGCTGGCTCGGCCCGTTCCCTTCTGGCTAGTCTCAACCTGTCTAAACCCTCCCTCCTCCCTGGTACCCCCTAAAACAGACAACAGCTTTTTTACTAAAAAACCCCTACACCTGCGCTTTCGCCACTTCTCCTGACTTACTAGTCCCTCATCAAAGTGTGCCCTTGATAACACAGCGGGCCATACCTGCGAGAGGGGGGACTCTCGCAGCAAGAGAAGGCAGGCCCTTGAGTACATGCTAGGTAATACAGAGACCACGCTGGATAAAAGGTTAAGATATTAAATAAGGTGCGAAAGATGGTAATAAATAGATAAATATACATATATAAATATATAAATATATAAACATATGAATATTAAATATATAAAATGGTCCAGTAGGGTAATTCGGCAGAATTCAAATTCGATAGTCAGATAAAATTCGGGCCATGTGCAATATAAACGGGAGATGATGTAGATGAAATAAATAATGTAGATGGTATAGACATATAAAGTCCAGAGTCCAAAATCCTCCAGCCCAACGAATAATATCCCTGGTGAAGCCCCACGGTGAGGTCCCAGGGGGTCCATGCTCGTCCCAACTCTGCTTCTCCAGCCTGGCTCCGGCCTCCAGTCAGGCATTTCGACCCCTCCTCGCCTCTACTCGGCCTGCGCTTTGGCCTCACCTCCTACGGTCTTCTACATGGCCTCTGCTCTGCCTCCGCCAGGCCTCTGATCTTCCAGCCACCCTCAGGCCTCGGTTAACATTCAGCCATTCAGCCACATACGTCAGGGCTCCCTCCAGGGTTCCGCTCGGCCCCCGTTTCTCCATGCCGCCCTCGCCCGGCATCCGTTCCTCGACCCACTCCCGAATGACCGGCCTCCGCTCCTCCCGTTCACCTCAGGGGCTCCTCCGGCCATCCGGGGGGTCCTCCGGGCTCCCAGGCGTCCTCCATGCTCCAATCTTCAGCCTCTGACGCCCGGCTCCCCGTAGCTCTCATCGGCTCGGCGTCCAGGCTCGGGCCTCGGCCTCCTCGGCGTTCTCTTCCGCCCTCCTTCCGCCCGGCGTCTTCTCCTCAACCGGGCTCACTCGGCCGGACTCGCAGCGCCGAAAAAACCACCCGGGCGGCCCCAACTAGGGCACGATCGCAAGCCCAGGTGGTCCTCCTACCAGTCCCGACCCCCAAAGCTGGAAATAATAATAATAATAATAATAAATTGGAATTTATTAACCGCACCCTCTCCCCACAGGGACCCGGGGCGGTGCACAGGCATAATTAAAACAATATATAATAATACAGACATTACTAAAATAAAATTAAATAAATTACCCGTGCTAAAAATACAATTAAAAAACCCATTAAAATTTATCGTTAAAAGACAGAGAGAACTATTCAAGGCCGGCCAGTCGAAAGAGATGGGTCTTCAATTTTACACGGAAGGAGCGGAGGTCGGTGGTCGTTCTAATATCAGGGGGAAGGTCGTTCCAGAGGGCCGGGCCCGCCACAGAGAGCGCCCTTCCCCTGGGCGTCGCCCGCTGACAAAGTCTAGTGGACGGCACCCGGAGAAGCCCCTCTCTGTGGGAGCGAATCGGTCGTGAGGATGTGTGGGGCAGGATCCGATCTCGCAGATAGCTAGGTCCCGAGCCATGGAGCGCTTTGAAGATGATAACTAACACCTTGAAGCGCACCCGGAAGACGACAGGTAGCCAGTGCAGCTCGCGCAAGAGCGGTGTTACATGGGCAAACCTAGAGGTGCCCATAATTGCTCGCGCAATTATGGGGTCGGGTAGCACCTCCTTTCCACCAGCGGGCCTCCGCGGCCCGCACGGAGCTCAGCGGCGCACCGCCATCTTTTCGCGCATGCGCAAAAAAAAAAACCAGCTTCTGGGAGTTGAAGTCCACAAGTCTTAAAGTTTCCAAGTTTTATGATTTTAAAATGTATGTACCCCTTCTTTTTAATACTTTCTTTTTAATGGAATATGTATGAAGACTCGGAGGCGGTCATCAAACCCGATGTGGGAGCTCCAAATATTATCTAATACCTTATCTACCCCTTTCCTGATATAAATTGTTAAAACCAATAAAACCTTTTCAAACAAACAAACAAAAAAAGACAGCCTTGAGCTTCTTTCTCACCCCATGGGGTAAATTCGTGTTTTCCTTACAATGGCCCAGTACGTTCCTTTCTTCCATTGGCCAACGTGGCCTCCTCTGCCCCTCCCTGCCCCAAGGAAACGCAGGCAACCAAGCCAGGCAGAGCGGGTAGCAATCTTGGGGGGGGGGTCTCTTTTATGGGGGGCATCCCTTTCCATGCTGGGCGGGCAGTCTCTGCTGAGGATGCTAATTGCACCCTTGACCCTCACCCCCCTTTCCTTTTAAGAGCTTCCGATGACTTGTCTTTCTCAGGTGGGGGACGCTTTGGGGGGAGGTCACCCTCCCCTCCCCGTTCCTGGCAAACCCGTGGAAGTAGCCTTCCCCTTCGCTCGCCCCAACTGCTTCTTGGAGGGCGGAGAAACTAGTGGAGACTCCCAAGTTCTGTTAAAACAAAGCGGCCGAAGGGACAGAGGCGCCTGCAAGCCCATCGCCCTCCAAAGATGAGCAAAGCTTCCCCCTCCTCCCTTTGCATAGGATGCCGTCCAGCTGCCCCCAACCCCGCCCCGCACTACCTGGCCCCCCCAATGTTGCCCTTTTGGGGTTTATCAGCCGGCGGGGGGCGGAAGGACCTTTTCCAAGGGCGAACCGGACTCCAGGGAGATCCCCAAAAGCGAGCATCCTTCTCTTCCCCCACAGCAGAGGCGGCTTGGAGCATGCCTGACCCCCCTCCCGCCCTCTGTCGTTGTGGGGGCAGCCTTGCCCAAATTCCTCCCGGTGCCCGGACGCCCCGAGAAACGCAGCTCTTCTAACGGGGGCAGCTCTTCTTTTTGGGGAAGGGGCTTCCCCTGAATGGGGGCGGCTCCGCTGGACAACTCCCCCCCCCCCCCACCGCTGGGAAAGAAGAGAGGCAGCGAGCGCCGGATCCCCGGGAAGCCCCTGCATTTCGGGGGAGGGGGGCGAACTGGACGGCAACAAACTCCCCCCCCCCCCCAATCCATCCTCAACACATCCTCCCACGCCCCCGTGGATTCCCCGGGAAACCTGGCTGGACGCTCTGGGCGAAGGAAGCGCCATCGCTTTGGCAGAGCAGAGCCGGAGCTGCGCGCTCGGAGGGCAGGAGGGCGGCTGGGATGGGGGGGGGGGGCGGTCCTGTCGTTGAGGCAGCGGTTCCTGGGAGCCTGGCATTTCCCAAAAGGGTCGGTGCCCGGGCTCTCCCGTGAGCCTCCTGCAGCCGCTTTGCAAAGGGGGCTTGCGGTGGGGTCCGGAGATCGGAAAGGGCAGGGAATTAGGTCTGGGGTCTCTTAAGGCAGAGGGTGCAAGAGCAGGATTCTGCCCGGCTCTGAGTCTTACTCGTCCCAAGGGAGCCCGGCCGGCAGACTTTGAGGCAGGCTGGCTGTGCAGCTCACTGGTCACGGCTGGAGGGGGGAGCCTGCCCCTCCGAGGGGGTCCTCCGAGCACAGCCGCGCCCTCCAGGGATGGACAGATCTTCCTCTGGACTCAGGAAAAGAGAGAGAGGGGGAAGGAGAGAGGGGGGGAGAGAAGGGAAGAGAGCGAGCGACCTAGCTTTGGTTTTTTTCTCCCAGCAGGGATTTTGAGGAGTGGGAGCTCTGGAGTGGGATGGGAGGATTAGAGGAGGGGTGAGCGCCGGGAGAGGTCCCAGAAGACAGAAAGAGAGAAGGGACAGAAAAGACAGAAAGAGAGAAGGGAGGGAGGGAGGGAGGAAAGGGGGAGAGAGAAGGGGGAAAAAGAAATAAAAAGGGAGGGAAGAAAGACAGACGGAGAGAGGAAGGAAGGAAGGTGGAAAAGAAGGAAGGAGAAGGAGAAAGGGAAAGAAGGAAGAGGAGGGAGGCTGGAAGGGAGGAAAGGGGGAGAGAGAGAAAGAAGGAAAAAGAAAGAAAGCCAGCGCTGACCCCCAGCTGTTCCCTCGCCTTGAAAGTGCGACACACACACAACCTGCCCGTGCCCCAATTTGGAAAGAAGAGCCCGTCCATTATGCCCTCCTACGCAGCCCCCCGCCCCCAATCCTGTGGCTCGGCCGCCGCCTGATCTTTCAGCTTTCACTTTCGGCCCAGGAGAGTCGCGTGCTTTCTGGGACTCACCCAGCGGAGGTGAGTGGAGGCGGGGGCGGCTTTTCTGTCCTGTGGCCCACGATTGTCCGCGGGGCTTCTCTGCTGCGCGATCCCCTGCCGGATCCAGTAGGAAGGTCCTCCTTCCTGAAAAGGGTCTGGGGGCAGCTCAGCCAGGGAAGGTAAGGGGGGAAAGAAACCCCCGCCCAGCCCCTCGCCTCCCTTCCCAGGGCTCCGCGGCTTCCTGGCACAGCCGCTTTGGCGGCGCAAGAGCTGCGCCCTAGGGAGCAGGGCTGGAGGACCGAGGCATAGTGGGTGAGGGTCTTTTTCCCCGAGGAAGGTGTCCTGCGAACCCAGCACACCCCGCTGCCCGCCTCCAGGGTCCCTCCAGAGACGGATTTTGCTGGGCTCTGGGTCTTGCTCCTCCGAAGGGAGACCTTGTGAACGGCTTTGGGGGGTGCCGAGGGAAGATGGCTGTGCAGTTGACTGGTCCTGTCTGGAGGAGGGAATCGCCCCCACTGAGTCCCCCACCATGGCCTCCTGGGATGGACAGACCCTCCTCTGGAGCCCCTGACACAAGCAGGAAGAGAGAGAGAGAGCTTTGGGTTCTGCTTTCTCCCCGCAGGGATTTTGAGGAGTGGGAGATCTGAAGTGGCCTTGGAGGAGGGATGGACGCCGAGAGAGGTAAAAGTCCCAGAGGACATAAAGAGAGACGGAAGGGGAGGGGAGGGAGGAATGAAGGGGTAAGGGAGGGTGGAAGAATGAAGGGAAGAAAAGAAGGAGGGAAGAGATGAGAGGAAGGAAGGAAAAGGAGCGAAAATGGAAGAGGGCAGGGAGGAAGGAAAAAGAGAGGGAGGAAAGAAGAGAGGGAGGGAGGGAGGAAAGGGAAAGAAATGGGAAGAAGGGGAGAGAGACAGAATAAAGGGAGGGAGGAAACAGGGAGAAAGAACAGGAAAGAAGGAAGGAACATGGGGAAGGGAGGGAGGATGGAGAAAGTTAAGAGAAGGAAAGATTAGGAAAGGGGAGGGAGGGAGGAAAAGGAAAGAGAAGGGGAGGGAGGGAGGGGAGAAGAGAGGAAGAAAGGGAAAGAAAAGGAAAGAAAAGAGAAGTGGACAGGAGGGGAGGGAGGAAGAAGGAAGGATTAGGAAAGAAAAAGGGAGAAGGGAAAGGGAGAGAGGGAAGAAGAGAAGAAAGAAGGGAGTGGGAGGGAGGGGATGATGGAGGGAGAGAAGGTCGACACACCTGCCATGTTCGAGTCTAATGACTATACAGAGATTGTGCGACATGAGATCATGGCTTGCGTAGAGCTCTCCCAGCCTGGCCCCCACGCCCTGATCTTGGTGACCCAGGTGGGGCGCTTCACTGCCGAACATGCGGCTACCGCAAAGTCTGTCCAGGATATCTTTGGGGCCGAATCCCCCAGGCACATGATTGTCCTCTTCACCCATGTGGAGGATTTGGAAGGGACCCCCCTGCAGGAGTACATCTGAAGGTCCAACAATAAGGGTCTTCGGGACCTGATCCGGCAGTGCGGGAACCACTTCTGCAGGTTCAACAAGGCCGTGGCAGCCGAGCGGGAGATGCAGGTCTCGGCATTGATGGAGATGGTGCAGAGAACCGTTTTGGAGAATGCTGGGTGATATGTCAACCGGCTGTACTTGGAGCCCTTGTAGGAGGGATGGACACCGAGAGAGGTAACAGCCCCCCCTCCTTTTGTATCTTTCCTGGGAAACCCAGGAGAAGGGAGGGAGGGAGGGAGGAGGGAAGGAAGGAAGGAGAGAGAGAGAGAGGGAGAGAGAAAACAAAAGAAAAGGAAAGAAGGGAAGGGAGGAAGAAGGAAGGGAAGAAGAGAGGGAGGGAGGAAAGAGAGAAAAGGGAAGAAAAGGGAAGATGGGAAGGAAGGGAGGCAGGAAGGTAAAAGAAAGGGAAGAGGGGAGGGAGGGAGGAGGAAGGAAGGGAAGAAGGAGGGGGAAGAGGTAGGAAGGAAGTAGAGGAAGGAAGTAGAGGAAGGAAGGCAGAAAAAGGAAAAAGGGCAGGGAGAGGGAAGGAAGAAAGAAAAGGGAAGATGGAAAGGGAGGGAGGAAGGAGGAAGAGAATGAGGAAAGAAGAGAAGAAAGAAGCAGGGGGAGGGGTGAGTGAAGAAAGGAGGAAGGGAAGGGAAGGGGGGAAGGGAGGAAGCGAAGAAGGGAAGGGAAGAAAAGAAAGTGAGGAAAGAAGAAAGGAAGAAGAAAGAAAGGGGAAGAGGGAAGAGAAGAGGAGGAAAAAAGGAGGGAGGGAGGAAGGAAGAGGAAAGAAAAGGGAAGAGGAAAAGAGGGAGGGAATGAAGGAAGAAGAGAGAAAAATGGAGGGAGAGGGATGCAAGGGGTGAAGGAAGGAGGGAGAGAGACAGAATGGAAGGAGGTACAGTGGAAGGAAGTAGAAGAGAGGGGAAGATGGCAGGCAGGCCAGAAGGAAGGAGAAAGAGAGGAAGAGGAAGGAAGGAGGAAAGAAAAGAGAAGTGGGATATGGAGGGAGGGAGGAAGCAGGGAGGGAATGAGGGAAGAAGAAAGGATAGAAGGAAGGAAAGAGAAAGGGAGTAGAAGGAATAAGGGGGAAAGAAGGAAGGAGGAAAGAAAGAAGGGGAGGGAGTGTTACAGTGGATTTCAGCATTTCTGTAGCGGTCGTCTTCCAATCTCGCAGGGGAGGAAGTCCGGCTGATCGTGGGAAATCCGGCGCTGGGAAAAGCACCATGGGTAACACCATTCTCGGACGGAAAGTGTTTGAGTCCACCTCAATCGCTTGGCGGAAGACCACCACCCTGAGGTGTCAAAGGGGACAGAGAAGCTGGCAGGGCAGCAAGATCTCCGTGGTCGACACGCCCGCCATGTTCGATTCTGACAACTATACGAAGATTGTGCAATGTGAGATCATGGCTTGCATAGAGCTCTCCCGGCCTGGCCCCCATGCCCTGATTTTTGTAACCCAGGTGGGGCACTTCACCACAGAAGACATGGCTGCCGCAAAGCATGTCCAGGAAGTCTTTGGGGTTGAGCCCACCAGCCACACCATCATCCTGTTCACCCGCCTGGAGTATTTGGGAGGCATCCCCACTGGATGAGTATGTCACACAATCCGATGACAAGAATTTGCGGGACCTGATCCGGCGGTGCGGGAACCGCTTCTGCGGGTTCAGCAACAAGGCCTCGCAAGCCAAGCGGGAGAAGCAGGTCTCGGAGCTGATGGAGGCGGTGCAGAGAACCGTCTTGGAGAATGGCGGCTAATATTACATCAACGGGCTGTACTTGGAGCCCAACATATGGGACGAGCACGTCCGGGTATTCATTGAGCAGAACCAAAAGCCGCACGAAAGCATCGCCAACCTGCTCTTCCTTCTACCCCAGTTGGACTTTTGGGTTGACAGATGGGCGTTTGTCTTCCTGAGAAATATATCACTTGCTGTGTATCGCTGGTTTATCCATAAAGTGTTTAAATGGCGACTTCATGTTGCCTCCAAATCCAGATTTTTAATTCCCTTCCTTTGCTCGGGAAATAAACAATTGCAGATCTGCAGATCTGGTGTCCTCTCCATTTCTCTGTTTATTTATTTATTTAATTTGATTTCTAGACCGCCCCCTCTCCCCGAAGGGACTCGGGGCGGTGTACAGATAAAAATTAAAACTACTAAAATCAAAACAATACATACAAAGTTAAAATCGAATTAAATAATCCCCTGTACAAATTTATAAAAGTTAAAAACTAACCCCATAAAACCGAATAAAATCATTTAAAATCACAGACTGGGGCGAGCAGCATGAAATTAGGCCAAGCCGGCTAGATGGAACAAGTGTGTCTTGAGTTTCTGGCGGAAGGAGCGGAGGTCCGTGGTCGTTCTAATATCAGGGGGAAGGTCGTTCCAAAGGGTCGGGCCCATCACAGAGAAGGCCCTTCCCCTGGGCGTCGCCCGCTGGCATTGCCTAGTGGACGGCACCCGGAGAAGTCCCTCTCTGTGAGAGCGAATCGGCCGAAGGGATGTATGGGGCAGGATACGATCCCGCAAATAACTAGGTCCCGTGCCATGGAGCGCTTTAAAGGTGGTAACCAACACCTTGAAAAGCACCCGAAAGTCCACAGGCAGCCAGTGCAGCCTGCGCAGGAGCGGTGTTACCTGGGAGTATCTAGAAACTCCTAGAACTGCCCGTGCGGCCGCATTTTGGACCAGCTGCAGTCTTCGGGTGCATCTCAAGGGAAGGAGCCCCATGTAGAGAGTGTTACAATAGTCTAGATGGGACGTCACAAGAGCATGAGTGACTGTGCGAAGGGCGTCCCGGTCCAATAAGGGACGCAACTGGTGCACCAGGCGAACCTGGTGGAACGCCCCCCTGGCCACGGCTGTCACATGGTCCTCCATTGACAGCCTGGCATCTAGGAGGACGCCCAAGTTGCGTGCCCGATCCACGGGGGCCATATGTTCGCCCCCAATGGCTAGTGATGGAGTCAACTGGTTGAACCGGGGCGCCGGTAGCCACAGCCACTCAGTCTTGGACGGGTTGAGCTTGAGTCTGTTCCTTCCCATCCAGATCCGTACGGCTTCCAGACACCGGGACATCACTTTGACGGCATCGTTGGGGTGGTTTGGGGTAGAGATGTATAGCTGTTGCCTTTGACTGCTGAAATCTCTGTCTGTGTACCAGTCTTCCTCGCCCTTCCTGGGGGCCAGTGAGAGACTTAATAATAATAATAATAATAATAATTTAATTTATAGACCGCTCCTCTCCCCATAGGGACTCGGAGCGGTGCACAGGGAAACTAAAACCACTTGGGACTTGGGTCCTTATCATCTCAAGGGCAGCAGGATCCTGCCCCATAAACCTCGCATCCTTGCCTTTGCCCCAGTGCAGCTCAGGAGCGCCCCCTCCCCAGTTGCACCAGTATCAAAGGGTTTCCCCCCCTTAAGCCAACAGCATCCCAGGTGGGTGAAGAGGGAAGGCAGTCAGTCCTTGTGGATGGTTCCTCTTGGCCTTTGAAGGCTGACACAGATGCGCCCCTCATGTTTTGCTCTATAGACCAGCGGTCCCCAATCTTTACAGCTTGGTGCCCCAGTGGGGAGGGAGAGAACGAACGTGGCCCGCACATGCATGCACATGCCGGCCTGCCACTCGTGTCCCTTTTTGGCTTAAGGTCTGGTTATTGGACTACTGCAACACACACTACATGGAGCTACCCTTGAAGAGTATGCAGAAGCGCCATGGTGGCACCATCTCCACTTTTGACCACGTCCTGGAGATACCCCTGAAAATCAGGGTGATTTCGCCCTTGTATCCTCTGACTCCAATCCTCTCTGGAGTTCATCCTCCCTTCCTGGAGAGACCCTCTGAAGTCTGAGATGCAGCTGTGGACCCCTCCCCTGAGGCTAGAGTAGGAAGGGGTCAAGTTATTCTCCAAAGCTCCCGAAGGCCAGAGAAGGAAGAATGGATGGAAACTGACCAAGGAGAGATTCAACCTGGGAATAAGGAGGGATTTCCTGACAGGGAGAACAATCATCCCATGGAACACAGAAGTTGCCTAGAGAAGTTGTGGGGGCTTCATCCCCTGGGAGCTTTCAAGGACGAAGATGCTATTAATAATAGCAAATGGAAAGCCCCTTCCCCAAATATATTTGAGAACCCTAAGAAAGCTTCAGCAGGGCCCCCATTGTGACTGCTGCCACACCCCCACTCTCTGGGCAGTGGGGTCCTTGTTCAGCCAAACCAGGAACCCCTCCCAAAAAAAATCCACCCTCACTTCCTCTGCTCCACCCCCATAGCAAGTTGGAAGGCGGCTACCTAAAATTCAGGGGAGGGAGAGAAAAAGCCCTCCTTGTTAGCAACAGGACCACTTCTCCGCTCCCCAGTCTCCTCTGAAAACTTCCCCTATCATACGTGGGTTCTAGCCAGTATTATTGCCGGTTCGCTTGTGCGCAGGTGTGTGTGTGTTAGATGTGCACTGTGCACATATGTGCAGTTCAAAGGAAATTTTCCTGCAGATGTACAGAACACCCCAAAAAGATGGCAACGGCGGCGACCGGGAAGTCCGTTCAGGGGCGTGGCCAGCCTGGGTCTCTGCCAGTTCTGCAACCCAGGACAGCAGGCCACTACCGGTTCATCCAAACCCAACTCTGTCCTCCATCCTGGGGGGAAAAGCAAATGTCTGAGAATGGAGAGAGGCGGGGGAGCTGTAACGGAATGGCTGGGTAGCAAAACCCTCTAAATGCTGGGGCTTTCCCCAAGATGGTGTTGGAAGTAAAGAGTTCGGGGTTCGTTCCCAGCCGGGAGTCACTAACACTAAAAGAGAATTTCGTGAAGACAGCTGCCTGGAAGTTATGAGCTTTATTAAAGGAAAGAAAAGACGGGGAAGGACGAGACACAGCTCTGAGGTTCCCGGGTCTGTAGGACACCATACATGAATTGGTTTCCCACCTTTATACAGTTTTCCTCCTTTGAGGCCTTTGTGTACGTTTCTAATTAACAAAGATTTATTTATTTGGGATAATTGCTGTGATGTTGATTTCGTTCGGTTGGTGTCTGGTCCTTGGGGTTAATCCTGTCAGAGAAGGCAAGGAAGGGTGTTTGTCTTGTCTTAGATTAGATTCCATGTCTAGTGGTTATCGCCAGACTCAGGGTTTTCCTGTGCTTTGGTTATTCTTAATCCTTTATACTATGTTTCCTTTTGTGATTACACTCAACCCCTTTTGGCTACGTGTATGGTTTTCTCCTGGCTATGGCTCTTGCCCATATGTATTTATTCATTTCTAAAATGGGTTTTCCAGTACTTTCCTACAATGGAACGGGATCCTTGGTGGGGAGGTGACTAGTTTTCCTCTCCAGCCCCTCAATCGGGTTCCTGCTTCCCTGGACATTGGGGGGCTGGTTCTGCAGTGGGAGGGGGGGGTTCCCAGAGGGAAGAGGCTCCCTTCAGATGACAGGGCTTTCTCTAAGGGCACAGGAAGATCTTCTTCCCCATTCAGTATCAACTGGCTCCACAACACAATTCTCTACCAGGCCTGGACCCATCTGCCTTTGTAAGGACACTCTCTCTCTCTTGGGCTTCCCATCCCTCAGTCCTTTGAGGTAGACCAGGCCGAGAAAGCACCTACACAAGAAATATTCAGACTTGATTGGATTACAGGAGCGGAATTTTGAAAACGTCTCCTCTTCATTCCAGTGGGCACCAAACAGCATCAAGGCAGAGCAGCTTTGAGGTTCTTTCTCACCCCGTCCTGTTTTCCGGGGGTAAATTTGTGTTTTCCTTACAGTGGCCCAATACATTCCTTTCTTCCATTAGCCAACGTAGCCTCCGTAGCATTTCTTGTGTCAACCAAAATCTTATTAAATACTAGCTATACCCGGCCACGCGTTGCTGTGGCCCAGTCTGGTTAAATGGCCAACCAATCTATGTGTAGATCTACACCTGCACACATACACACAACCACCATATAACCCCCAACCTACCTACCTACTGTATTTCTCCCTCTCTATCTATCCACCTACCTACCTACCTACTGTGTTTCTCCCTATCTATCCCTCTATATACCTACCTACCTACCGTATTTCTCCCTCTCTATCTATTCCCCTACCTACCTACCTACCTACTGTAATACAATAATACAATAGCAGAGTTGGAAGGGACCTTGGAGGTCATCTAGTCCAACTCCCTGCCTAGGCAGGAAGCCCTATACCATTTCAGGCAAATGGCTATCCAACATCTTCTTAAAGACTTCCAGTGTTGGGGCATTCACAACTTCTGGAGGCAACTTCTGTTCCACTGGTTAATTGTTGTGTCAGGAAATTCCTCCTCAGTTCTAAGTTGCTTCTCTCCTTGATTAGTTTCCACCCATTGCTTCTTCTTCTGCCCTCAGGTGCCTTGGAGAATAGCTTGACTTCCTCTTCTTTGTGGCACCCTCTGAGATATTGGAAGGCTGCTATCATGTCTCCCCTAGTCCCTCTTTTATTAAACTGTATTTCTCCCTCTCTCTCTCTATGGGCCACCTGGGAGTTTGCTATCTCAGTGCCTTCTTTTGGCCCTAAGAGGCCTCCATATGAGGCCTCTTCCAACAATGACAGTTGAAAAGCAGCCTGATGGTTACAGGGAGATGAAAACATGATCAGTGGGTACATTTTACATTTGTTTACCTTGCACATGACACACGTGTGCTAGGCACAAAATGAGTACTTATTCTATTATCGGAAGTCCTTGGGAACATTGTGTGAAAATTTGAGGTAAATCGGTGCAGCAGTTTTTGAGATTAGCAGCTTCGTACAAACTATTTTACATTTTTATTTATACAGTTGCTTATAAAAGAGGCTCTGTGGGCCGGGGTTGGGGGGAGAGGAATGAATTGGGATGACTGGTGAGGTTGGTCCACTCCTCCACACCATATTTGCCCAGTCAGGAGGGCAGCCATGGCAATCGAGGAAAGCATTTGCATGTAGTTTTAAGATCTAGAAGGCTACCCAATTCTTAGAAAATAAGATAGGCCCTCTGCTTGAGCAAAAGGTTGCACTAGATAACCTCCAAGGTCCCTTCCAACTCTGTTATTCTGTTATTAAAAACCCATTCCTGACAAGAAAAAATAACCTTGGGAGAAGAGGGCCAGCCTTGTCCTTGGGCCAATGCCAGTTTGCCAGGGCCCTTGAGCAGGGGCTGGATTAGATGACCTCAAGGGTCCCTTCCAGCTGAGAGTGTTCCCTGATTTCAGAGGCGTAGCGTGGGGGGTGCAGGGGGTGCCGGCCGCACCGGGCGCAACATCTGGGGGGGCGCGCTCGGGCAGCCCCCTGCCCAATCCAAAAAAACCCCTAGATGGCATCTCTTGGGCGGCATGAATAATACATTTAAACACTTCAAAACCCGCGTTTGATCCCCGGCGCGGCTCGACGGATGGCGCTGGGCTCGGAGCTGTCAGAGGCAGAGCTTCTTTTGCAACAGTTTTGGCTTTTGGGGGGGGGGGGGGACAATGAAAAGCAAAACGCAAAAAAATCCAAATTGTTGCAAGGAGCGCCTTTCCTTTCCTTCCCGACGCAGCGATCACGCCAAAGCTAATGGAGAGTGGGGGGGAGGAGGGAGGGAAAAGAGGAGGAGGAGGAGGCGGCGGCACGGGGAGGGGGGGGAAGAGGAGGTGGGCGCCCGTTGGCAAAGAGAGAGAGAGAGAAAGAGAAAGAAGAAGAAAGAGAGGAAAGAAGAGATAAATTGGGGAGGGGAAGGCAGAAGGAAGTTTCTCCGCTGTTTCAAAGCGCAAATCTTTCCCCCTCGATTCGGATGGGCTCCCGTCCCCCGAGTGGGAGGGAATGAGGAGGGGCTGGGAAGGCAGACTTTCCTTCGAACTCTTGCTTTCTGAAAGAAGGGGGGGGAGGAGGGAAGAATGCGGAGAGGAAGTGCGGAGAGAAGGGGAAGGAGGGAGGGGGAGAGAGAGGAGGGGGGGAGAAGAAGAGGGAGGAGGAGGAGGAAGAAGTGGAAGGAAAAGCGGAAAGAGGGAAGAATGTGGAGAGAATGCCAAGAGAGGAAGATGAAGGGAGGAGGAGAGGAAGAGGTGGAAGGGAAAAAACGGAGGAGGAAGGAATGCAGACAGAGAGCGCCAAGAAGAAAGAAGAAGAGGGGTGGAGACAGAGAATGAAGGAGGAGGAGGAGTAAGAAGAAAGAAGGAAAAATGAAGAAAAGGAGAGCCACCAAGAGGAAGAGGAGGAAAAAATAGGGACAAGGAAGAAGAGGATGATGATGAAGAAGAAAAGCAAGAGGAAGGAAGAGTGAAGAAAGAATGGAGAGAAAGACAAACCACTCAGGGGCTACAAGAACATCGATTTACCTATTTTTATTTTACGGATGTATTTGTGTTCCACTTTAATAACTCCAGGCACTAAAACAGACTTGCAAGTCCTTCCTCTTTTTCCCTCTAACAACCCTGTGAGGTGGGCTAGGAGAGAATTAAATCCCCATGTTCAACAACCGTCTGTCGCTAATGTTGAGCAGGGGACTCTGCAATCCTCATACATGCAGACAGTTGCCCAGCTCCCAAATTTTGATCGGATTCAAAGCGTAAAAGCAGTGAGATACCAAATAGGTGAATTTTATGATGCTTTTTTTCGAAATATCAGAAATTTCCGAAGATCAACAAATTAAAAGCGAGGCAGAATCTCTTGGAAATGCAATGAAAGACTATAAATTTTTAGTATCACTGGTTTTTTGGTACGATTTACTGTTCCAAGTCAATTATGTAAGCAAGGAACTTAAAAGTAAATCTGTAGAAGTATCCATTGCACTTTCTTCATTTGAAAAACTTTTAAAATGGTTAAGCGACTACAGAAATACTGGATTCAAACAAGTTTTAGTTCAAGCAAAAATTCTTGCACAAGATTTGGAAATATCTACAGAATTTCGAAATAAAAGGCTTCGGAAAAGAAAGAAACATTTCAATTATGAAGGCGATGATGAACCTATTGTAGATCCGATAAACGCATACAAGATATCTTTTTTAAATTTTGTTTTAGATAAAGCTACAGAATCACTAAAAGATCGTTTTGAATAATTCAAAAATCATAATGACTTATTTGGGTTTCTGGGAAAATTTCAAAATATGGAAAAAGAAGCACTTCAAAAACATGCAGCTAAATTAGAAATTTCTCTAACAGATTCTAGGTTCACAGAAAATGATGCACCAATAGTGAAGGAAACTGATATAGATGGAAAAATGTTAGTTGAAGAAATGGAAGCTTTAAAATCTATCCTTCCATCAGAATTTTTTGAAAATCCATTTAAAATGTTCAAATTTTTATCGGAAAATGACAGAGCAATGGCATTTCCAAACTTGTTTATTGCTCTCCGAATATATTTAACAATTCCAGTGAGCGTTGCTTCTGGAGAGAGATCATTTTCCAGGCTAAAACTAATAAAAAACTATGGGAGGGAGAGAAAGAAAGAACTTATGACCACAATTGAGCCCAAAATTTTGGTTGCTAAGCAGCACCGTCATTAAATGAGTTTCACCACATTTTCCAAGTTGGCCACGCCCACCCAGTCACACGACCGCTTAGCCACTCCCATAGAACAGGCCACACCTTTTGGCTCTCAAAAGAAATTTCAGTCGTGGTACTGTTGATATTTGGCTCTCTTGACTAATAAGTTTGCCCACCACTGCTTTAACTAATCTAGTGGAAGAGACTCGAGTGCTAAAATCCTCGGGTTAGGGGGCGCAAATTACTTGCCTTGCCCCGGGTGCTGACAACCCACGCTACGCCACTGTGCCTGCCTGCCTCCTGTATTTCTCCCCCTCTATCCCTATCCCTCTGCCTACCTAACTAACTAAGTACCGACCTACCTCAGGTATTTCTCCCTCTCTCTCTCTATCCCTTTACATACCTGCCTGCCTGCCTGCCTGCCTGCCTGCCTCCTGTATTTCTCTCTCTCTCTATCCCTTTACCTACCTACCTATCTACCTACCTGCCACTTGTATTTCTCCCTCTCTCTCTCTATCCCTCTACCTACCTACCTCCTGTATTTCTCCCCCTCTATCCCTATCCCTCTGCTAACTAACTAACTAACTAACTAACTAACTAACTAACTAACTAACTAACTAACTAACTAACTAACTAACTAACTAACTAACTAACTAACTACCTACCTCCTGTATTTCTCCCTCTCTCTATCCCTTTACCTACCTACCTACATACCTGCCTCCTGTATTTCTCCCTCTCTCTCTCTATCCCTTTCCCTACCTACCTACCTACCAACCTGGCACGGGACCTAGCTATCTGCGGGATCGGATTCTGCCCCATACATCCCTGCGGCCGATTAGCTCCCACAGAGAGGGACTTCTCCGGGTGCCGTCCACTAGGCTATGCCAGCGGGCGACGCCCAGGGGAAGGGCCTTCTCTGTGGCGGGCCCAGCCCTCTGGAACGACCTTCCCCCCGAAATTAGAACAACTACGGACCTCCGCTCCTTCCATCAAAAATTGAAAACACACTTTTTCTGCTTGGTCGGCCTAGGTTAGTCTTCCTTTTTTAACTGGGTTTTTTTTTAGGGGGTAGTTTAGTTTTAGTATAGTGGGTTTTAGCGCAGGGACAATTCGTTTAATTTTTATATTAACTATTTATGTATTTTATATTTGCTTTTTAACTTCCCTGTGCACCGCTCCGAGTCCCCTTGGGGAGAGGAGGCGGTCTACAAATAAAATTATTATTATTATTATTAACCTACCTACCTACCTACCTGCCTGCCTGCCTCCTGTATTTCTCCCTCTCTCTCTCTATCCCTTTACCTACCTACCTACATACCTGCCTCCTGTATTTCTCCCTTTCTCTCTCTATCCCTTTACCTACCTACCTACCTACCTACCTACCTACCTACCTACCTACCTACCTACCTACCTACCTACCTACCTACATGCCTGCCCCCTGTATTTCTCCCTCTCTCTCTCTACCTCCTGTATTTGTCCCTCTCTCTCTATCTCTTTACCTACCCTACCTACCTGCCTCCTGTATTTCCCCCCCTCTCTCTATCCCTTTACCTACGTACCTACGTACCTACCTACTGCCTCCTGTATTTCTCTCTCTCTCTATCTTTTTACCTACCTACATATATACCTACCTGCCACCTGTATTTCTCTCTCTCTCTCTCTATCCCTCCACCTACTTGCCTACCTCCTGTATTTCCCCCCCCCTCTCTCTATCCCTTTACCTACCTACCTACCTGCCTCCTGTATTTCTCCCTCTTTATCTCTATCCCTTTACCTACATACCTACCTACCTGCCTCCTGTATTTGTCCCTCTCTCTCTCCCTATCTCTTTACCTACCCTACCTACCTGCCTCCTGTATTTCCCCTCCCCTCTCGATCCCTCTACCTACCTACCTAACTACCTACCTGCCTCTTGTATTGCTCCCGCTCTCTCTCTACCTCCTCTATTTGTACCTCTCTCTCTCTCTCTATCTCTTTACCTACCCTACCATCCTGCCTCCTGTATTTCCCCCACTCTCTCTCTATCCCTCTACCTACCTAACTAACTAACTAACTAACTAACTACCTGCCTCCTGTATTTCTCCCTATCTCTCTATCCCTCTACCTACCTACCTACCTACCTACCTACCTACCTACCTACCTACCTACCTGCCTCCTGTATTTCTCCCTATCTCTCTATCCCCCTACCTACCTACCTACCTACCTACCTACCTACCTACCTACCTACCTACCTACCTACCTACCTCCTGTATTTCTCCCTCTCTCTCTCTATCCATTTACCTACCTGCCTGCCTGCCTGCCTGCCTCCTGTATTTCTCCCCCTCTATCCCTATCCCTCTGCCTACCTAACTAACTAAGTACCGGCCTACCTCAGGTATTTCTCTCTCTCTCTCTCTCTCTCTCTCTATCCCTTTACATACCTGCCTGCCTGCCTGCCTGCCTCCTGTATTTCTCTCTCTCTCTATCCCTTTACCTACCTACCTATCTACCTACCTGCCACTTGTATTTCTCCCTCTCTCTCTCTATCCCTCTACCTACCTACCTCCTGTATTTCTCCCCCTCTATCCCTATCCCTCTGCTAACTAACTAACTAACTAACTAACTAACTAACTAACTAACTAACTAACTAACTAACTAACTAACTAACTAACTAACTAACTAACTAACTAACTAACTAACTACCTCCTGTATTTCTCCCTCTCTCTATCCCTTTACCTACCTACCTACATACCTGCCTCCTGTATTTCTCCCTCTCTCTCTCTATCCCTTTACCTACCTACCTACCTACCTACCTACCTGCCTGCCTGCCTGCCTGCCTGCCTGCCTGCCTGCCTGCCTGCCTGCCTGCCTCCTGTATTTGTCCCTCTCTCTCTATCTCTTTACCTACCCTACCTACCTGCCTCCTGTATTTCTCCCTCTCTCTCTCTCTATCCCTTTACCTACCTACCTACCTCCTGTATTTCTCCCTCTCTCTCTCTATCCCTTTACCTACCTACCTACCTACCTCCTGTATTTTTCCCTCTCTCTCTCTATCCCTTTACCTACCTACCTACCTACCTCCTGTCTTTCTCCCTCTGTATCCCTCTACCTACCTGCCTCCAGTATTTCTCCCCCTCTATCCCTTTACCTACCTACCTACATACCTGCCTCCTGTATTTCTCCCTTTCTCTCTCTATCCCTTTACCTACCTACCTACCTACCTACCTACCTACCTACCTACCTACCCACATGCCTGCCCCCTGTATTTCTCCCTCTCTCTCTCTACCTCCTGTATTTGTCCCTCTCTCTCTATCTCTTTACCTACCCTACCTACCTACCTCCTGTATTTCCCCCCCTCTCTCTATCCCTCTACCTACCTACCTCCTGTATTTCTTCCCCTCTATCCCTATCCCTCTGCTAACTAACTAACTAACTAACTAACTAACTAACTAACTAACTAACTAACTAACTAACTAACTAACTAACTAACTAACTAACTAACTAACTAACTAACTAACTAACTAACTACCTCCTGTATTTCTCCCTCTCTCTATCCCTTTACCTACCTACCTACCTACACACCTGCCTCCTGTATTTCTCCCTCTCTCTCTCTATCCCTTTACCTACCTACCTACCTACCTACCTACCTACCTACCAACCTACCTACCTACCTACCTACCTACCTACCTACCTACCTACCTACCTACCTGCCTGCCTCTTGTATTTGTCCCTCTCTCTCTATCTCTTTACCTACCCTACCTACCTGCCTCCTGTATTTCTCCCTCTCTCTCTCTCTATCCCTTTACCTACCTACCTACCTCCTGTATTTCTCCCTCTCTCTCTATCCCTTTACCTACCTACCTACCTACCTACCTCCTGTCTTTCTCCCTCTGTATCCCTCTACCTACCTGCCTCCAGTATTTCTCCCCCTCTATCCCCTTACCTACCTACCTACATACCTGCCTCCTGTATTTCTCACTTTCTCTCTCTATCCCTTTACCTACCTACCTACCTACCAACCTACCTACATGCCTGCCCCCTGTATTTGTCCCTCTCTCTCTCTACCTCCTGTATTTGTCCCTCTCTCTCTCTCTCTTTACCTACCCTACCTACCTACCTCCTGTATTTCCACCCCTCTCTCTATCCCTCTACCTACCTACCTACCTACCTACCTACCTACCTACCTACCTACCTACCTACCTGCCTGCCTCCTGTATTTCTCCTTCTATGTCTCTACCTCCTGTATTTGTCCCACTCCCTCTCTCTATCTCTTTACCTACCCTACCTTCCTGCCTCCGTATTTCCCCCCCCACTCTCTATCCATCTACATACCTACCTAACTACCTACCTGCCTCCTGTATTTCTCCCTATCTCTCTATCCCTCTACCTACCTACCTACCTACCTACCTACCTACCTACCTACCTCCTGCATTTCTCCCTTTCTATCCCTTTACCTACCTACCTACCTGCCTACTGTATTTCTCCCTCTCCCTCTCTATCCCTTTACCTACCTACATACCTACCTACATACCTACATATCTACCTACCTACATACATACATACCTACTTACCTGCCTGCGTCCTGTATTTCTCCCTCCCTCTCTATGCCTCTACCTCCCTCCCTACCTCCCTCCTGTATTTCTCCCTCTCTATCCCTCTACCTACCTACCTACCTACCTGCCTGCCTCCTGTATTTCTCCCTCTCTCTCTCTACCTCCTGTATTTGTACCTCTCTCTCTATCTCTTTACGTACCCTACCTTCCTGCCTCCTGTATTTACCCCCCCTCTCTATCCCTCTACCTACCTACCTACCTACCTACCTACCTACCTACCTACCTACCTACCTCCTGCATTTCTCCCTCTCTCTCTCTATCCCTTTACCTACCTACCTACCTACCTACCTACCTGCCTCCTGTATTTCTCCCTCTCTCTCTCTATCCATTTACCTACCTGCCTGCCTGCCTGCCTGCCTCCTGTATTTCTCCCCCTCTATCCCTATCCCTCTGCCTACCTAACTAACTAAGTACCGACCTACCTCCTGTATTTCTCCCTCTCTCTCTCTATCCCTTTACATACCTGCCTGCCTGCCTGCCTGTGTCAGCCTTCGCTTGTTCTGCTTAGCTGCCATGGCAACGGGGAGGGTGGGGGGCGTTGGGATACAATTGTTCTGCTGGTGGACGATGTTGACGGCTGGTGTTATCTCTCGGCTAACGGTCCCGCATTCCAGGCTGGTGAAGACCTGCCCACCTGATGGTGGAGAAGAAAGTATATTGGACAATGCTAAGGGGGGGGGGGTTGGGGATTGGGATGGGCTTAAGCTTAATACTCTATGTTCGCGCCTAAACTATTCACTCTCCGCTTTACTTGGTCTGTTAACTATCGTTACTTAGTAAAAGTAGCCTTATTCATTTCAAATAATGTCTAAGCGTGATCTTTCTTAAGTATTCGAAGAAACAGGCCTGACAAAAAGCGGAGAGTCACTAAATCCACACCTGATGTCGGACCCTGCACAAGAGGAGCTTCCGTTGGTGGAGGTTCTGCCTGAACCTGATATGGGAACAGAGGCATCGCACCTTCCTGTTCAATCTGAAGATACCAGGTCAGTGATGGACTGTTTGGCTGGCCTAAATCTTAATCTGCCAACCGAAGATTCAGTCAAACCAAAACGATGGTCCGAAGGGGTAGGAATGACTGGAGTAAACGTCACCAGGCGGCGCCTTTCCCCCAAGACAGTCATTCCGGAACTTTTAAGAGAAGAAAGGGAGTTAAAAGAAATGGCCCAAGAATTGCTTCGCCAAGCAGATGAGAAGCGGGAGGCCCTGGATAAGCTCTGGGGGAGGGAGCAGGAACGCAGACAGCTAAAAGAAACGCATTCAGCAGGGATTTCTCGCTGTTCTTGGAGGAGGTCCGGATGTCAGCCTTCGCTTGTTCTGCTTAGCTGCCATGGCAACGGGGAGGGTGGGGGGCGTTGGGATACAATTGTTCTGCTGGTGGACGATGTTGACGGCTGGTGTTATCTCTCGGCTAACGGTCCCGCATTCCAGGCTGGTGAAGACCTGCCCACCTGATGGTGGAGAAGAAAGTATATTGGACAATGCTAAGGGGGGGGGGGGGTTTGGGGATTGGGATGGGCTTAAGCTTAATACTCTATGTTCGCGCCTAAACTATTCACTCTCCGCTTTACTTGGTCTGTTAACTATCGTTACTTAGTAAAAGTAGCCTTATTCATTTCAAATAATGTCTAAGCGTGATCTTTCTTAAGTATTCGAAGAAACAGGCCTGACAGCCTGCCTGCCTGCCTCCTGTATTTCTCTCTCTCTCTATCCCTTTACCTACCTACCTATCTACCTACCTGCCACTTGTATTTCTCCCCCTCTCTCTCTATCCCTCTACCTACCTACCTCCTGTATTTCTCCCCCTCTATCCCTATCCCTCTGCTAACTAACTAACTAACTAACTAACTAACTAACTAACTAACTAACTAACTAACTAACTAACTAACTAACTAACTAACTAACTAACTAACTAACTAACTAACTAACTAACTAACTAACTACCTCCTGTATTTCTCCCTCTCTCTCTCTATCCCTTTACCTACCTACCTACCTACCAACCTGGCACGGGACCTAGCTATCTGCGGGATCGGATTCTGCCCCATACATCCCTGCGGCCGATTAGCTCCCACAGAGAGGGACTTCTCCGGGTGCCGTCCACTAGGCTATGCCAGCGGGCGACGCCCAGGGGAAGGGCCTTCTCTGTGGCGGGCCCAGCCCTCTGGAATGACCTTCCCCCCGAAATTAGAACAACTACGGACCTCCGCTCCTTCCGTCAAAAATTGAAAACACACTTTTTCTGCTTGGTCGGCCTAGGTTAGTCTTCCTTTTTTAACTGGGTTTTTTTTTAGGGGGTAGTTTAGTTTTAGTATAGTGGGTTTTAGCGCAGGGACAATTCGTTTAATATTTATATTAACTATTTATGTATTTTATATTTGCTTTTTAACTTCCCTGTGCACCGCTCCGAGTCCCCTTGGGGAGAGGAGGCGGTCTACAAATAAAATTATTATTATTATTATTATTATTAACCTACCTACCTACCTACCTACCTGCCTGCCTGCCTCCTGTATTTGTCCCTCTCTCTCTATCTCTTTACCTACCCTACATACCTGCCTCCTGTATTTCTCCCTCTCTCTCTCTATCCCTTTACCTACCTACCTACCTGCCTCCTGTATCTCTCCCCCTCTCTCTCTATCCCTTTACCTAACTACCTACCTACATACCTCCTGTATTTCTCCCCCTCTATCCCTTTACCTACCTACCTACATACCTGCCTCCTGTATTTCTCCCTTTCTCTCTCTATCCCTTTACCTACCTACCTACCTACCTACCTACCTACCTACCTACCTACCTACCTACCTACCTACCTACCTACCTACCTACCTATGTGCCTGCCCCCTGTATTTCTCCCTTTCTCTCTCTACCTCCTGTATTTGTCCCTCTCTCTCTATCTCTTTACCTACCCTACCTACCTGCCTCCTGTATTCCCCCCCCTCTCTCTATCCCTCTACCTACCTACCTAACTACCTACCTGCCTCCTGTATTTCTCCCTATCTCTCTCTCTCTCTACCTACCTACCTACCTACCTACCTACCTACCTACCTACCTACCTGCCTGCCTCCTGTATTTCTCCTTCTATCTCTCTACCTCCTGTATTTGTCCCACTCCCTCTCTCTATCTCTTTACCTACCCTACCTTCCTGCCTCCGTATTTCCCCCCCTCTCTATCCATCTACCTACCTACCTAACTACCTACCTGCCTCCTGTATTTCTCCCTATCTCTCTATGCCTCTACCTACCTTCCTACCTACCTACCTACCTACCTCCTGTATTTCTCCCTTTCTATCCCTTTACCTACCTACCTACCTGCCTACTGTATTTCTCCCTCTCTCTCTCTATCCCTTTACCTACCTACCTACGTACCTACGTACCTACCTACTGCCTCCTGTATTTCTCTCTCTATATATCTTTTTACCTACCTACATATATACCTACCTGCCACCTGTATTTCTCTCTCTCTCTCTCTCTATCCCTCTACCTACTTGCCTACTTCCTGTATTTCCCCCCCTCTCTCTCTATCCCTTTACCTACCTACCTACCTGCCTCCTGTATTTCTCCCTCTTTATCTCTATCCCTTTACCTACCTACCTGCCTCCTGTATTTGTCCCTCTCTCTCTCCCTATATCTTTACCTACCCTACCTACCTGCCTCCTGTATTTCCCCCCCCCTCTCGATCCCTCTACCTACCTACCTACCTACCTACCTGCCTCTTGTATTGCTCCCGCTCTCTCTCTACCCCCTCTATTTGTACCTCTCTCTCTCTCTCTATCTCTTTACCTACCCTACCTTCCTGCCTCCTGTATTTCCCCCACTCTCTCTCTATCCCTCTACCTATCTACCTAACTACCTACCTGCCTCCTGTATTTCTCCCTATCTCTCTATCCCTCTACCTACCTACCTACCTACCTAGTTACCTACCTACCTACCTAACTACCTACCTACCTGCCTCCTGTATTTCTCCCTATCTCTCTATCCCTTTACCTACCTACCTACCTACCTACCTACCTGCCTGCCTGCCTGCCTGCCTGCCTGCCTGCCTGCCTCCTGTATTTGTCCCTCTCTCTCTATCTCTTTACCTACCCTACCTACCTGCCTCCCGTATTTCTCCCTCTCTCTCTCTCTATCCCTTTACCTACCTACCTACCTCCTGTATTTCTCCCTCTTTCTCTCTATCCCTTTACCTACCTACCTACCTACCTCCTTTATTTTCCCTCTCTCTCTCTATCCCTTTACCTACCTACCTACCAACCTACCTCCTGTCTTTCTCCCTCTGTATCCCTCTACCTACCTGCCTCCAGTATTTCTCCCCCTCTATCCCTTTACCTACCTACCTACATACCTGCCTCCTGTATTTCTCCCTTTCTCTCTCTATCCCTTTACCTACCTACCTACCTACCTACCTACCTACCTACCTACCTACCCACATGCCTGCCCCCTGTATTTCTCCCTCTCTCTCTCTACCTCCTGTATTTGTCCCTCTCTCTCTATCTCTTTACCTACCCTACCTACCTACCTCCTGTATTTCCCCCCCTCTCTCTATCCCTCTACCTACCTACCTCCTGTATTTCTTCCCCTCTATCCCTATCCCTCTGCCTACCTAACTAACTAAGTACCGACCTACCTCAGGTATTTCTCCCTCTCTCTCTCTATCCCTTTACATACCTGCCTGCCTGCCTGCCTGCCTGCCTGCCTCCTGTATTTCTCTCTCTCTCTATCCCTTTACCTACCTACCTATCTACCTACCTGCCACTTGTATTTCTCCCTCTCTCTCTCTATCCCTCTACCTACCTACCTCCTGTATTTCTCCCCCTCTATCCCTATCCCTCTGCTAACTAACTGACTAACTAACTAACTAACTAACTAACTAACTAACTAACTAACTAACTAACTAACTAACTAACTAACTAACTAACTAACTAACTAACTAACTAACTAACTACCTCCTGTATTTCTCCCTCTCTCTATCCCTTTAAATAATAATAATCGAATTTATTAACCGCTCCCTCTCCCCACAGGGACCCTTTACCTACCTACCTACATACCTGCCTCCTGTATTTCTCCCTCTCTCTCTCTATCCCTTTACCTACCTACCTACCAACCTACCTACCTACCTACCTACCTACCTACCTACCTACCTACCTACCTACCTACCTGCCTGCCTCCTGTATTTGTCCCTCTCTCTCTATCTCTTTACCTACCCTACCTACCTGCCTCCTGTATTTCTCCCTCTCTCTCTCTCTCTCTATCCCTTTACCTACCTACCTACCTCCTGTATTTCTCCCTATCTCTCTATCCCTCTACCTACCTACCTACCTACCTACCTATCTACCTACCTACCTGCCTGCCTGCCTGCCTGCCTGCCTGCCTGCCTCCTGTATTTGTCCCTCTCTCTCTATCTCTTTACCTACCCTACCTACCTGCCTCCTGTATTTCTCCCTCTCTCTCTCTCTATCCCTTTACCTACCTACCTACCTCCTGTATTTCTCCCTTTCTATCCCTTTACCTACCTATCTACCTGCCTACTGTATTTCTCCCTCTCTCTCTCTATCCCTTTACCTACCTACCTACGTACCTACGTACCTACCTACTGCCTCCTGTATTTCTCTCTCTCTATATCTTTTTACCTACCTACATATATACCTACCTGCCACCTGTATTTCTCTCTCTCTCTCTCTCTATCCCTCTACCTACTTGCCTACTTCCTGTATTTCCCCCTCTCTCTCTCTATCCCTTTACCTACCTACCTACCTGCCTCCTGTATTTCTCCCTCTTTATCTCTATCCCTTTACCTACCTACCTGCCTCCTGTATTTGTCCCTCTCTCTCTCCCTATATCTTTACCTACCCTACCTACCTGCCTCCTGTATTTCCCCCCCCCTCTCGATCCCTCTACCTACCTACCTACCTACCTACCTACCTACCTGCCTCTTGTATTGCTCCCGCTCTCTCTCTACCCCCTCTATTTGTACCTCTCTCTCTCTCTCTATCTCTTTACCTACCCTACCTTCCTGCCTCCTGTATTTCCCCCACTCTCTCTCTATCCCTCTACCTACCTACCTAACTACCTACCTGCCTCCTGTATTTCTCCCTATCTCTCTATCCCTCTACCTACCTACCTACCTACCTACCTACCTAACTACCTACCTACCTGCCTCCTGTATTTCTCCCTATCTCTCTATCCCTCTACCTACCTACCTACCTACCTACCTACCTGCCTGCCTGCCTGCCTGCCTGCCTGCCTGCCTGCCTCCTGTATTTGTCCCTCTCTCTCTATCTCTTTACCTACCCTACCTACCTGCCTCCCGTATTTCTCCCTCTCTCTCTCTCTATCCCTTTACCTACCTACCTACCTCCTGTATTTCTCCCTCTTTCTCTCTATCCCTTTACCTACCTACCTACCTACCTCCTTTATTTTCCCTCTCTCTCTCTATCCCTTTACCTACCTACCTACCAACCTACCTCCTGTCTTTCTCCCTCTGTATCCCTCTACCTACCTGCCTCCAGTATTTCTCCCCCTCTATCCCTTTACCTACCTACCTACATACCTGCCTCCTGTATTTCTCCCTTTCTCTCTCTATCCCTTTACCTACCTACCTACCTACCTACCTACCTACCTACCTACCTACCTACCTACCCACATGCCTGCCCCCTGTATTTCTCCCTCTCTCTCTCTACCTCCTGTATTTGTCCCTCTCTCTCTATCTCTTTACCTACCCTACCTACCTACCTCCTGTATTTCCCCCCCTCTCTCTATCCCTCTACCTACCTACCTCCTGTATTTCTTCCCCTCTATCCCTATCCCTCTGCCTACCTAACTAACTAAGTACCGACCTACCTCAGGTATTTCTCCCTCTCTCTCTCTATCCCTTTACATACCTGCCTGCCTGCCTGCCTGCCTGCCTGCCTCCTGTATTTCTCTCTCTCTCTATCCCTTTACCTACCTACCTATCTACCTACCTGCCACTTGTATTTCTCCCTCTCTCTCTCTATCCCTCTACCTACCTACCTCCTGTATTTCTCCCCCTCTATCCCTATCCCTCTGCTAACTAACTGACTAACTGACTAACTAACTAACTAACTAACTAACTAACTAACTAACTACCTCCTGTATTTCTCCCTATCTCTCTATCCCTCTACCTACCTACCTACCTACCTACCTAACTACCTACCTACCTGCCTCCTGTATTTCTCCCTATCTCTCTATCCCTCTACCTACCTACCTACCTACCTACCTACCTACCTACCTACCTGCCTGCCTGCCTGCCTGCCTGCCTGCCTGCCTGCCTGCCTGCCTGCCTGCCTCCTGTATTTGTCCCTCTCTCTCTATCTCTTTACCTATCCTACCTACCTGCCTCCCGTATTTCTCCCTCTCTCTCTCTCTATCCCTTTACCTACCTACCTACCTCCTGTATTTCTCCCTCTTTCTCTCTATCCCTTTACCTACCTACCTACCTACCTCCTTTATTTTCCCTCTCTCTCTCTATCCCTTTACCTACCTACCTACCAACCTACCTCCTGTCTTTCTCCCTCTGTATCCCTCTACCTACCTGCCTCCAGTATTTCTCCCCCTCTATCCCTTTACCTACCTACCTACATACCTGCCTCCTGTATTTCTCCCTTTCTCTCTCTATCCCTTTACCTACCTACCTACCTACCTACCTACCTACCTACCTACCTACCTACCTACCTACCTACCCACATGCCTGCCCCCTGTATTTCTCCCTCTCTCTCTCTACCTCCTGTATTTGTCCCTCTCTCTCTATCTCTTTACCTACCCTACCTACCTACCTCCTGTATTTCCCCCCCTCTCTCTATCCCTCTACCTACCTACCTCCTGTATTTCTTCCCCTCTATCCCTATCCCTCTGCCTACCTAACTAACTAAGTACCGACCTACCTCAGGTATTTCTCCCTCTCTCTCTCTATCCCTTTACATACCTGCCTGCCTGCCTGCCTGCCTGCCTCCTGTATTTCTCTCTCTCTCTATCCCTTTACCTACCTACCTATCTACCTACCTGCCACTTGTATTTCTCCCTCTCTCTCTCTATCCCTCTACCTACCTACCTCCTGTATTTCTCCCCCTCTATCCCTATCCCTCTGCTAACTAACTGACTAACTAACTAACTAACTAACTAACTAACTAACTAACTAACTACCTCCTGTATTTCTCCCTCTCTCTATCCCTTTACCTACCTACCTACATACCTGCCTCCTGTATTTCTCCCTCTCTCTATCCCTTTACCTACCTACCTACCTACCTACCTACCTACCTACCTACCTGCCTGCCTGCCTGCCTGCCTGCCTGCCTGCCTGCCTGCCTGCCTGCCTCCTGTATTTGTCCCTCTCTCTCTATCTATCCCTTTACCTACCTACCTACCTCCTGTATTTCTCCCTCTCTCTCTCTATCCCTTTACATACCTACCTACCTACCTCCTGTATTTCTCCCTCTCCCTCTCTATCCCTTTACCTACCTACCTACCTACATACCTACATATCTACCTACCTACCTACATACATACCTACTTACCTGCCTGTGTCCTGTATTTCTCCCTCCCTCTCTATGCCTCTACCTCCCTCCCTCCCTCCTGTATTTCTCCCTCTCTATCCCTCTACCTACCTACCTGCCTGCCTCCTGTATTTCTCCCTCTCTCTCTCTACCTCCTGTATTTGTACCTCTCTCTGTATCCCTTTACCTACCTACCTGCCTACCTACCTGCCTGCCTGCCTGCCTCCTGTATTTCTCCCCCTCTCTCTCTAACTTTTTACCTACCTACCTATATACCTACCTGCCTCCTGTATTTCTCCCTATCTCTCTCTCCCTCTACCTACCTACCTACCTACCTACCTACCTACCTACCTACCAACCTACCTACCTACCTCCTGCATTTCTCCCTCTCTCTCTCTATCCCTTTACCTACCTACTTACCTGCCTGCGTCCTGTATTTCTCCCCCTTTATCCCTATCCCTCTGCCTAACTAACTAACTAACTAACTAACTAACTAACTAACTAACTAACTAACTAACTAACCAACTAACTAACTAACTAACTAACTAACTCCTGTATTTCTCCCTCTCTCTATCCCTTTACCTACCTACCTACATACCTGCCTCTTGTATTTCTCCCTCTCTCTCTCTACCTCCTGTATTTGTCCCTCTCTCTCTCTCTATCTCTTTACCTATCCTACCTACCTACCTACCTACCTACCTACCAACCTACCTACCTACCTACCTACCTACCTACCTACCTACCTACCTACCTACCTACCTACCTACCTACCTACCTACCTACCTATTTACCTCCTGTATTTCTCCCTCTCTCTTTCTATCCCTTTACCTACCTACCTACCTGCCTCCTGTATTTCTCCCTCTTTCTCTCTATCCTTCTATCTGCCTACCTACCTCCTGTATTTCTCCCTCTCTCTATCCCTTTACCTCAACTTCCTCCAGGTGACGGGGAAACTGTTGTGCCACCACACTCTCTACAACCTTCGCCAGAAAGGGAAGGTTGGAGACGGGACGATAGTTGGCTAATAGAGCTGGGTCCAGAGAGGGCTTCTTCAGGAGGGGCCTCACCATGGCCTCTTTAAGGGAGGCAGGCAAGAAACCCTCACTTAGAGAAGCGTTGACAACCTCCTGGAGCCAGCCTCGTGTCACCTCCCAGGATGCCAGTACAAGCCAGGAAGGACACGGGTCCAATAAACATGTGGTGGCTCGCAGTCGCCCACGTAACCTGTCCATATCCTCGGAAGTAACAGAGTCAAACTCCTCCCAGCCAAGATCCGCCTCGTGCAATCCCACTGGGCCATCAATGGAGACTAGCTCGTTCTGAATCTGAGCGATTTTCTCCTGCAGATAAATCACAAATTCCTCTGCTCTACCCTGTAAAGGGGTTTCCCGCACCCTCTGTTGTAGGAGGGAGCGGGTCACGCTAAACAGGGCGGCAGGGCGGTTATCTGCGGATGCTATGAGAGTGGCACAGTGATGGCGTTTGGCCACTCTCAGCGCCACAATGTCCCTCTGTCTACCTAATACCTACGTATGTCCTGTATTTCTCCCTCTCTCTATCCCTCTACCTACCTACCTACCTACCTACCTGCCTGCCTGCCTGCCTGCCTGCCTGCCTGCCTGCCTGCCTGCCTCCTGTATTTCTCCCTCTCTCTTTCTATCCCTTTACCTACCTACCTACCTACCTACCTACCTACCTACCTACCTACCTACCTACCTACCTACCGACCTACCGACCTACCGACCTACCGTCCTACCGACCTACCTGCCTCCTGTATTAATCCCTCCCCCTCTCTATCCCTCTATCTACCTACCTACCTCCTGTATTTCTCCCTCTCTCTATCCCTTTACCTACCTACCCACGTACCTGCCTCCTGTATTTCTCCCTCTCTCTCTCTATCCATTTACCTACCTGCCTGCCTGCCTCCTGTATTTCTCCCCCTCTATCCCTATCCCTCTGCCTACCTAACTAACTAAGTACATACCTACCTCAGGTATTTCTCCCTCTCTCTCTTTATCCCTATACATACCTGCCTGCCTGCCTGCCTGCCTCCTGTATTTCTCTCTCTCTCTATCCCTTTACCTACCTACCTATCTATCTACCTGCCACTTGTATTTCTCCCTCTCTCTCTCTCTATCCCTCTACCTACCTACCTCCTGTATTTCTCCCCCTCTATCCCTATCCCTCTGCTAACTAACTAACTAACTAACTAACTAACTAACTAACTAACTAACTAACTAACTAACTAACTAACTAACTAACTAACTAACTAACTAACTAACTAACTAACTAACTAACTAACTAACTAACCTACCTACCTACATACATACCTGCCTCCTGTATTTCTCCCTTTCTCTCTCTATCCCTTTACCTACCTACCTACCTACCTACCTACCTACCTACCTACCTACCTACCTACCTACCTACCTACCTACATGCCTGCCCCCTGTTTTTCTCCCTCTCTCTCTCTACCTCTGTATTTGTCCCACTCTCTCTCTCTCTTTACCTACCCTACCTTTCTGCCTCCGTATTTCCCCCCTCTCTCTATCCATCTACCTACCTACCTAACTACCTACCTGCCTCCTGTATTTCTCCCTATCTCTCTATCCCTCTACCTACCTACCTACCTACCTACCTACCTACCTACCTCCTGTATTTCTCCCTTTCTATCCCTTTACCTACCTACCTACCTGACTACTGTATTTCTCCCTCTCTCTCTCTATCCCTTTACCTACCTACCTACGTACCTACCTACTGCCTCCTGTATTTCTCTCTCTCTCTATCTTTTTACCTACCTACATATATACCTACCTGCCACCTGTATTTCTCTCTCTCTCTCTCTATCCCTCTACCTACCTGCCTACCTCCTGTATTTCTCACCCTCTCTCTCTATCCCTTTACCTACCTACCTACCTACCTACCTGCCTCCTGTATTTCTTCCTCTCTCTCTCTCTATCTCTTTACCTACCCTACCTACCTGCCTCCTGTATTTCCCCCCCCTCTCTCTATCCCTCTACCTACCTACCTACCTAACTACCTACCTGCCTCTTGTATTGCTCCCGCTCTCTCTCTACCTCCTCTATTTGTACCTCTCTCTCTCTATCTCTTTACCTACCCTACCTTCCAGCCTCCTGTATTTCCCCCACTCTCTCTCTATCCCTCTACCTACCTACCTAACTACCTACCTGCCTCCTGTATTTCTCCCTATCTCTCTATCCCTCTACCTACCTACCTACCTACCTACCTACCTACCTACCTACCTACCTACCTCCTGTATTTCTCCCTCCCTCTCTCTATCCATTTACCTACCTGCCTGCCTGCCTGCCTGCCTCCTGTATTTCTCCCCCTCTACCCCTATCCCTCTGCCTACCTAACTAACTAAGTACCGACCTACCTCAGGTATTTCTCCCTCTCTCTCTCTATCCCTTTACATACCTGCCTGCCTGCCTGCCTATGTCAGGGTTCGCTTCTTCGAATACTCAAGAAAGACCACACGTAATCATCGTTTGGAATGAATAAGGTTACTTTTACTGAATACACAAGAACAGCAAACCAGGGTCAAGCAGGAAGTGACTAGTTTAAGCGCGAAGCGTGTATATCAAAGCTTAATCCAACCCCAATAACCCATGCCCCCATAACAGTGTCCAATGCAGATTCCTCCAGGACATCAGGTGGGCCTCACGTCCAACGCCATCATCAGAATGGAATGTGATACCGTTAGGTTTGAGATAACACTGGCCCGTACCATCTTCCACCAGCACTCATAGTTAACCCCATAACCCCACCCTCCCCGTTTCCATGGCAGCCAAGCAGCGGCAAAGCGAAGGCTGACATCCGGACCTCCTCCAGAAGCAGGGGATTTAGTTCTGCAAAATAGACAGCAATAGACACACAAAGAGAACCACAAAACAACATATAGAAAAGGGGAAAAGAGGTTAGGGCTTGGTAGGATATTTAGCATAGAATTGTCGTAGTAGCTTTGGGGCTTTCAGATGCTGCTTATCCACCCATTCATTATGGGATGGGGGAAAATCTTTCCACATTACAAGGTACTGAATCTTATTTCTATGCAATCTGGAGTCTAAAATGTCCCGGACTTCATAGTGTTGTTGTCCATCCACAAGCAGGGGTACAGGAGCATCAGGATGAGGTTTACGAAGATGTGACGAGCGTTCAGGTTTCAACAGGTGGACATGGAAGACTGGGTACAGGCGTCGGTAGGTTTTTGGTAGGTCCAAACGAACAGAGACAGAACTGATTATTTTTGTTATCGTGAAAGGACCCACAAACTTAGGGCCGAGTTTCTTGCATTTCTGCGGACTGTCCAAATGCCTAGTAGAAACATATACTCTATCTCCGACTTTGTATTCTGGTGGAGCAGACCGTTTCTTGTCGGCATAAAACTTATGAGATTGATGAGCATCATCCAATGTTTTACTTATGATTGGCCAAACCGAAGACAATTTACCACTCCAATCTGCCAGAGAACGAATTGCCGGAGGGTCGTGCGGCAACTCAGGAATAGGTACAAAGTCCTGACCATAAATTACTTTGAATGGGGTCATTCCAGTACTTGTGTGAACCGAGTTATTATACGCTACCTCAGCGTGGATCAGAAGATCAGCCCAATCATCCTGTTGAAAGTTTATAAAACACCGCAGGTATTGCTCTAGGACGGAATTAGCTCTTTCACAAGCCCCATTAGTCTGCGGGTGGTGGGAGGAGCTTAAGCCCTGGGCGGAGCCAATCAACCTCAGAAATTCCTTCCAAAATTGTGAAGTAAATTGAGTACCTCTATCAGAGATGATACGCTTGGGGACTCCGTGTAACCGATAAATGTGAGTAAGGAAAAGTTTAGCCAAAGACTTAGCGGATGGAATCTTGGAGCACGGTACAAAATGAACTTGCTTGGATAACTGGTCAGTGACCACCCAAATGACAGTATAGCCTTGGCTACTTGGAAGATCAACAATAAAGTCCATAGAAATTTCCTTCCAAGGAGCCTCCGGTCGCGCTACAGATTGGAGGAGACCGTGGGGTTTTCCTGGGGAACGCTTAGAAGCAGCGCAAACTGGACAACTGGCGATATAGGATTCAACATCCCTTTTGAGGGAAGGCCACCAAAATTGGCGTTTCACCAAATGTATAGTCTTAACAAATCCAAAATGTCCAGCTAGTCTTGAATCATGCACTCGCTGTAATACAAAAGGCCGTAGGGTAGCAGGAACATAAATCTTGGAACCAATCCATGGTAGGTTATCCCTGACGGTGCAGTCAGCAGAATGCGTGGAATACCACTCATCGGTAAGCAGTTCTGACTTAATCCTGGCAATCAGTTCTTCAGGTGGGTCAGTTTGGATCGTGGATTGACCTCTGGTCGTAACGGGAGTAGCCATTAGAGTAAGTGGTATTACAGGCTGAACAACCGTGAGTTTAGAATTGTCATATTGAGGCAACCTGGAAAGAGCATCAGCCATGAAATTTTTTCCTCCAGGAATGTATTTGAGGGTGAAGTTGAAACGATGGAAGTAGTGAGCCCAACGTAGTTGCTTCGGGGACAATTTGCAGGACGTTGTGAGAGACTCCAAATTTTTGTGGTCAGTCCAAACCTCAAACGGGTGAGGAGCTCCTTCCAGAAAATGACGCCAAGTCATGAGGGCCCAACGGACAGCAAAAGCTTCTTTTTCCCAAATCGCCCATCTGCGTTCAGTGTTGCATAACTTACGGGAAGTGTAAGCACAAGGTTGTAGTTGGCCCTGTTGGTTTCGTTGCAACAAGACAGCACCTACAGCCACATCACTAGCGTCTGCTTGAATTACGAAGGGGGAGTTGACATCAGGATGCTTCAGAACTGGTTCCGCTGCAAATAAGCGTTTAAGTTTCTCAAATGCGGCTTGGCACTCCATGGTCCAGTTCAGAGGAGAAACTGGTCGTGGTTTGCTGTCCCCGTTCATTTTGAGTAGGTTCGTGATGGGCAACGCAATGCTAGCAAAAGAAGGTATAAATTGGCAGTAAAAGTTAGCGAAACCCAAAAAACTTTGTAATTGTTTACGAGTGCGAGGAGGGGCCCACTCCGTGACAGCTTTCACTTTGGCAGGGTCCATTTCAATGCCGTCAGAAGAGATGCGATAACCTAGGTAATCAATCTTTTCCTGGTGAAATTCGCATTTAGAAAGTTTAGCATAGAGTTCAGCAGCGCAAAGTTTACGTAAAACAGAGCGGACTAGTTTAACGTGTTCATCATGTGTTTTCATGTATATGACGATGTCATCAAGATAGACGATAACGCCCTTGTACAGGTGCTCATGGAGAACGTCATTGATCAGTTGCATAAATACAGAAGGTGCTCCTTGCAGACCAAACAGCAAAACTTTAAATTGAAAGCACTCTAAAGGGCAGTTAAAAGCAGTTTTCCATTCGTCTCCCTCTTTAATTCTTATTCTGTAATAAGCTTCCCTTAGATCGAGTTTAGTAAAAATCTTGCCTGAAGCTAGATGAGCTAACATGTCTTTCATGAGAGGGAGAGGGTAGACATTGTGTTCACAGATAGTATTAAGATATTTGTAATTCTGAACCAGACGAAGTGTGCCATCTTTCTTTTCTCTAAACATTACTGGGGCGGCCACTCGTGGTCTGGCAGGTTCAATGAAGCCCCTCTTTAGATTCTTATCAATTAATTTGCGAAGCTCACCCATTTCACGGGGTGTCATAGAGTAAATGCGAGGTTTAGGAAGCTGTACCCCCGGGAGGAAATCAATAGAGCAGTCTGTGGCTCGGTGGGGTGGGAGAGTGTCACAGGATTTTTCACTGAAAACATCTTTAAGGTCCCAGTACTCTCCAGGGATTTTTTCTTCACCTGGAATGACTTCAGGGGTTGGTAGGGCTACGCTGGAATTCACAGGCTCATTGATGGGTGCCAGATTAGGTAGAAGACCATCATTGGGGTTTGTGGTGGCGGAGGGGTTATCCTCAAGGGAGGGGGGGGGTACATTGTTAGGCAAAATTAAAGGGATACGAACCCATCCTTCTTGCCAGTCAATCAGGGGATTCCATTTACGCAGCCAGTTAATGCCTAAAATAACAGGGTTGTCAGCAATGGGGGCAACGATGAAGTTAATAGTTTCATTATGGGTGTCTCCAATAGATACTTGAATGGGTTCAGTGACATATGATGCCAGATTTCCCCCTGCTATGGAGCCATCCATTTGGCAGAATGCGATTGGTACTTTTAAATTTTTCAGGTGAAAACCCATGTACTGTACCAATTCTTGGCTGATGAGGCAACGAGAGCAGCCAGAATCTATAAGAGCCTGTATTTTGCAGTTGCGTCCACTAGATGGAGCCAACAGCTGTAAAGGAATAGTAAGGGGCCCAGAATGGGGACTCACCCAGTTTTCGTCCGAAGAGGAGTCCTTTTCCCAATTATCCACTTCCGTCTCTTGCCGATCACCGCCAGAGAGATCCAGAGTCTCTGCTCCAAGCATCACTGGTTTAGTGTGCACGCTCGGAGGTTTCGCTGGTTTCTTCCCCTCAGTAGAAGAATGCGGGCGTGGTGATTGTTTCATTCTGCAGTTATTGGCCCAGTGCCCCTCCTTCCCACAACGAAAACAAGCACCAGAACGAGTTGTAGTAGATCTGCGCTCTTTACTTTGTCTCTGATGATCTCTCTCATAAGCTTGGGGGGCAGAGATTCCAATCTGACTTTTCTTCTCAAAGTGAGACAGAGGTTTTGATCGAGCTTGATCTAGTTCAGTGCTTCTCAAATAGTGGGGCGGGCCCCCCAGGGGGGGCGCGAGGCTCCGTAAAGGGGGGCGCGTTTGACATCGGCAAAGGATTTAATTTTTTTTAAATTTCTAATGCACTTTAAATCTTTTCTGCTACAGTTAATAAAGCTATTCTTTGTTGTAAATTGATCCACATTTCTTTCTTTTTTTATTCTCTTATACGTTAATAAGGATACAGTGTTATGCAGAGGTGTACTTATAACAATTTTATAGACAAATGATACTATTTACAGTCGCACGGGGGGCGCGAAATGTTTTCTTCTTCCTAGGGGGGGCATGACAGAAAATAATTGAGAAGCACTGATCTAGTTCAACATCCCCCGCCAGCTGATACCAATCCGCCAGGGATTGTGGCGTGCGTCTGTTAACGCAAGTCTCATACAGGGACGGGTCTAAACCTTCGGTGTAAATATCAATTAGGGCACTTTCGCTCCAACCTCTCATATAAGCTGCAAGTTCTTGAAAACGTTGCGAATATTCCTGAACTGATCTATTGCCCTGGCGCAGGTTTCTCATTCCAATTCTTGCCTTTCTTTCAATACGGGGGTCTTCAAAACACCTTCTAAGAGCAGTCATAAACCCGTCAAAATTCCCCATGAGCGGGGAATGACTATTATGCAAGGAAACCAACCACTTAGCGGCTGTGTTTTCAAGCGCCAGGGATACAATTCTTATCTTTGCATCATCCCTCAAGTCATTTGCAAACTGTTTAACATAGTTGCTGACATGCAGTAAAAAGAAACCCAACTCCTCAGCGTTCCCGCCAAATTTAATCCCCAGGGGGGGGAGTCTTGCCGGCCGACGAGGGGGGGGGAGTGGGTTCTCCCCTTTGTGATTCTCTAGGGGTTTCCACAGGGGGTTGGGGACTCGCTCCTCTCAGTTCTTGGGAGGTGGCTTCCTGCTGTTTTATCCCTTCCCCTTCCAGAATTTTATCTAGGGTTTCCTTCCTCTCGTCTGCTTGACGAAGTAAATCTCTTGCCATCTCTCTCAGGTCCTTCTCTTCCTTTAGCAATTCTGTTATGGAGGGGGTTTGGTAAGCAAACCGGCGCCTTGTGGTCGTAACCCCCGATCCGATGTCATCCGTCATCCCCACTCCCTCGGACCAGCGATGGCGTGTTAATCCTTCTTCGGGGGTTGGCTCTAAATTAAGGCCCGTTAAAACTCCATCACTGACCTCGAGTCCTCCTTTTGGGCCTCTCCCATCGGTTCATCTTTCGCAGGCTCCAACATGGGGTTTAGGAGTGTAGTGACTTCCTGCTTAATGTCAGGGTTTGCTTCTTCGAATACTCAAGAAAGACCACACTTAATCATAGTTTGGAATGAATGAGGTTACTTTTACTGAATACAGAAGAACAGCAAACCAAGGTCAAGCAGGAAGTGACTAGTTTAGGCGCGAAGCGTGTATATCAAAGCTTAAGCCAACCCCAATAACCCATGCCCCCACAACAGTGTCCAATGCAGATTCCTCCCGGACTTCAGGTGGGCCTCACGTCCAACGCCATCATCAGAATGGAATGTGATACCGTTAGGTTTGAGATAACACTGGCCCGTACCATCTTCCACCAGCACTCATAGTTAACCCCATAACCCCACCCTCCCCGTTTCCATTGCAGCCAAGCAGCGGCAAAGCGAAGGCTGACACTGCCTCCTGTATTTCTCCCTATCTCTCTATCCCTTTACCTACCTACGTACCTACCTGCCTTCCTGCCTCCTGTATTTCCCCCCTCTCTCTATCCCTCTACCTACCTACCTACCTACCTACCTACCTACCTACCTACCTACCTACCTACCTACCTCCTGTATTTCTCCCTCTCTCTCTATCTCTATCCTTTTACCTACCTACCTACCTGCCTCCTGTATTTCTCCCTCTCTATCTCTATCCTTTACCTACCTACCTACCTGCCTCCTGTATTTCTCCCTCTCTCTCTCTATCCCTTTACCTACCTACCTACCTACCTACCTACCTACCTACCTTCCTACATCCTGTGTTTCTCCTTCTATCTCTCTACCTCCTGTATTTGTCCCACTCCCTCTCTCTATCTCTTTACCTACCCTACCTTCCTGCCTCCGTATTTCCCCCCCTCTCTATCCATCTACCTACCTACCTAACTACCTACCTGCCTCCTGTATTTCTCCCTATCTCTCTATGCCTCTACCTACCTACCTACCTACCTACCTACCTACCTACCTACCTACCCACCTACCTACCTACCTCCTGTATTTCTCCCTTTCTATCCCTTTACCTACCTACCTACCTGCCTACTGTATATCTCCCTCTCTCTCTCTATCCCTTTACCTACCTACCTACGTACCTACCTACTGCCTCCTGTATTTCTCTCTCTCTCTATCTTTTTACCTACATACATATATACCTACCTGCCTCCTGTATTTCTCCCTATCTCTCTATCCCTCTACCAACCTACCTACCTGCCTCCTGTATTTCTCCCTCTTTATCTCTATCCCTTTACCTACCTACCTACCTACCTACCTGCCTCCTGTATTTGTCCCTCTCTCTCTCCCTATCTCTTTACCTACCCTACCTACCTGTCTCCTGTATTTCCCCCCCCTCTCTCGATCCCTCTACCTACCTACCTAACTACCTACCTGCCTCTTGTATTGCTCCCGCTCTCTCTCTACCTCCTCTATTTGTACCTCTCTCTCTCTCTCTATCTCTTTACCTACCCTACCTTCCTGCCTCCTGTATTTCCCCCCTCTCTCTCTATCCCTCTACCTACCTACCTACCTACCTACCTACCTACCTACCTACCTACCTACCTACCTACATGCCTGCCCCCTGTATTTCTCCCTCTCTCTCTCTACCTCCTGTATTTGTCCCACTCCCTCTCTCTATCTCTTTACCTACCCTACCTTCCTGCCTCCGTATTTCCCCCCCTCTCTATCCATCTACCTACCTACCTAACTACCTACCTGCCTCCTGTATTTCTCCCTATCTCTCTATGCCTCTACCTACCTACCTACCTACCTACCTACCTACCCACCTACCTACCTACCTCCTGTATTTCTCCCTTTCTATCCCTTTACCTACCTACCTACCTGCCTACTGTATATCTCCCTCTCTCTCTCTATCCCTTTACCTACCTACCTACGTACCTACCTACTGCCTCCTGTATTTCTCTCTCTCTCTATCTTTTTACCTACATACATATATACCTACCTGCCTCCTGTATTTCTCCCTATCTCTCTATCCCTCTACCAACCTACCTACCTGCCTCCTGTATTTCTCCCTCTTTATCTCTATCCCTTTACCTACCTACCTACCTACCTACCTGCCTCCTGTATTTGTCCCTCTCTCTCTCCCTATCTCTTTACCTACCCTACCTACCTGTCTCCTGTATTTCCCCCCCCTCTCTCGATCCCTCTACCTACCTACCTAACTACCTACCTGCCTCTTGTATTGCTCCCGCTCTCTCTCTACCTCCTCTATTTGTACCTCTCTCTCTCTCTCTATCTCTTTACCTACCCTACCTTCCTGCCTCCTGTATTTCCCCCACACTCTCTCTATCCCTCTACCTACCTACCTAACTACCTACCTGCCTCCTGTATTTCTCCCTATCTCTCTATCCCTCTACCTACCTACCTACCTACCTACCTACCTACTTACCTAACTACCTACCTGCCTCCTGTATTTCTCCCTAGCTCTCTATCCCTCTACCTACCTACCTATCTACCTACCTACCTACCTACCTACCTACCTCCTGTATTTCTCCCACTCTCTCTCTATCCATTTACCTACCTGCCTGCCTGCCTGCCTGCATCCTGTATTTCTCCCCCTCTATCCCTATCCCTCTGCCTACCTAACTAACTAAGTACCGACCTACCTCAGGTATTTCTCCCTCTCTCTCTCTATCCCTTTACATACCTGCCTGCCTGCCTGCCTCCTGTATTTCTCTCTCTCTCTATCCCTTTACCTACCTACCTATCTACCTACCTGCCACTTGTATTTCTCCCTCTCCCTCTCTATCCCTCTACCTACCTACCTCCTGTATTTCTCCCCCTCTATCCCTATCCCTCTGCTAATTAACTAACTAACTAACTAACTAACTAACTAACTAACTAACTAACTAACTAACTAACTAACTAACTAACTAACTAACTAACTAACTAACTCCTGTATTTCTCCCTCTCTCTATCCCTTTACCTACCTACCTACATACCTGCCTCCTGTATTCCTCCCTCTCTCTCTCTATCCCTTTACCTACCTACCTACCTACCAACCTACCTACCTACCTACCTACCTACCTACCTACCTACCTGCCTGCCTCCTGTATTTGTCCCTCTCTCTCTATCTCTTTACCTACCCTACCTACCTGCCTCCTGTATTTCTCCCTCTCTCTCTCTCTATCCCTTTACCTACCTACCTACCTCCGGTATTTCTCCCTCTCTCTCTCTATCCCTTTGCCTACCTACCTCCTGTATTTCTCCCTCTCTCTCTCTATCCCTTTACCTACCTACCTACCTCCTGTCTTTCTCCCTCTGTATCCCTCTACCTACCTACCTCCTGTATTTCTCCCACTCTCTCTCTATCTATTTACCTACCTGCCTGCCTGCCTGCCTGCCTCCTGTATTTCTCCCCCTCTATCCCTATCCCTCTGCCTACCTAACTAACTAAGTACCGACCTACCTCAGGTATTTCTCCCTCCCTCTCTCTATCCCTTTACATACCTGCCTGCCTGCCTGCCTGCCTGCCTCCTGTATTTCTCTCTCTCTCTATCCCTTTACCTACCTACCTATCTACCTACCTGCCACTTGTATTTCTCCCTCTCCCTCTCTATCCCTCTACCTACCTACCTCCTGTATTTCTCCCCCTCTATCCCTATCCCTCTGCTAATTAACTAACTAACTAACTAACTAACTAACTAACTAACTAACTAACTAACTAACTAACTAACTAACTAACTACCTCCTGTATTTCTCTCTCTCTATCCCTTTACCTACCTACCTACATACCTGCCTCCTGTATTCCTCCCTCTCTCTCTCTATCCCTTTACCTACCTACCTACCTACCAACCTACCTACCTACCTACCTACCTACCTACCTACCTACCTGCCTGCCTCCTGTATTTGTCCCTCTCTCTCTATCTCTTTACCTACCCTACCTACCTGCCTCCTGTATTTCTCCCTCTCTCTCTCTCTATCCCTTTACCTACCTACCTACCTCCGGTATTTCTCCCTCTCTCTCTCTATCCCTTTACCTACCTACCTCCTGTATTTCTCCCTCTCTCTCTCTATCCCTTTACCTACCTACCTACCTACCTACCTCCTGTCTTTCTCCCTCTGTATCCCTCTACCTACCTGCCTCCAGTATTTCTCCCCCTCTATCCCTTTACCTACCTACCTACATACCTGCCTCCTGTATTTCTCCCTTTCTCTCTCTATCCCTTTACCTACCTACCTATCTACCTACCTACATGCCTGCCCCCTGTATTTCTCCCTCTCTCTCTCTACCTCCTGTATTTGTCCCTCTCTCTCTATCTCTTTACCTACCCTACCTACCTACCTCCTGTATTTCCCCCCCTCTCTCTATCCCTCTACCTACCTACCTACCTAACTACCTACCTGCCTCCTGTATTTCTCCCTCTCTCTCTCTCTACCTACCTACCTACCACCTACCTGCCTGCCTCCTGTATTTCTCCTTTTATCTCTCTACCTCCTGTATTTGTCCCACTCCCTCTCTCTATCTCTTTACCTACCCTACCTTCCTGCCTCCGTATTTCCCCCCCTCTCTATCCATCTACATACCTACCTAACTACCTACCTGCCTCCTGTATTTCTCCCTATCTCTCTATCCACCTACCTACCTTCCTACCTACCTACCTACCTCCTGTATTTCTCCCTTTCTATCCCTTTACCTACCTACCTACCTGCCTACTGTATTTCTCCCTCTCTCTCTCTATCCCTTTACCTACCTACCTACGTACCTACGTACCTACCTACTGCCTCCTGTATTTCTCTCTCTCTCTATCTTTTTACCTACCTACATATATACCTACCTGCCACCTGTATTTCTCTCTCTCTCTCTTTTTTTTTATTTTTATTTTTTTTTATTAATTTTAAAACACTACAACAAAAACTACATACACCTTACAATACAATATTTCACCCTGTGCTATACATAGGAAAGGAAGATTTGGTTCTTCGGATATATCTTCACGATCTCCAAAATCCGCGTTCTCTGGGTACAGGTGTCGAAGCATCCAAATTTCCAAGCGCATAGTCCACAAATGGCTCCCAAGTTTTCCAAAAAGTGTCTCTTTTATAAACACCCTTTCTAAATTTAATATCACATGTCATTTTATCATTTAAAGCTAATTTCCACATTTCACAGTACCACTCTTCTATTCTAAAATTCACCTCTAATTTCCAATATCTAGCTATTATAATTCTTCCCATTATAATCATAATTCTAATCAATTCTTTCTCATATTTTGTTAATTCTGATTCCTTAATTAACAACAATAATATAGTTTCTGATCTCAATATTATTTTTTTCTTCATCATTTCAAATATCGTTTTCTCCAATTGCTGCCAAAACTTTTTGACTTTTCCACATTTATACCACATATGTTCATAAGTCCCCAATTCCATGTTACATCTCCAACATTTATTACTGATTTTTTTATCCATCAACGATAATCTTAATGGAGTCAAATATCATTTCCAGACAACCTTAAAATTATGTTCTTTGATCCTTGTTGATAAGATCCTCATAATTCGACTCTTCCAATTCACATTCCAGTCCAAATCTGATATTTTAATATTGAATTCTTCCTCCCAATTCATCTTCATCGTCATTTGTGGTTTTCCATCAAAATTTATAATCTTATATATCTTACTAACGAGTCCCTTTAACCCAATTTCGTCTTTGATAATTTGAGATACTAGGTTTTCAAATTCAGTTTTGTTTCTACTTGTCTTACAATTTCCCCTTACCTTCATGGTCCATTTTTCTATCTGTATTTTTTCAAACCAGTTTAGCCCCAATTTTTCAATTATTTCATTTTTCCTTCTTTCATTTCCTAAAGCTTTTAACCAATCTATTATAATTTCTATGTTTTCATCTTCAATTACTTTATCACGACTTATATTGGTTTTGATCGGCCAATTTCCAATTGTCTTCCCCAAAAAGGTTATATCCGGAATTAAAATTTTAACAAATTTATCCCAAATTTTACTCAATCCCTTTAACCAATAACTGTTAATTACCTTTTTTGTTTTTGCTTTATCTAAAAACCATGTAGGGCCAAATCTCTTAATATCTTTTAACTCTAAATCTCCCCAATGACCATCTCCGCCTTTGAGTATTTTTACCACAGTTCGAATACCATAGGCCCGATAATAATTAAGTACATTGGGAATTCCCAATCCACCTTCCTTTTGGTTTTGATACCACATTTTCTTCAATAATCTAGGTCTTTTCCCACCATTACAGAATTTATCCAATTTCTTCTGATATCCTTCCATATCTTTCTCTGTCAAATGTAATGGTAACATCTCAAATAAAAAATTAAACTTTGGTAACAACATCATCTTACACATTGCAATTCTACCAAACCAAGACAACTTTATCTTTTTATATTTATCTATCTTCTTCTCCACTTCATTCATCATCACATCATAATTAAGTTTTTTCAATTCCCTAACTTTAAGTGAAAGTGTTATTCCCAAATATTTCAATGTATTTTTAATTCTTATCCCAAATTGTTCTTGCATATTCTCCCACTCCTTACCATTTTTATCCATTAATAATTCAGATTTTGACCAATTTACTTTCAAACCTGTCATTTCCTCAAATTCTTTCAAATGTTTAGTTATCTTTTTCAAATCTTTATATCTTTCAAAATAATCAAGGTATCATCCGCGTACAAATTTATCTTATATCCCTTATACCCTTCCAGTTCTTCATCTTTTTCTATCATTTTGGTCAATACTTCCATAACCAATAAAAATAATATTGGAGACAAGGGACATCCTTGTCTCGTACCTGCTTCCAATTTAATCTCTTCCGTCATTATTCCATTCACCTTCACTCTTGCACTACTTTTTTGATACAGTTTCGAAATAACATGTATAAATCTATTACCAAAACCTAATACCTCAATAATTACTTTAATAGTTTCCCATTGTACAGAATCAAAGGCTTTAAAAATATCTAGTGATACTATACCTATTTTGTCATCATTATGTTCAGCTACATCTATAATATTTAACACTCTTCTAATAATATCACTCATATATTTACCTTTAACAAAACCTACTTGATTATAACTTATATATTTATCTATAAATCCACTTAATCTATTACTTATAATAGCAGTAAATATCTTTGCATCCTGATTGATTAAAGAGATGGGTCGATAGGACTCAATCCTCTCCAAGTCTTTATCTGGTTTAGGAATTATGGATATTACCATTCTATTCCATGATATCGGAACTTCTCCACCATGTAAAATTCCATTAAATAATTTTTGCAATTTTGGTATTATTATTTCCTTAAAGTCTTTATAAAACTCAGCAGGCAATCCATCTTCTCCTGGGGCCTTCCCTAATTTTATCTCTTGTATTGTTTCACTAATCTCATCTTGTGTTATATCTTCTTCCATCAAGTCCTTATATATTTGATCAATTTTCACAACATATTTTTCAAGATAACTTTTCAATTTTTCCAAATCAATTGATTTTTTTGAATATAATTTTTGAAAAAAAGTCCTGACCACTTCACATTTCTCTGATTTCTTATAACATCTTATACCTTTATCATCTATCAAAGAACCAATTTCTCTCTTCTCACTTTTATTTTTCGCCATCCTTGCTAATAACTTAGAGTTTTTATTACTATATTCAAAAAAATCCCTGTTTAAATATCTTATATTTTTTTAACCAATTCTATATCCTCTTCTATCAATTTATTTTTTAATAAATTTAGCTCCTCCAAACATTCTTTATCCTTCGTAAGTAAAAATTGATTCTCCAATGCCTTTATCTGCCTTATATCCCGTTCAATTTTACTCCTATAATTTCTATATTTCCTGCTTGATAACTTAATACTTTCTCCTCTAAATACTGCTTTCATCGCATCCCAAACAATTTCAAATTTAACCTCTCCATTATCATTCAATCTCCAACTTTCTTCCCATTTTTTAAGTATCCATATTTTATCCTCCTCATTTTTATACAATTTCTCATCATATCTCCAACCTCTTCCTTTTTTTTCAAAATTAAAATCTATTTCCATCGTAACTTCTGCATGATCAGAATCCTTGAAAATTCCCACATCTATTTTATCTATATTACTCAGCAAATCTTTAGAAACAAAAATATAATCAATTCTTGAATACGTATTATATATCTTAGAGCAAAAAGTGTACACTCTTTCAGTACCTTTCAGCTCCCTCCAAACATCTGCCACGCTATTTTGAAACATCCATTCATTTAAAATTTCCCCTTTATTTGTTTCTCTATAGCGGTTGGGATTAGTACTATCTATTTTGTCTCTAATTAAATTAAAGTCCCCAGCCACAATCACTTTCCCTACACTTTCGATTTCCAAAATTTTAGTTATTTTTTCAAGGAATTCTTTTTGTTTTCCATTCGGTAGATATAAATTAACAAGTGTCACTTTTTGCTCATTAATATTTCCCACAATTATTAAATATCTTCCTTCATCATCCACAATTACTTTTTTTTTTGAAATATACCCTGTCTGATATCAATGTTGCAACTCCTCTAGCTTTTGAAGTTCCAAAAGATTTTTCATAGATTTGCATACCCTTTATATAGATTCTATTTAAATCTTCGGATTTTTGATGAGTTTCTTGCAAAAATAATATATCTGGTAAATCCCTCTTAATTTTAAGCTCCAATCTCCTCCTTTTAATCTGATTCCCTGTTCCCTTCACGTTCCATGTCATTATTTTTATCAAACGCATTTAAACTGTAACTTTTTTAATCCTAACCCCTCCTCTTCCTTTCCGTGCCCAAATCCCAACACCAAATAAGGAAAACAAAAAAAACATACAAAACACAACAAATAACAATCTATCTTCATCCCCCACATCCTCAGTCGGTTTCCGCCTCTGCATAGAGAGTGTGGGGGAGGGGACATGCCGATGGTCGGGTCATTTCTTTCGGGCTGTCTGCTTAAATTCAACTCTCAAAAAAAGAAGACACTGTTAACTTTTCCCCGCACTCAGCTTCTTGCATTTTACCAAGATCCTCTTCCTTCTCCGCTCCCCTTCCCTTTGTGTCGTCACGACTTTTCTTCTGCTCTGACATCGCCGGCGAGATTTCTTTCCGCTTTAACCTTTTAGAATCTTTAGGATCTTGTCCACCAACCGCTCCTTTTTCTTCCGATATTGGAGATTCTGCTTGTGTTCCACCCATCTTAAGCATTTGGTTTTTAATTTCTGTTAAATCCTCTTCTTTCTCAATCAGCCCAAGCTCGCATAAATATCTTACTGGCTCTACTTGCGGAGTGATTGTTTGCATTCTCCCCTTATAAAAGAATTTCAACTGCTGTGGTGGCCTCCAATTATACTTAATATCATTGTCTCTCAAAACCTTTGTAATTGGCTTCAAAAAATATCTCCACGCTCTTTCCTCTCTTGATATATCCGGAAAGACTTGAATAGCTTTCTCCTCAAATTTTGGAACTTCTGCCAACTCCCTTATTTTTGCCATCATTTCCAATTTATCACTGAGATTTGCGAATCTCACAAGTACATTTCTGATTGAACCATTTCGTCTTTTACCAACTCTGAAAACGCTTACCAAATCTGCTGCCGTAAATACAATTGACACATCGAGGTCATTCAGCCATTTTAAAACTCTTTGTTTCAAATTATCCACTCTTTCTTCCGGAATTCCTCGGATAACCACATTATGTTTCCTTGCATCTTCTTCCAAAAGACTAATTCTCTTATCTTGTTGCTCATTTTTAAAAAAGATCCCTTCAATCTGGCGATCTATCTGTGCATCGTGTACATGAATCTGTTCAATTTCATCTTTAATAAATTTCATCTCCACTGTTTGCTTTGCGAAATTCTCGTTCATTTCATTCATTTCTTGCTTTGTTTCTTTAATTTCCAATGTCATATTGTCCATTCTATCTGTCAATCCGGATAATTTTTCGCCAATTGTATTCAAAGCCACAATAATTTGTTGCATTTCTGAAGGCTGTTGAGTCGCCATTTTCAACTCAATTAACTTTTTTTTTTAAAACAAAACACTTTTGCCAAGAGGGTCTTTATTGAAGATTAAGGGGCTAAATCCCCGGTGAAGCTGAGACAGCGTTTTATTGCAACCAAAGAAGCCAAATAACAAGTTATAGTTCTCAATACAGTTATATAGTTTACCTAACAAACCTCCTCAATCGTCCATTTGAGGGCGTTGTCCAGAAAGTTACATTTGTTGCTTCAGCTTAGGCACCTCGAACAAAAGATCAGAAGCTCAAAAAGTTTTAATCCACATGTCATCCAAACGATGTTTCCACTGTTAACAAACCTTGTCTTTGAAGTCCGTGCCTTTGCCTCGCAACAAGGAATGCAGATCGCGGTACTTCTCAAAACAAAGAGCAGCTGTTACCTCGTAACCCACGACAGCCTTTCCGGTCAACCCTCCATCTTTCACACAGTAAAGAAAGCAAAATTCAAGCAGTCCGGGTTGACCTACCAATCCAAAAGTCAATCTCCTGGCTCAACAGCCCTTCCAGTACAACTGTAAACAATTTTGACTTCTAACGGTGCATTTTCAACGCTTTAATCCACTTTTATCTTCTGTGAAAACGCCCTGAGAAATGGAGAAAACGTCCTCACACCAACCCGGCCATAACCACGCCCCTTCTCTCTCTCTCTCTCTATCCCTCTACCTACCTGCCTACCTCCTGTATTTCTCCCTCTCTCTCTCTATCCCTTTACCTACCTACCTACCTGCCTCCTGTATTTCTCCCTCTCTATATCTATCCCTTTACCTACCTACCTACCCTACCTACCTGCCTCCTGTATTTCTCCCTCTCTATATCTATCCCTTTACCTACCTACCTACCCTACCTACCTACCTCCTGTATTTCTCCCTATCTCTCTATCCCTGGTCCCCGATGATGCGTAGATCGAGGGGCAGGTCGTTCCAGAGGGCTGGGCCCGCCACAGAGAAGTCTCTTCCCCTGGGCGTCGCCAACCGGCATTGCCCGGCCCACAGTATCTCTCTACTTTCCTACCTACCTACCTACCTCCTGTATTTCTCCCTCTCTCTCTCTACCTCCTGTATTTGTCCCTCTCTCTCTCTATCTCTTTACCTACCCTACCTTCCTGCCTCCTGTATTTCCCCCCCTCTCTGTATCCCACTACCTACCTACCTAACTACCTACCTGCCTCCTGTATTTCTCCCTATCTCTCTATCCCTCTACCTACCTACCTACCTACCTACCTACCTACTGTATTTCTCCCTCTCTCTCTATCCCTTTACCTACCTACCTATATACCTACCTGCCACCTGTATTTCTCCCTCTTTCTCCCTATCTCTTTACCTACCCTACCTACCTGCCTCCTGTATTTCCCACCCTCTCTCGATCCCTCTACCTACCTACCTAACTACCTACCTGCCTCTTGTATTGCTCCCGCTCTCTCTCTACCTCCTCTATTTGTACCTCTCTCTCTCTCTCTATCTCTTTACCTACCCTACCTACCTGCCTCCTGTATTTCCCCCCCCTCTCTCGATCCCTCTACCTACCTACCTAACTACCTACCTGCCTCTTGTATTGCTCCCGCTCTATCTCTACCTCCTCTATTTGTACCTCTCTCTCTCTCTCTATCTCTTTACCTACCCTACCTTCCTGCCTCCTGTATTTCCCCCACTCTCTCTCTATCCCTCTACCTAACTACCTACCTGCCTCCTGTATTTCTCCCTATCTCTCTATCCCTCTACCTACCTACCTACCTACCTACCTACCTACCTACCTACCTACCTACCTACCTCCTGTATTTCCCCCACTCTCTCTCTATCCCTCTACCTACCTACCTAACTACCTACCTGCCTCCTGTATTTCTCCCTATCTCTCTATCCCTCTACCTAGCTACCTGCCTGCCTGCCTGCCTGCCTGCCTCCTGTATTTCTCCCCCCTCTCTCTATCCCTTTACCTACCTACCTTCCTACCTACAGCCTCCTGTATTTCTCCCTATCTCTCTATCCCTCTACCTTCCTACCTGCCTGCCTGCCTGCCTGCCTCCTGTATTTCTCCCTCTCTCTCTCTACCTCCTGTATTTGTACCCCCCCCTCTCTCTCTCTCTCTCTCTTTACCTACCCTACCTTCCTGCCTCCTGTATTTCCCCCCCTCTCTCTCTATCCCTCTACCTACCTACCTACCTACCTACCTACCTACCTACCTACCTACCTACCTACCTACCTACCTACCTACCTACCTACCGCCTCCTGTATTTCTCTCTCTCTCTATCTTTTTACCTACCTACCTACCTATATACCTACCTGCCACCTGTATTTCCCCCCCTCTCTCTCTATCCCTCTACCTCCCTCCCTCCCTCCTGTATTTCTCCCTATCTCTATATCCATCTACCTACCTACCTACCTCCTGTATTTCTCCCTCTCTCTCTCTATCCCTTTACCTACCTACCTACCTACCTGCCTACTGTATTTCTCCCTCTCCCTCTCTATCCCTTTACCTACCTACATACCTACCTACATACCTACATATCTACCTACCTACCTAGATACATACCTACTTACCTGCCTGTGTCCTGTATTTCTCCCTCCCTCTCTATGCCTCTACCTCCCTCCCTCCCTCCTGTATTTCTCCCTCTCTATCCCTCTACCTACCTACCTGCCTGCCTCCTGTATTTCTCCCTCTCTCTCTCTACCTCCTGTATTTGTACCTCTCTCTCTCTCTCTATCTCTTTACCTACCCTACCTTCCTGCCTCCTGTATTTCCCCCCTCTCTCTCTATCCCTCTACCTACCTACCTAACTACCTACCTGCCTCCTGTATTTCTCCCTATCTCTCTATCCCTCTACCTACCTACCTACCTACCTACCTACCTACCTACCTACCTACTGTATTTCTCCCTCTTTCTCTCTATCCCTTTACCTACCTACCTATATACCTACCTGCCACCTGTATTTCTCCCTCTCTCTCCCTATCTCTTTACCTACCCTACCTACCTGCCTCCTGTATTTCCCCCCTCTCTCGATCCCTCTACCTACCTACCTACCTACCTACCTGCCTCTTGTATTGCTCCCGCTCTCTCTCTACCTCCTCTATTTGTACCTCTCTCTCTCTCTCTATCTCTTTACCTACCCTACCTACCTGCCTCCTGTATTTCCCCCCCCCTCTCTCGATCCCTCTACCTACCTACCTAACTACCTACCTGCCTCTTGTATTGCTCCCGCTCTATCTCTACCTCCTCTATTTGTACCTCTCTCTCTCTCTATCTCTTTACCTACCCTACCTTCCTGCCTCCTGTATTTCCCCCACTCTCTCTCTATCCCTCTACCTAACTACCTACCTGCCTCCTGTATTTCTCCCTATCTCTCTATCCCTCTACCTACCTACCTACCTACCTACCTACCTACCTACCTACCTACCTACCTACCTACCTCCTGTATTTCCCCCACTCTCTCTCTATCCCTCTACCTACCTACCTAACTACCTACCTGCCTCCTGTATTTCTCCCTATCTCTCTATCCCTCTACCTAGCTACCTGCCTGCCTGCCTGCCTGCCTGCCTCCTGTATTTCTCCCCCCTCTCTCTATCCCTTTACCTACCTACCTTCCTACCTACAGCCTCCTGTATTTCTCCCTATCTCTCTATCCCTCTACCTTCCTACCTGCCTGCCTGCCTGCCTGCCTGCCTCCTGTATTTCTCCCTCTCTCTCTCTACCTCCTGTATTTGTACCTCTCTCTCTCTCTCTCTCTCTTTACCTACCCTACCTTCCTGCCTCCTGTATTTCCCCCCCTCTCTCTCTATCCCTCTACCTACCTACCTACCTACCTACCTACCTACCTACCTACCTACCTACCTACCTACCTACCAACCTACCTACCTACCTACCGCCTCCTGTATTTCTCTCTCTCTCTATCTTTTTACCTACCTACCTACCTATATACCTACCTGCCACCTGTATTTCCCCCCCTCTCTCTCTATCCCTCTACCTCCCTCCCTCCCTCCTGTATTTCTCCCTATCTCTATATCCATCTACCTACCTACCTACCTCCTGTATTTCTCCCTCTCTCTCTCTATCCCTTTACCTACCTACCTACCTACCTGCCTACTGTATTTCTCCCTCTCCCTCTCTATCCCTTTACCTACCTACATACCTACCTACATACCTACATATCTACCTACCTACCTAGATACATACCTACTTACCTGCCTGTGTCCTGTATTTCTCCCTCCCTCTCTATGCCTCTACCTCCCTCCCTCCCTCCTGTATTTCTCCCTCTCTATCCCTCTACCTACCTACCTGCCTGCCTCCTGTATTTCTCCCTCTCTCTCTCTACCTCCTGTATTTGTACCTCTCTCTCTCTCTCTATCTCTTTACCTACCCTACCTTCCTGCCTCCTGTATTTCCCCCCTCTCTCTCTATCCCTCTACCTACCTACCTAACTACCTACCTGCCTCCTGTATTTCTCCCTATCTCTCTATCCCTCTACCTACCTACCTACCTACCTACCTACCTACCTACCTACCTACCTACCTACCTACCTACCTACCTACCTACCTACTGTATTTCTCCCTCTCTCTCTCTATCCCTTTACCTACCTACCTATATACCTACCTGCCACCTGTATTTCTCCCTCTCTCTCCCTATCTCTTTACCTACCCTACCTACCTGCCTCCTGTATTTCCCCCCTCTCTCGATCCCTCTACCTACCTACCTACCTACCTACCTGCCTCTTGTATTGCTCCCGCTCTCTCTCTACCTCCTCTATTTGTACCTCTCTCTCTCTCTCTATCTCTTTACCTACCCTACCTACCTGCCTCCTGTATTTCCCCCCCCCTCTCTCGATCCCTCTACCTACCTACCTAACTACCTACCTGCCTCTTGTATTGCTCCCGCTCTATCTCTACCTCCTCTATTTGTACCTCTCTCTCTCTCTCTATCTCTTTACCTACCCTACCTTCCTGCCTCCTGTATTTCCCCCACTCTCTCTCTATCCCTCTACCTAACTACCTACCTGCCTCCTGTATTTCTCCCTATCTCTCTATCCCTCTACCTACCTACCTACCTACCTACCTACCTACCTACCTACCTACCTACCTACCTACCTACCTACCTACCTACCTACCTACCTACCTCCTGTATTTCCCCCACTCTCTCTCTATCCCTCTACCTACCTACCTAACTACCTACCTGCCTCCTGTATTTCTCCCTATCTCTCTATCCCTCTACCTAGCTACCTGCCTGCCTGCCTGCCTGCCTGCCTCCTGTATTTCTCCCCCCTCTCTCTATCCCTTTACCTACCTACCTTCCTACCTACAGCCTCCTGTATTTCTCCCTATCTCTCTATCCCTCTACCTTCCTACCTGCCTGCCTGCCTGCCTGCCTGCCTCCTGTATTTCTCCCTCTCTCTCTCTACCTCCTGTATTTGTACCTCTCTCTCTCTCTCTCTCTCTTTACCTACCCTACCTTCCTGCCTCCTGTATTTCCCCCCCTCTCTCTCTATCCCTCTACCTACCTACCTACCTACCTACCTACCTACCTACCTACCTACCGCCACCTGTATTTCCCCCTCTCTCTCTCTCTATCCCTCTACCTCCCTCCCTCCCTCCTGTATTTCTCCCTATCTCTATATCCATCTACCTACCTACCTACCTCCTGTATTTCTCCCTCTCTCTCTCTATCCCTTTACCTACCTACCTACCTACCTACCTACCTACCTACCTACCTACCTACCTACCTGCCTACTGTATTTCTCCCTCTCCCTCTCTATCCCTTTACCTACCTACATACCTACCTACATACCTACATATCTACCTACCTACCTAGATACATACCTACTTACCTGCCTGTGTCCTGTATTTCTCCCTCCCTCTCTATGCCTCTACCTCCCTCCCTCCCTCCTGTATTTCTCCCTCTCTATCCCTCTACCTACCTACCTGCCTGCCTCCTGTATTTCTCCCTCTCTCTCTCTACCTCCTGTATTTGTACCTCTCTCTCTCTCTCTATCTCTTTACCTACCCTACCTTCCTGCCTCCTGTATTTCCCCCCTCTCTCTCTATCCCTCTACCTACCTACCTAACTACCTACCTGCCTCCTGTATTTCTCCCTATCTCTGTATCCCTTTACCTACCTACCTACCTACCTACCTGCCTGCCTGCCTGCCTCCTGTATTTCTCCCCCCCTCTCTCTAACTTTTTACCTACCTACCTATATACCTACCTGCCTCCTGTATTTCTCCCTATCTCTCTATCCCTCTACCTACCTACCTACCTACCTACCTACCTACCTACCTACCTACCTCCTGCATTTCTCCCTCTCTCTCTCTATCCCTTTACCTACCTACTTACCTGCCTGCGTCCTGTATTTCTCCCCCTTTATCCCTATCCCTCTGCCTAACTAACTAACTAACTAACTAACTAACTAACTAACTAACTAACTAACTAACTAACTAACTACCTCCTGTATTTCTCCCTCTCTCTATCCCTTTACCTACCTACCTACATACCTGCCTCCTGTATTTCTCCCTCTCTCTCTCTACCTCCTGTATTTGTCCCTCTCTCTCTCTCTATCTCTTTACCTATCCTACCTACCTGCCTCCTGTATTATTATTATTATTATTACTACTATTATTATTACTATTATTATTACTATTATTACTATTATTATTACTATTATTACTATTATTATTATTACTATTATTATTACTATTATTATTACTATTATTATTACTATTATTATTACTATTATTATTACTATTATTATTATTATTATTATTATTATTATTATTATTATTATTATTATTATTATTATTATTATTATTATTATTATTATTATTATTATTATTATTTCAAATTTATACCCCGCCCTTCTCCTAAAAAAGGACCCAGGGCGGCGCACAGGCGTTATTAAAACCATACAAAAATACAAAAATAAATAATTATTAAAAACTATTAAACTTTCCCTGTGCTAAAACTAATAAAACTCTAAAATTTAAAATTATTTATTTTATTTTATTTTATTTATTTGATTTATATCCCGCCCTTCTCCAAAAGGACCCAGGGCGGCGCACAGGAATTTAAAATCATCCCTTAGACCGATCCGCTCCCACAGAGAGGGCCTTCTCAGGGTGCCGTCGGCCGGACAATGCCGACTGGCGACACCCAGGGGAAGAGCCTTCTCTGTGGCGGGCCCTGCCCTTTGGAACGACCTACCCCCTGAACTCCGGACCATCACCTACCTCCGCCTCTTCCGCAAATGTTTAAAGACATATTTTTTCCATCAAGCCGGCCTAGCCTAACCTCCCATGGGGACTTTTAGAAAAGTTTTAAATTGGGTTTTTAATAATTGGTTTTTAGCACAGGATTGGGGATTATTTAATATATATTTTAAATTATTTGTCTATCTTCTATTGTGTATGTTTTTTAAATTTCCTGTGCGCCGCCCTGGGTCCTCTGTGGAGAAGGGCGGGATATAAATGTAATAAAATGAAAAAAAAAAAATGAAAATGAAAATAACATCTAAATACAAAAATACAAAAATTTAAAAACCTATTAAATACCAAGTCCTGCGCTAAAACCAATTAAAAATCCCCAATTAAAACTATCTATACTAGTCACAGCGGGGGTTATGTTAGGCCGGCTTGATGAAAGAGATGTGTTTTTAAACACTGGTGGAAGAGGCGGAGGTCAGTAATGGTACGGAGTTCCGGGGGTAGGTCGTTCCACAGGGCGGGGCCCGCCACAGAGAAGGCCCTTCCCCTGGGTGTCGCCAGCCGGCATTGTCCGGCCGACGGCACCCTGAGAAGGCCCTCTCTGTGGGAGCGTATTGGTCTAAGGGATGTATGGGGCAGGAGACGGTCTCGCATATAACTAGGTCCCGAGCCATGGAGCGCTTTGAAGATGGTCGTCAAGACCTTGAAGCGCACCCAAAAGACCACAGGAAGCCAGTGCAGCTCGCGCAGGATCGGTGTTATATGGGAGCATCTAGAGGCTCCCGTAATCACCCACGCGGCTGCGTTCTGCACTAACTGTAGCTTTCGAGTGCACCTCAAGGGAAGCCCCATGTAGAGAGCATTGCAGTAGTCGAGTCGGGATGTCACGATCCAGTGAGGGGCGCAATTGGCGCATCAGGCGTACCTGATGAAACGCCCCCCTGGCCACGGCCGCCACATGGTCTTCCATGGACAGCCGGGAATCCAGGAGGATGCCCAAATTGCGCGCCCTCTCCACGGGGGCCGGTGTTTCGCCCCCCAATGGCCAGAGTTGGAGTAATCTGGCTGAACCGGGGTGCCGGAAACCACAGCCACTCAGTCTTGGATGGGTTGAGCTTGAATTATCCCTATAAAAGTCAGAAACGGGGGTTATGCTAGGCCGGCTTGTTGGAATAAATGAGTTTTAAGACGTTGGCGGAAAAGGCGGAGGTCCCTGATGATGCGTACATCGAGGGGCAGGTCGTTCCAGAGGGCTGGGCCCGCCACAGAGAAGGCTCTTCCCCTGGGCGTCACCAACCGGCATTGCCCGGCCCACAGTATCTCTCTACCTACCTACCTACCTACCTACCTACCTACCTACCTACCTACCTACCTACCTACCTACCTCCTGTATTTGTCCCTCTCTCTCTCTACCTCCTGTATTTGTCCCTCTCTCTCTTTACCTACCCTACCTTCCTGCCTCCTGTATTTCCCCCCCTCTCTGTATCCCTCTACCTACCTACCTAACTACCTTCCTGCCTCCTGTATTTCCCCCCCTCTCTCTATCCCTCTACCTACCTACCTACCTACCTACCTACCTACCTACCTACCAACCTACTGTATTTCTCCCTCTCTCTCTCTATCCCTTTACCTACCTACCTATATACCTACCTGCCACCTGTATTTCTCCCTCTCTCTCTCTATCCCTCTACCTACCTACCTGCCTCCTGTATTTCTCCCTCTCTCTCTCTAACCCTTTGCCTACCTACCTACCTACCTACCTACCTACCTACCTCCTGTATTTCTCCCTCTCTCTCTCTATCCCTTTACCTACCTACCTACCTGCCTCCTATATTTCTCCCCCTCTCTCTCTATCCCTCTACCTACCTACCAACCTCCTGTATTTCTCCCTCTCTCTCTCTATCCCTTTACCTACCTACCTACCTACCTACCTACCTACCTACCTACCTATTTACCTCCTGTACTTCTCCCTCCCTCTCTCTCTAACCCTTTACCTACCTACCTACCTACCTACCTCCTGTATTTCTCCCTCTCTCTCTCTATCCCTTTACCTACCTACCTACCTGCCTCCTGTATTTCTCCCTCTTTCTCTCTATCCTTCTATCTGCCTACCTACCTCCTGTATTTCTCCCTCTCTCCATCCCTTTACCTACCTACCTACCTACCAACCTACCTGCCTCCTGTATTTCTCCCTCCCTCTCTCTTTTTTTTTTATTGAAAAAGTTTTATTCAAACAGATTTTCCCCCTTTTAACCCCCCAACATATAATATAAATCACATACAAAAACTATACCCCCTCCCCTCCCCCCGTCTTAAAATAAATTTCTCATTCAGATATTATACCCCCTCTCCCAACAAGTAAAAAAGTAAAAAATAACAAAAAAAGCTTCTTCCAACATGTTAAAAATAAGAAAAAGGTTAAGGAAACAATTGGTCCACTGCTGGGAGAAGATGGCAAGAAGATGATAAGCAACAGGGAGAAAGCAGAACTATTTAACTCTTTTTTTGCATCTGTCTTTACACAAAGGGATAAAACAGTCCAACCAATCAAAAACAGCACCACAAATATCAGATTAGGAACACAAGTTGAAATAGGGAAGAAAATGGTAAGTGAGCACCTGTCTGCCCTGGACGAGTTCAAATCACCAGGACCGGATGGATTACACCCCAGGGTCCTGAAGGAACTGGCAGACGAGATCTCAGAACCACTGAACTATATCTTTCAGAGATCCTGGAGCACCGGGGAACTGCCAGAAGACTGGAAAAGAGCAGATGTGGTTCCCATCTTCAAAAAAGGGAAAAAAACAGATCCAGGAAACTATAGACCCATCAGCCTGACCTCAATACCAGGAAAGAGTCTGGAAAAGATAATTAAACAACAAATAAGTGAACACCTAGAAGCAAACAAAGTAATAGCCAAAAGCCAACATGGGTTTGTCAAAAACAGATCATGCCAGACGAATCTAATTGAATTCTTTGACAAAGTGACAAAATCAGTGGACCAGAGGAATGCTGTTGATATAATTTACCTGGACTTCAGTAAGGCATTTGATAAAGTAGACCATAACCTACTATTAGATAAAGTAGAAAATTGTGGGTTAGACAGCAGCACCACCAAATGGATTTGCAACTGGCTGACCAACCGCACTCAACGTGTAGTCCTCAATGGAACTGCATCTACATGGAAGGAAGTATGCAGTGGAGTCCCCCAAGGCTCTGTTTTAGGCCCAGTACTCTTTAACATCTTCATCAACGATTTGGATGAGGGGATTAAATGGGGAACTCATCAAATTCGCAGACGACACCAAGCTGGCAGGAATAGCCAACACTCCAGAAGATAGGCTTAAGATACAGAAGGATCTAGACAAACTTGAACATTGGGCACTGTCTAATAAAATGAAATTCAATTGTGAAAAAAGTAAGGTCCTACATATAGGCAAGAAAAACCAAATGCACAAGTACAGTATAGGTGGTACCTTGCTCAATAGTAGCAAATGTGAGAGGGATCTTGGAATCCTAGTGGACAACCAGTTAAATATGAGCCAGCAGTGTGCAGCAGCTGCCAAAAAAGCCAACACAGTTCTAGGCTGCATCAACAGAGGGATAGAATCAAGATCACGTGAAGTGTTAATGCCACTGTATAGTGCCTTGGTAAGGCCACACTTGGAATACTGCATACAGTTTTGGTCGCCACAATGTAGAAAAGACGTGGAGACTCTGGAAAGAGTGCAGAGAAGAGCAACCAAGATGATTAGAGGACTGGAGACTAAGACATATGAAGAACGGCTGCAGGAGCTGGGTATGTCTAGTTTGATGAAGAGAAGGACCAGGGGAGACATGATAGCAGTGTTCCGATATCTCAGAGGGTGCCACAAAGAAGAGGGAGTCAAACTTTTCTCCAAGGCACCTGGGGGCAGGACAAGAAGCAATGGGTGGAAACTAACCAAGGAGAGAAGCAACTTAGAATTAAGGAGAAATTTCCTGACAGTAAGAACAATTAACCTCTGGAACAGCTTGCCTCCAGCAGTTGTGAATGCCCCAACCCTGGAAGTCTTTAAAAAGATGTTAGACAGCCATTTGTCTGAAATGGTATAAGGTTCCTGCCCATGCAGGGGGTTGGACTAGAAGACCTACAAGGTCCCTTCCAACTCTGCTATTGTATTGTATTGTATTGTATTGTATTGTAAACATAATATAAATTTCTCTTAATGTAACAATATCCCATTAACCCCATCTTCTAAATTAATTGAACATATATAAAACATAATATAAATTTCTCTTAAAGTAACTGTATCCCATTAATCCCATCTTCTAAATTAGTTATACATATATATTTCCCCACCCTCCACCCTAACCCTCCCCCATTCAAACCCACCCCCCTGACTTCCGCTATACACCACTCTAATAATTCCAAACATCCCATATATTATTTACTCTCTTCATCTGTCAATCTAAACATTCTTACCTAAAGGCTACATAGTACTTCCTAGTCTGGTATTTATTCTGTATATAATCAATCCATTTTACCCATTCCTGTGTATAATTCTCCTGCTTCTGATCTTTTAAGAAAGCTGAAATTTTTGCCATTTCCGCAAACCCTGCCACTTTCTGAATCCATTGATCAATTGTCGGTAAAAAATCTTTTTTCCAGTGTTGAGCAATCAACAACCTAGCTGCTGTAACCATATACAAAACCAATTTTGTGGACTTCCTGTTCCTGTTCCTGGCGGCGACGGATGAGCCTTGGGGTTCGTCCGCCGTTTTGTTCTTTTTTCTGCCCCAAACGGGGCGGGGTGCCCCCTTTTTTTGGGGACCCTCCGTAGGACCGGCTTGCCTGGACCTGTTCAGCCTGGCGGCGGCCGGGGAAGCATCCTTGTCTTCGGTCTAGGTGGAAGAAGACATGCTGCGGGGGGCTTGGTTCCCTTCGCCAACGGAGGACAGCAACAAATAATTCATTTGGAGAGAACGGGAGCGTTCGGGCCGGATGGCTTCTCGAAAGCGAGGGAGCGGAGGGGCGTGGTTATGGCCGGGTTGGTGTGAGAACGTTTTCTCCATTTCCCAGGGCGATTTCACAGAAGAAAGTGGATTAAAGTGTTGAAAATGCACCGTTAGAAGTCAAAATTGTTTACAGCTATACTGGAAGGGCTGCTGTGCCAAGAATCTGACTTTTGGATCTGTAGGTCAACCTGGACTGCTTGAAATCTGTTTTGTTTACTGTGTGGAAAGACGGAGGGTTGACCGGAGAGACTGTCGTGGATTACGAGGGAACAGCTGTTCTTTGTTTGGAGAAGAACTGCGATCAGTATTCAGTATTCTTTGTTGCGAGGCAAGGGCACGGACTTTAATTGGATGATATGTGGATTAAAACTTTTTGAGCTTTTGATCTTTTGTTTGGAGTGCTTAAGCTGAAAGCAACAAATGTAACTTTCTGTTTTGAAAGTACCGTGATCAGCATTCCTTGTTGCGAGGCAAAAGCACGGACTTCAAAGGCAAAGTTTGTTAACAGTGGAAAGATCGTTTGGATGATATGTGGATTAAAACTTTTTGAGCTTCTGATCCTTCGTTCGAGGTGCCTAAGCTGAAAAGCAACAAAGGTAACTTTCTGGACAACGCCCTTATTATTGAGGAGGTTTGCTAGGTAAACTACATAATTATACTGAGAATATAACTTGTTATTTGGCTTCTTTGGGTGCAATAAAACGCTGTCTCAGCTTCACAGGGGATTTAGCTCCTTGATCTTCAATAAAGACCCTCTTGGCAAAAGTGTTTTGTTAAAAAAAAAAAAAGCTAATTGAGTTGAAAATGGCGACTCAACAGCCTTCAGAAATGCAGCAAATTATTGTGGCTTTGAATACAATTGGCGAAAAATTATCCGGACTGACAGATAGAATGGACAATATGACATTAGAAATTAAAGAAACAAAACAAGAAATGAATGAAATGAATGAGAATTTCGCAAAGCAAACATTAGAGATAAAGTTTATTAAAGATGAAATTGAACAGATTCATGTACATGATGCACAGATAGATCGCCAGATCGAAGGAATTTTTTTTAAGAACGAGCAACAAGATAAGAGAATTAGTCTTTTGGAAGAAGATGCAAGGAAATATAATGTGGTTATCCGAGGAATTTCGGAAGAAAGAGTAGATAATTTGAAACAAAGAGTTTTAAAATGGCTGAATGATCTTGATGTGTCAGTTGTTTTTACGGCAGCAGATTTGGTAAGCGTTTTCAGAGTTGGTAAAAGACGAAGTGGTTCAATTAGAAATGTACTTGTGAGATTCTCAAATCTTAGTAACAAATTGGAAATAATGGCAAAAATAAGGGAGTTGGCAGAAGTTCCAAAATTCGAGGAGAAAGCTATTCAAGTCTTTCCGGATATATCAAGAGAGGAAAGATCGTGGAGATATTTTTTGAAGCCAATTACAAAGGTTTTGAGAGACAATGATATTAAGTACAATTGGAGGCCACCGCAGCAGTTGAAATTCTTTTATAAGGGGAGAATGCAGACAATCACTCCGCAAGTAGACCCAGTAAGATATTTATGCGAGCTTGGGTTGATTGAGAAAGAAGAGGATTTAACAGAAATTAAAAATCAAATGCTTAAGATGGGTGGAGCACAAGCAGAATCTTCAATATCGGAAGAAAAAGGAGCGGTTGGTGGACAAGATCCTAAAGAATCTCCAATATCGGAAGAAAAGGGAGCGGTCGGTGGTCAAGATTCTAAAGATTTTAAAAGGTTAAAGCGGAAAGAAATCTCGCCGGCAATGTCAGAGCAGAAGAAAAGTCGTGAGGATATAAAGGGAAGGGGTGCAGAGAAGGAGGAGGATCTTGGTAAAGCGCAAGAAGCTGAGTGCGGGGAAAAGTTAACATTGTCTTCTTTTTTCGAGAGTTGAATTTAAGCAGACAGCCCGAAGGAAATGACCCGACCATCGGCATGTCCCCTCCCCCACACTCTCTATGCAGAGGCGGAAACCGACTGAGGATGTGGGGGATGAAGATTGATTGTTATTTGTTGTGTTTTGTATGTTTTTTTTTTGTTTTCCTTATTTGGTGTTGGGATTTGGGCACGGAAAGGAAGAGGAGGGGTTAGGATTAAAAAAGCTACAGTTTAAATGCGTTTGATAAAAATAATGACATGGAATGTGAAGGGAACAGGGAATCAGATTAAACGGAGGAGATTGGAGCTTAAAATTAAGAGGGATTTGCCAGATATATTATTTCTGCAAGAAACTCATCAAAAATCTGAAGATTTAAATAGAATTTATATAAAGGGTATGCAAATCTATGAAAAATCTTTTGGAACTTCAAAAGCCAGAGGAGTCGCAACACTGATATCAGACAGAGTATATTTTGAAAAAGAAAAAGTAATTGCGGACGATGATGGAAGATATTTAATAATTGTGGGAAATATCAATGAGCAAAAAGTGACATTTGTTAATTTATATTTACCGAATGGAAAACAAAAAGACTTCCTTGAGAAAATAACTAAAATTTTGGAAATCGAAAGTGTAGGGAAAGTGATTGTGGCTGGGGATTTTAATTTAATCAGAGACAAAATAGATAGTACTAATCCCAACCGCTATAGAGAAACCAATAAAGGGGAGATTCTAAATGAATGGATGTTTCAAAATAGCGTGGAAGATGTTTGGAGGGAGTTGAAAGGTACTGAAAGAGTGTACACTTTTTGCTCTAAGATATATAATACGTATTCAAGAATTGATTATATTTTTGTTTCTAAAGATTTGCTCAGTAATATAGATAAAATAGATGTGGGAATTTTCAAGGAGTCTGATCATGCAGAAGTTACGATGGAAATAGATGTTAATTTTGGAAAAAAAGGAAGAGGTTGGAGATATGATGAAAAATTATATAAAAATGAGGAGGATAAAATATGGATACTTAAAAAATGGGAAGAAAGTTGGAGATTAAATGATAATGGAGAGGTTAAATTTGAAATTGTTTGGGATGCGATGAAAGCAGTGTTTAGAGGAGAAAGTATTAAGTTATCAAGCAGGAAATATAGAAATTATAGGTGTAGAATTGAACGGGATATAAGGCAGATAAAGGTATTGGAGAATCAATTTTTACTTACGAAGGACAAAGAATGTTTGGAGGAGCTAAATTTATTAAAAAATAGATTGATAGAAGAGGATATAGAATTGGTTAAAAAAATATAAGATATTTAAACAGGGAATTTTTTGAATATAGTAATAAAAATTCTAAGTTATTAGCAAGGATGGCGAAAAATAAAAGTGAGAAGCGAGAAATTGGCCCTTTGATAGATGATAAAGGTATAAGATGTTATAAGAAAGCAGAGAAATGTATAGTGGTCAGGTCCTTTTTTCAAAAATTATACTCAAAAAAATCAATAGATTTGGAAAAATTGAAAAGTTATCTTGAAAAATATGTTGTGAAAATTGATCAAATATATAAGGATTTGATGGAAGAAGATATAACACAAGATGAGATTAATGAAATAATACAAGGGATAAAATTAGGGAAGGCCCCAGGAGAAGATGGCTTGCCTGCTGAGTTTTATAAAGACTTTAAGGAAATAATACCAAAATTGCAAAAATTGTTTAATGGAATTTTACATGGTGGAGAAGTTCCGATGTCATGGAACAGAACGGTAATATCTATAATTCCTAAACCAGATAAAGACTTGGAGAGGATTGAGTCCTATCGACCCATCTCTTTAATCAATCAGGATGCAAAGATATTTACTGCTATTATAAGTAATAGATTAAGTGGATTTATAGATAAATATATAAGTTATAACCAAGTAGGTTTTGTGAAAGGTAGATATATGAGTGACATTATTAGAAGAGTGTTAAATATTATAGATGTAGCTGAACATAATGATGATAAAATAGGTATAGTATCACTAGATATTTTCAAAGCCTTTGATTCTGTACAATGGGAAACTATTAAAGCAATTATTGAGGTATTAGGTTTTGGTAACAGATTCATACATGTTATTTCGAAATTGTATCAAAAAAGTAGTGCAAGAGTAAAGGTGAATGGAATAATGACGGAAGAGATTAAATTGGAAGCAGGTACGAGACAAGGATGTCCTTTGTCTCCAATATTATTTTTATTGGTTATGGAAGTACTGACTAAAATGATAGAAAAAGATGAAGAATTGGAAGGGTATAAGGGATATAAGATAAATTTGTATGCGGATGACACCTTGATCATTTTGAAAGATATAGAGAAAGACTTGAAAAAGATAAATAAACATTTGAAAGAATTTGAGGAAATAACAGGTTTAAAAGTAAATTGGTCAAAATCTGAATTATTAATGGATAAAAATGGTAAGGAGTGGGAGAATATGCAGGAACAATTTGGGATAAGAATTAAAAATACATTGAAATATCTGGGAATAACACTTTCACTTAAAGTTAGGGAATTGAAAAAACTTAATTATGATGTGATGATGAATGAAGTGGAGAAGAAGATAGATAAATATAAAAAGATAAAGTTGTCTTGGTTCGGTAGAATTGCAATGTGCAAGATGATGTTGTTACCAAAGTTTAATTTTTTATTTGAGATGTTACCATTAAATTTGACAGAGAAAGATATGGAAGGATATCAGAAGAAATTGGATAAATTTTGCAATGGTGGGAAAAGACCTAGATTATTGAAGAAAATGTGGTATCAAAATCAAAAGGAAGGCGGATTGGGAATTCCCAATCTACTTAATTATTATTGGGCCTATGGTATTCGAACTGTGGTAAAAATATTCAAAGGCGGAGATGGTCATTGGGGAGATTTAGAGTTAAAAGATATCAAGAGATTTGGCCCTACATGGTTCTTGGATAAAGCAAAATCAAAAAAGGTAATTAACAGTTATTGGTTAAAAGGACTGAGTAAAATTTGGGATAAATTTGTTAAAATTCTAATTCCGGATATAACCTTTTTGGGGAAGACAATTGGAAATTGGCCGATCAAAACTAATATAAGCCGTGATAAGGTAATTGAAGATGAAAACATAGAAATTATAATAGACTGGTTAAAAGCTTTAGGAAATGAAAGAAGGAAAAATGGAATAATTGAAAAACTGGGGCTAAACTGGTTTGAAAAAATACAGATAGAAAAATGGACTATGAAGGTAAGGGGGAATTGTAAGACAAGTAGAAACAAAACTGAATTTGAAAACCTAGTATCTCAAATTATCAAAGACGAAATTGGGTTAAAGGGACTCGTTAGTAAGATATATAAGATTATAAATTTTGATGGGAAACCACAAATGACGATGAAGATGAATTGGGAGGAAGAACTCAATATTAAAATATCAGATATGGACTGGAATGTAAATTGGAAGAGTCGAATTATGAGGATTTTATCAACAAGGATCAAAGAACATAATTTTAAGGTTGTCTGGAAATGGTATTTGACTCCATTAAGGTTATCGTTGATGGACAAAAAAATTAGTAATAAATGTTGGAGATGTAACATGGAACTGGGGACTTATGAACATATGTGGTATAAATGTGGAAAAGTTAAAAAGTTTTGGCAACAACTGGAAAAAACGATATCCGAAATGATGAAGAAAAAAATAATATTGAGACCAGAAACTATATTATTGTTGTTAATCAAGGAATCAGAACTAACAAATTATGAGAAAGAATTGGTTAGAATTATGATTATAACGGGAAGAATTATAATAGCTAGATATTGGAAATTAGAGGTGAATTTTAGAATAGAAGAGTGGTACTGTGAAATGTGGAAATTAGCTTTAAATGATAAAATGACATGTAATATTAAATTTAGAAAGGGTGTTTATAAAAGGGACACTTTTTGGAAAACTTGGGAGCCATTTATGGAGTATGCGTTTGGAAATTTGAATGCTTCAACACCTGTACCCAGAGAACGTGGATTTTGGAGATCGTGAAGATATATCCGAAGGACCAAGTCTTCCTTTCCCATGTATAGCACAGGGTGAAACATTGTATTGTATTGTATGGTGTATGTAGTTTTTGTTGTAATGTTTTAAAAATAAAAATTAAAAATTAAAAAAAAAGAAAAAAAAAGAAAGCGAGGGAGCGGATATTTCGCATCCGGACTTTTGCGGAACAAGTGAAAGTCTTTTGCGGCTTGTTTCTATACAATGTATCTAAGTCCGGCTTTATTGAAACAATTTTCTTTGCTACTCTCTCCGGCTGGCTGCCAGATTGGGCGGTGGAAGATGGCTGCCCTTTGTTCCTAAACGACTATTCTTTATGGAAAAATTACCAACATCTTTTTGTGACCCGGACTGCCTCTCTCTACTAATGGAGGATTTTTTGGATTAATTGATTCCTTCCCTGGAGTGCCTTCTTTGTCTTAATAATTGATAGTGGAAAGTGTCTCTCTCTCTGGATATTATAACTTTTCACAACTTTTCTGAATTTTTTCCCCTGGACTTGCTCCAGCGGCCGCACCCAAAAAACGCCATCTTAGTGGCACTGACTTTAACAGCTCACCATGGCTTCAAAAAAACAACCAGAAAATCCAGGATTGGAAGAAAGAATGACAGCTATGGAAGCAGTGTTACACTCCTTGGTGTTGGAAATTAAAGAACTGAGAAAAGATCATTGCAGTTCTAAGCTTGAACTTTTGGAGACACAGAAAAAATTGATGCAGAATACCCAGAAGACCGAGGAGTTGGAAGTGGGGCTGGCTGGGGCAAAGGGGGAACTTAAAAATATTAATACTGAAATTGGAGACTTGTCTGGTCATATGTCTAGGATGGATTTTGAGAGGATGTCATATTTTTTAAGATTTCAGAATATTTCTGAGGAATCTGGTGAATGCCTTCCTGATCTCATGAGTACAATTTTAGCAGACTATTTACACAAACCCAAAGATGAGATCAGGGGGGACATTGACCTAGTCTACAGAATAAATTCAGCATATGCCAGGATAAATGAAGTACCCAGAGAGATACATATTAAATTTGTTAGAAGGTCGACTAGGGAGGGAATCTTGAAGGCGCAGAGGGAGGGTTCGTTAATTTATCAACAAAAGGAAGTCGCTATCTTGAAGCAGATCCCAAAAAAGATTAGGGAGGTGAGGAGGAAGTATTCCTTCTTATCTAAAAAATTGTTTAAACACGGGATTTGGTTTAAGTGGGCGATGCCAGAAGGGATGTTGGTGTTCTGGGAAGGAGGAAGAGTAAGGATTAAAACAGTTGCTGAGGCGGAAGCCTTTCTTTAAAAACACTCCTCTACCCTGGGGGAAGATCCGGGAGGGGCAGAGGGGGCCACGGCCCCGCCCACTGGGGGCCAGGAAGGAGAACAAGAAGACACAATTGCCAAGAGACTTAGATCAAAAAAATGACTTTTATCTTTATTAATACAGTATAATTTTTATCTGGATGTTTGTACACGACTGCCAGCATGGAATTTAGAATTTATGATGTATGCATTTATTTTCACCTTGTAGTATTATTGAAAAATGTATCACCAATGTCTTATTAAGAAGCCCTGGAGGGGCCAACGATCTCGACGTGAAAGTTCTCAAAATATTTCTGTATTTCACCATACCCTACCCTACCTGAAAAATTTGTAAAAACCAATAAAACATTTGCAATAAAAAAAAACCAATTTTGTTTCCCCTTTAGTAAAATCCTTAATTATACCCAATTAAAACAGTTGCGGAATAAATTGTATTCTTTTCTTAAATACATTTTGCATAACCCACCATATTTTTATCCAAAAAGCTTTAACCTTATTGCAAGTCCACCATACATGAAAAAAAGTAGCATCTAAACACCCGCATCTCCAACATTTTGGTTGAATATTAGGATACATACATGATAATTTCTTAGGATCCAAATACCATCTATAAAACATTTTATAAAAGTTCTCCCTTAAATTTTGTGACTGCGTAAATTTAACATTCTGAACCCATATTTTTTCCCACGTATCCAACATAACCGATTAATCGAAGTTCTGAGCCCATTTAATCATGCAATCCTTGACCAATTCACTTTCTGAGTCCCTTTCTAACAATACATTATATATTCTTTTAACATGTTTTGGGCCCGTCTCTTTTATCTGCTTGATCAGTTCCACTTCTTTATCCATAAAACCAACCCTGCGATCTTCTTTCCATCTCTTCTGTAACTGTATATAATGTAACCAATTTAATGTAATTCCTTCTTCCAACAATTGTTCCAACATCTTCAACTGCCATTCGACCCCATCAGCAATAAGCACATCTTTATATAAACACCCCCCGAGTGACTTAGTATTTATAATTGAAATTGAAATTGAAATTGAAATTTATTAACCGCACCCTCTCCCCACAGGGACCCGGGGCGGTGCACAGGCAAAGCTAAAAACAATATACAATAAATACAACATACATACATTAAAATAGAATTAAATAATATTTACCCGTGCTAAAAATATAAGATTAAGAACCCACTAAAATTTGGAGTCAATAGACAGAGAGAACTATTCAAGGCCGGCCAGTCGAAAGAGATAGGTCTTCAATTTTACACGGAAGGAGCGGAGGTCAGTGGTCGTTCTAATATCAGGGGGAAGGTCGTTCCAGAGGGCCGGGCCCGCCACAGAGAGCGCCCTTCCCCTGGGCGTCGCCCGCTGACAAAGTCTAGTGGACGGCACCCGGAGAAGCCCCTCTCTGTGGGAGCGAATCGGTCGTGAGGATGTATGGGGCAGGATCCGATCTCGCAGATAGCTAGGTCCCGAGCCATGGAGCGCTTTGAAGATGATAATTAACACCTTGAAGCGCACCCGGAAGACGACAGGTAGCCAGTGCAGCTCGCGCAAGAGCGGTGTTACGTGGGCAAACCTAGAGGTGCCCATAATTGCTCGCGCGGCTGCATTCTGAACTAACTGAAGCCTCCGGGTGCACCTCAAGGGGAGCCCCATGTAGAGAGAGTTACAATAGTCCAGTCGGGATGTCACGAGCGCATGAGTGACTGTGCGAAGGGCGTCCCGATCCAATAGGGGGCGCAATTGGCGAACCAGGCGAACCTGGTAAAACGCCCTCCTGGCCACGGCTGTCACTTGCTCTTCCATAGACAGCCGGGTATCCAGGAGGACACCCAAATTGCGCGCCCCATCCACAGGGGCAAGATGTTCGCCCCCTATGGCCAGCGTTGGAGAAAGCTGGTTGAATCGGGCAGCCGGAAACCACAGCCACTCGGTCTTGGTCGGGTTGAGCCTAAGTCCGTTACTTCCCATCCAGATCCGCACGGCTTCCAGGCACTGGCACATCACCGCTACGGCATCGTTGGGGTGGTTTGGGGTAGATATGTACAGCTGGGTGTCATCAGCGTACAGGTGGTACTCTACCCCAAAACCACGGATGATCTCACCCAGCGGCTTCATGTATGTGTTGAACAGGAGAGGCGAGAGGACCGACCCCTGAGGCACCCCACATGTGAGGGGTCTCGAGGTCAACCTCTGCTCTCCTGCCAACACAAATTGCGATCGGCCAGAGAGGTAGGAGGAGAACCACCGTAAAACGGTGCCTCCCACCCCCAACCCCCCCAGCCGATGCAATAGGATACCATGGTCGATGGTATCGAAAGCCGCCGAGAGGTCTAATAGGACCAGGATGGAGGAACAACCCCCATCTCTGGCCCTCCAGAGATCATCGACCAACGCGACCAATGCCGTCTCGGTGCTATGCCCGGGCCGAAAGCCGGACTGGCGCGGGTCTAGATAATCAACTTCCTCCAGGTGACGGGGAAACTGTTGTGCCACCACACTCTCAACAACCTTTGGACACGGGTCCAATAAACATGTGGCGGCTCGCAGTCGCCCACGTAGCCTGTCCATATCCTCGGATGTAACGGAGTCAAACTCCTCCCAAACAAGATCTGTCTCGTGGCATCCCACTGGGCCATCAATGGGGGCTAACTCGTTCTGTATCTGAGCGATTTTCTCCTGCAGAAAAGTCACAAATTCCTCTGCTCTACTCTGTAGCGGGGCTTCCCGCACCCTCTGTTGAAGGAGGGAGCGGGTCACCCTAAACAGGGCGGCAGGGCGGTTGTCTGCGGATGCTATGAGAGTGGCACAATGATGACGTTTGGCCACTCTCAGCGCCACAATGTAAGTCCGTAAATGGGCTCTTACCTGTGTCCGGTCAGATTCAGATCGGGTAGACCTCCATCTTCTCTCTAGGCATCTCTTGTGGCGTTTCATCACCCTCAGCTCCTCGGTAAACCAAGGAGCCAGGGTGGCTCGCCACCGCAAGAGAGGCCGCAAGGGCGCAACCCGATCCAAGGCTCCCGTGGTCGCAGTATTCCATGCGGCCCCGAGGTCCTCCATCGGGGCGCGGGTCAGGGGTACAGGAAGTGGCCCAAGCACCGCCTGGAACCCATCAGGGTCCATCAGGCGCCTGGGGCGGAACCAAATTGGTGACTTAGGTTCCGCCTCCCCGCGGAGGGGAGTAGCGGTTGGAAAGTCGAGCCGGAGAAGTGAGTGGTCTGACCATGACAAGGGCGTGATGACTATATCCCCTATACCCAGATCACTCTTCCATTGGCCAGAGACAAAGATGAGATCCGGTGTGTGTCCACCCTCGTGGGTGGGGCCTTGAATTAATTGGGTCAGGTCCATGGCCATCATGGAAGCCATGAACTCCCGAGCTACCTCGGATGATTCGCCCACCGATGGCAAGTTAAAGTCCCCCATGACTAAAAGTCTGGGGGTCTCAACTGCCACCGTAGCGATCACCTCCAGGAGCTCGGGCAGGGCTGCTGCTACATAGCGGGGAGCCAGGTATACAACCAGCAAGCCCAACTGCCTCCCTAGGCCCCACTTCACACAGAGGGACTCACAACCGGTGGTCTGAGGCACAACGGTCTCTCTCGGCTCAAGACCTTCCTTTACAATAACCGCTACCCCACCACCCCTGCCTAGGGCCCGGGGCTGATGAAAAGTGCGGTAACCTGGTGGGCACATTTCAACGAGGGGGAGTCCACCCTCGTGGCCCAACCAGGTCTCCGCTATTCCTGCCAGGTCCGGCTCCCCCTCTGACACAAGGTCATGAACGAGGGGGGCTTTGTTGACCACGGACCTGGCATTGCAAAACATCAGCCGCAGGCCCTGGCTCTGTACTCCCTGACCACCTAGCCTGCGGGGGTTGAGGCACTTCACCGTTTGCAACCAACGGTTCTGTGTCCTCAACCGGGAGGATGGGAGTTGTCTCCCATCGGGCCTGCCTCTCCCCACGACCTTCTGGATAGAAATGCCCTCTGCCGGGACGACTCGTATTTCCCCCCTACTAACGGCACCTTCCGCCTCCCTCCGTCGCCTGCTGGCCTGGCCCTCTCTTTCTCCCTCTGTCTCTACCTGTCTATAATACCCTCCCCCCTCCCTGGTACCCCCTAAAATGAACAACAACCTACGACTTAAAAAACCCCTGAGACCACGTTTCTTCCACCTCTCCGGATTAATAAATCCCTCATCAAGGCAGGCCCTCGTTAGAACGGAGGGCCAAACCTGCGAGAGCGGGGCCTCTCGCAGTCGTAGCAAGTCTAGCTTCGAGTACATGGTAGTATTGGTATTAATAAATAATTAAATAGATAAATAGATAATTATTTATAAATATAAAATCAGTAATGTAAATACATAAATAAAAGCATGGGTCTTACGATTTTAAAAGGCATCGTTGGCCGCAATTCCAGGTATAAAATATAATACATATATTAATAAATAATTAAAAATATATATACAGTCAGAATTTTAAAGTGCATCAGTGAGCGGTTTAGTCCGGCTGTCGCTCTGTAGATCTTATCTTCTAGAGGGTTAAAAGGTCTTAAAGGTCTTAAATATAGAATGTAAAATATCCATAGGCCGAAGAGATCTTCTCCTTCTTCTTAAAGCTGCTTTCCAGATCTTAGACATGCCAGGTCTTAAAAATGCAAGGACGCCGAGGGCAAACGGCATCTGTTCTGGCGCTCTCACCGCCATCACCGCCGCAGTCCCCGCCATTCCTTGTCCCGGCGCTCTCACCGCCGTTAGCAGCCATACCCAGGGTACCAGGACACCAACCTCCACTCCGGCGTTCTCACCGGCGCTCTCACCGCCGCCTCCATCGTCAATGCGTCCCTGGACCCCGTTCCGGTGCTCTCACCGCCACCTCCATACCACCTCCGTGCCTACGGCAACCCTCCGGGCCTGCCTGGCCCTCCAGGCCCTCCAGGCCTCCACGACGCATCCGGCGCTCTCACCGCCGCCGTCGTTGCCGCCGCCGCCGCCTTCGCCACTACCACGGCAGTCTCAACTTGGGGGTCTTCAAGGCCCTCAAGGCCCTCAAGGCCCGCCAGGTCTGGCGCCCTTCGGCCCGGCGCTCTCACTGCCACCGCCGCCGCCGCCGCTGCCGTCTTCGCCGTTACCTCGGCAGAGGTCTCGGCCTGGGGATCTTGGCCTGGGAGTCTTCAGGCCCTCAAGGCCTTCCAGGCCTTCCAGGCCTCCGCGGCGTGCAGCCGGCGGCCCGTCGTCGTCAGAAGCCGGCGCCCGTCGTCATCCAAAGTGGATGTTCCCAATCTTGGATTCGCTAAATACTTCTGATCTTGCAGCCTAATATGAGTTTCTTGAAGGCAAACAACATCATTATTAAATTGCTTCAAATAATAAAATATTTTTTTCCTTTTTTGTGGAGAATTCAATACGTTCACATTCCAAGATAGTAGTTTAAACATCTTTTGGCCTAGTCTGAAGCGTTGAGAGCATTTGCTGAAGATCTCTCTCCACAAGACTAATCCTCGGCCCTGCTCCTCCCATAGCTTCAATTTGCTTCTTGCCTTTACCTTTGTCCCTCTTGGCACATTGTACTTGTGGCTTCCCCTGCTTCTGAGATTCTTGCATTTGTCTAGTCGTCGATCTAGTAACACGTCGTTCCACTGGCTTAAGTAATGGCATTTCAATGAGGGTCTTGGACGGTTCCTCCAGGGAAGAACTTAAAAGAAATCCACTTGGGATCCACCTACAGCACCCTGAGCTTCCTTCTCTTTTTGCGTCTGCTTTATTTGTTCTTCTGTCTCTTTCTCAAACAACCTCTGCTCTAAAACATCCAAATCTGCTGGTGTTGGTGTAGATGTGCGTGGGGGCGTTGCACTTGCCTTCAGTATTTCATAATAAAAATATCTTGCCTTGTCTATAGTATTCAAGCGATACCTCACCCCTTCATATCTGAATATAACACCCATAGGAGCATCCCACCTATACTGTATCTCTCTTTTCTTCAGCTCCACTACCAAAAATCCAAAATCCCTTCTAAACTTTAACATCGCTGGTGGTAGTTCCTTGAAAACACCAATCATATTCCCATCTATATGAAGAGAAGAGTAAAAAGACTTCTGCAAAATATCATTTCTAAAGTTTCTCTCAGTAAAATATATCACAACATCTCTTGGTAATTGCCTTTGTAATGCTATACGTGAATTTGCTCTGTAAATTTTATCGATCTTAGCAGAAATTTCATCAGAATCATCCACTTTTAATAATATGACCAAAGCATCGGCACAAACTTTTCTTAAGTCTTCTCTAGGGTTTTCTCTTAAACCCCTCAATCTGATGGCGTACTCCATTGATCTAAATTGTATCATAACAATCTCATTATTCATCTTTTGCATATTCCCCTCCATTTCCACAAATTTCAGATCCATTTCCTTTGCTTTAACTTCCACCTCTGAGGCCAATTGTTCAATTTTATTATCAATTTCAATTACAACTTCAGACAGACCCTTGGCCATTGCTTGTATATTTTTATCCAGCTGATCATATTTATCCTGGACCATTCCTTTAAGTTCTTTACTTTCATTAGCTATGAAATTCATCAAATCTTTAAAATCCTGGGGAGTTACTGCTCCAGCTTGTTCCGTTGCCATGCTTTTAAACTTCCCCAATTTTCTAAGAGAATACTCTTCAAAGTGTCAAAATAAGTCAATAAATCAAGTAATATATTCACTAGCTTTATAGCTTTATAGCTCTGTTCTCCCTTTTCGCCTCCAGCCGTCAGCCAGGGTTAAACAGAGACTGGAATCCACAAATCAGTTAACTTTCGCTTTCTTTAAACTTTCAGCTACAAATTAACGCCATTTTGAAGCCTTTGTTCTAAGCCCGTGCCATTCAAACTCAACGCTACTATCGCTTAGAAAAATTCAAGCTTTAAACTTAAAATACTTGCGAATATCTTCCTTCTTGGGCTGCCTGGAGCATATTTTAAAGAGTTGTTTACGGTGTCTTGCTCCGCTAAATCCTTAGCGGAGGATCCCAACAGACCGGAGCTTGAAGCAGCTGAGAAGGGGGAGCTCTCCTTGCTCGCACCCTAGAGGCTATAAAACCTTCTGGGAAGCTTCACAAGGGACTCTACCCGACAGCGCTATCTCTCTCCTAAATTCCTGAGGAGTTTGGAGTGTCCAAGGCGTTTATGATCTTTTAAAAACGCCTCTACAGGCTGCTGAGTCGGCAAGCTCGAAAAAGCCTGCCCGCGACGACCGCAGCTCAACCTGCCTCCTGTATTTCTCCCTCTCTATCCCTCTACCTACCTACCAACCTGCCTCCTGTATTTCTCCCTCTCTCTCTCTCTACCCCTTTACCTACCTACCTACCACCTGTATTTCTCTCTCTTTCTCTCTATCCCTTTACCTACCTACCTACCTGCCTCCTGTATCTCTCCCTCTCTCTCTCTATCCCTCTGTCTACCTAATACCTACGTATGTCCTGTATTTCTCCCTCTCTCTATCCCTCTACCTACCTACCTACCTACCTACCTACCTACCTGCCTGCCTGCCTGCCTGCCTGCCTGCCTGCCTGCCTGCCTGCCTGCCTCCTGTATTTCTCACTCTCTCTTTCTATCCCTTTACCTACCTACCTACCTACCTACCTACCTACCTACCTACCTACCTACCTACCTACCTACCTGCCTACTGTATTAATCCCTCTCCCCCTCTGTCCCTCTATCTACCTACCTACCTCCTGTATTTCTCCCTCTCTCTATCCCTTTACCTACCTACCCACGTACCTGCCTCCTGTATTTCTCCCCCCCTCTCTCTATCCATTTACCTACCTGCCTGCCTGCCTGCCTGCCTGCCTGCCTGCCTTCTGTATTTCTCCCCCTCTATCCCTATCCCTCTGGCTACCTAACTAACTAAGTACCTACCTACCTCAGGTATTTCTCCCTCTCTCTCTCTATCCCTTTACATACCTGCCTGCCTGCCGGCCTGCCTGCCTCCTGTATTTCTCTATCCCTTTACCTACCTACATATCTAACTACCTGCCCCTTGTATTTCTCTCTCTCTCTCTCTATCCCTCTACCTACCTACCTCCTGTATTTCTCCCCCTCTATCCCTATCCCTCTGCTAACTAACTAACTAACTAACTAACTAACTAACTAACTAACTAACTAACTAACTAACTAACTAACTAACTAACTAACTAACTAACTAACTAACTACCTCCTGTATTTCTCCCTCTCTCTCTCTATCCTACCTACCAACCTACCAACCTACCTACCTACCTACCTACCTACCTACCTACCTACCTACCTACCTACCTACCTACGTGCCTGCCTCCTGTATTTCTCCCTCTCTCTCTATCCCTTTACCTACCTACCTACCTCCTGTATTTCTCCCTCTCTCTCTCTATCCCTTTACTTACCTGCCTCCAGTATCTCTCCCTCTCTCTCTCTATCCCTTTACCTAACTACCTACCTACCTACCTCCTGTCTTTCTCCCTCTGTATCCCTCTACCTACCTGCCTCCTGTATTTCTCCCCCTCTATCCCTATCCCTCTGCTTAACTAACTAACTAACTACCTACCTCCTGTATTTCTCCCTCTCTCTATCCCTTTACCTACCTAACTACATACCTGCCTCCTGTATTTCTCCCTTTCTCTCTCCATCCCTTTACCTACCTACCTACCTACCTACCTACCTACCTACCTACCTACCTACCTACCTACCTACCTACCTACCTACATGCCTGCCCCCTGTATTTCTCCCTCTCTCTCTGTACCTCCTGTATTTTTCCCTCTATCTCTATCTCTTTACCTACCCTACCTACCTGCCTCCTGTATTTCTCCCTCTCTCTCTCTATCCATTTACCTACCTGCCTGCCTGCCTGCCTTCTGTATTTCTCCCCCTTTATCCCTATCCCTCTGCCTACCTACCTAACTAAGTACCTACCTACCTCAGGTATTTCTCCCTCTCTCTCTCTATCAATTTACATACCTGTAAATCACGGGATTTGGTTCAAGTGGATGACCCCTGAAGGGATGCTGGTGTTCTGGGAAGGAGGAAGAGTGAGGATTAAAACAGTTGTTGAGGCGGAAGCCCTTCTTAAAAAACATTCCTCTGCCCTGGGGGAAGATCCAGGGGGGACGGAGGGGGCCACGGCCCCGCCCGAGGGGGGCCAGGGAGGAGAGAAAGAAGACACAATAGCCAAAAGACTTAGATCAAAAAAATAACTTTGCCTTGATTCTTCTTGAACAATTTTGCATAATATTCTTATCCGGACTTTTTGTAAATGTCTGACAGCATGGAAGGGAGAATTTAGGTAAATGTACTTGCTCTCATCTTGTAGTGGTATGGAAAATGTTTTCTATGTTAATTTTTTTAATGTGTAATTTGAGGTCTTGGAAGGTCCGACGACTCCGACGTGAATGCTCTCAAAATTTCTTTGTAACCATTACCCTATCCTGTTAAAAAATGTAAAACCAATATAAAAATTTACATACCTGCCTGCCTGCCGGCCTGCCGGCCCGCCTGCCTGCCTCCTGTATTTCTCTATCCCTTTACCTACCTACTTATCTAACTACTTGCCACTTGTATTTCTCTCTCTCTCTCTCTATCCCTCTACCTACCTACCTCCTGTATTTCTCCCCCTCTATCCCTATCCCTCTGCTAACTAACTAACTAACTAACTAACTAACTAACTAACTAACTAACTAACTAACTAACTAACTAACTAACTAACTAACTAACTAACTAACTACCTCCTGTATTTCTCCCTCTCTCTCTCTATCCTACCTACCAACCTACCAACCTACCTACTGCCTCCTGTATTTCTCTCTCTCTCTATCTTTTTACCTACCTACATATATACCTACCTGCCACCTGTATTTCTCTCTCTCTCTCTCTATCCCTCTACCTACCTGCCTACCTCCTGTATTTCTCACCCTCTCTCTCTATCCCTTTACCTACCTACCTACCTACCTACCTGCCTCCTGTATTTCTTCCTCTCTCTCTCTCTATCTCTTTACCTACCCTACCTACCTGCCTCCTGTATTTCCCCCCCCCCTCTCTCTATCCCTCTACCTACCTACCTACCTAACTACCTACCTGCCTCTTGTATTGCTCCCGCTCTCTCTCGACCTCCTCTATTTGTACCTCTCTCTCTCTATCTCTTTACCTACCCTACCTTCCAGCCTCCTGTATTTCCCCCACTCTCTCTCTATCCCTCTACCTACCTACCTAACTACCTACCTGCCTCCTGTATTTCTCCCTATCTCTCTATCCCTCTACCTACCTACCTACCTACCTACCTACCTACCTACCTACCTACCTACCTACCTACCTACCTACCTACCTACCTCCTGTATTTCTCCCTCCCTCTCTCTATCCATTTACCTACCTGCCTGCCTGCCTGCCTGCCTCCTGTATTTCTCCCCCTCTACCCCTATCCCTCTGCCTACCTAACTAACTAAGTACCGACCTACCTCAGGTATTTCTCCCTCTCTCTCTCTCTATCCCTTTACATACCTGCCTGCCTGCCTGCCTATGTCAGGGTTCGCTTCTTCGAATACTCAAGAAAGACCACACGTAATCATCGTTTGGAATGAATAAGGTTACTTTTACTGAATACACAAGAAGAGCAAACCAGGGTCAAGCAGGAAGTGACTAGTTTACCTACCTACCTACCTACCTACCTACCTACCTACCTACCTACCTACCTGCCTGCCTCCTGTATTTCTCCCTCTCTCTCTATCCCTTTACCTACCTACCTACCTCCTGTATTTCTCCCCCTCTCTCTCTATCCCTTTACCTACCTGCCTCCTGTATCTCTCCCCCTCTCTCTCTATCCCTTTACCTAACTACCTACCTACCTACCTCCTGTCTACCTACATGCCTGCCCCCTGTATTTCTCCCTCTCTCTCTCTACCTCCTGTATTTGTCCCTCTCTCTCTATCTCTTTACCTACCCTACCTACCTGCCTCCTGTATTTCCCCCCACCCCTCTCCCTATCCCTCTACCTACCTACCTACCTACCTACCTACCTACCTAACTACCTACCTGCCTCCTGTATTTCTCCCTATCTCTCTACCTACCTACCTACCTGCCTACCTACCTACCTACCTACCTACCTACCTGCCTGCCTCCTGTATTTCTCCTTCTATCTCTCTACCTCCTGTATTTGTCCCACTCTCTCTCTCTATCTCTTTACCTACCCTACCTTCCTGCCTCCGTATTCCCCCCCTCTCTATCCATCTACATACCTACGTAACTACCTACCTGCCTCCTGTGTTTCTCCCTATCTCTCTCTATCCCTTTACCTACCTACCTACCTACCTACCTACAGCCTCCTGTATTTCTCTCTCTCTCTCTCTCTTTTTACCTACCTACCTATATACCTACCTGCCACCTGTATTTCTCCCTCTCTCTCTCTATCCCTTTACCTACCTACCTACCTGCCTACTGTATTTCTCCCTCTCCCTCTCTATCCCTTTACCTACCTACATACCTACCTACATACCTACATATCTACCTACCTACCTACATACATACCTACTTACCTGCCTGTGTCCTGTATTTCTCCCTCCTTCTCTATGCCTCTACCTCCCTCCCTCCCTCCCTCCTGTATTTCTCCCTCTCTATCCCTCTACCTACCTACCTGCCTGCCTCCTGTATTTCTCCCTCTCTCTCTCTACCTCCTGTATTTGTACCTCTCTCTCTCTCTCTATCTCTTTACCTACCCTACCCAGGGCGGCGCACAGGCATTATTAAAACCATACAAAAATAAATAATTATTAAAAACTATTAAACTTTCCCTGTGCTAAAACTAATAAAACTCTAAAATTTAAAATTATTTATTTTATTTTATTTTATTTATTTGATTTATATCCCGCCCTTCTCCAAAAGGACCCAGGGCGGCGCACAGGAATTTAAAATAACATCTAAATACAAAAATACAAAAATTTAAAAACCTATTAAATACCAAGTCCTGTGCTAAAACCAATTAAAAATCCCCAATTAAAACTATCTATACTAGTCACAGCGGGGGTTATGTTAGGCCGGCTTGATGAAAGAGATGTGTTTTTAAACACTGGTGGAAGAGGCGGAGGTCAGTAATGGTACGGAGTTCCGGGGGTAGGTCGTTCCACAGGGCGGGGCCCGCCACAGAGAAGGCCCTTCCCCTGGGTGTCGCCAGCCGGCATTGTCCGGCCGACGGCACCCTGAGAAGGCCCTCTCTGTGGGAGCGTATCGGTCTAAGGGATGTATGGGGCAGGAGACGGTCTCGCATATAACTAGGTCCCGAGCCATGGAGCGCTTTGAAGATGGTCGTCAAGACCTTGAAGCGCACCCGAAAGACCACAGGAAGCCAGTGCAGCTCGCGCAGGATCGGTGTTATATGGTAGCATCTAGAGGCTCCCGTAATCACCCGCGCGGCTGCGTTCTGCACTAACTGTAGCTTTCGAGTGCACCTCAAGGGAAGCCCCATGTAGAGAGCATTGCAGTAGTCGAGTCGGGATGTCACGAGGGCCTGAGTGACTGTGCGAAGGGCAGCCCGGTCCAGTAAGGGGCGCAATTGGCGCATCAGGCGTACCTGATGAAACGCCCCCCTGGCCACGGCCGCCACATGGTCTTCCATGGACAGCCGGGAATCCAGGAGGACGCCCAAATTGCGCGCCTTCTCCACGGGGGCCGGTGTTTCGCCCCCAATGGCCAGAGTTGGAGTAATCTGGCTGAACCGGGGTGCCGGAAACCACAGCCACTCAGTCTTGGACGGGTTGAGCTTGAATTATCCCTATAAAAGTCAGAAACGGGGGTTATGCTAGGCCAGCTTGTTGGAATAAATGAGTTTTAAGACGTTGGCGGAAAAGGCGGAGGTCCCCGATGATGCGTAGATCGGGGGGCAGGTTGTTCCAGAGGGCTGGGCCCGCCACAGAGAAGGCTCTTCCCCTGGGCGTCGCCAACCGGCATTGCCCGGCCCACAGTATTTCCCCCCCCTCTCTATCCCTCTACCTACCTACCTAACTGCCTACCTGCCTCCTGTATTTCTCCCTATCTCTCTACCTACCTACCTACATACCTACCTACCTACCTCCTGTATTTCTCCCTCTCTCTCTCTATCCCTTTACCTACCTACCTACCTGCCTCCTGTATTTCTCCCCCTCTCTCTCTATCCCTCTACCTACCTACCAACCTCCTGTATTTCTCCCTCTCTCTCTCTATCCCTTTACCTACCTACCTACCTACCTACCTACCTACCTCCTGTATTTCTCCCCCCCTCTCTCTCTATCCCTTTACCTACCTACCTACCTACCTACCTACCTACCTTCATACCTACCTACCTACCTCCTGTATTTCTCCCTCTCTCTCTCTATCCCTTTACCTACCTACCTACCTGCCTCCTGTATTTCTCCCTCTTTCTCTCTATCCTTCTATCTGCCTACCTACCTCCTGTATTTCTCCCTCTCTCTATCCCTTTACCTACCTACCTACCTACCAACCTACCTGCCTCCTGTATTTCTCCCTCTCTCTCTCTTATCCCTTTACCTACCTACCTACCTACCTACCTCCTGTACTTCTCCCTCTCTATCCCTCTACCTACCTACCAACCTGCCTCCTGTATTTCTCCCTCTCTCTCTCTCTACCCCTTTACCTACCTACCTACCACCTGTATTTCTCTCTCTTCTCTCTCTATCCCTTTACCTACCTACCTACCTGCCTCCTGTATCTCTCCCTCTCTCTCTATCCCTCTGTCTACCTAATACCTATGTATGTCCTGTATTTCTCCCTCTCTCTATCCCTCTACCTACCTACCTACCTACCTACCTACCTACCTGCCTGCCTGCCTGCCTGCCTGCCTGCCTCCTGTATTTCTCCCTCTCTCTTTCTATCCCTTTACCTACCTACCTACCTACCTACCTACCTACCTACCTACCTACCTACCTACCTACCTACCTACCTACCTGCCTGCCTCCTGTATTAATCCCTCTCCCTCTCTATCCCTCTATCTACCTACCTACCTCCTGTATTTCTCCCTCTCTCTATCCCTTTACCTACCTACCCACGTACCTGCCTCCTGTATTTCTCCCTCTCTCTCTCTATCCATTTACCTACCTACCTACCTGCCTCCTGTATTTCTCCCTCTTTCTCTCTATCCTTCTATCTGCCTACCTACCTCCTGTATTTCTCCCTCTCTCTATCCCTTTACCTACCTACCTACATACCTACCTACCTACATACATACATACATACCTACCTACCTACATGCCTGCCCCCTGTATTTCTCCCTCTCTCTCTCTACCTCCTGTATTTGTCCCTCTCTCTCTATCTATTTACCTACCCTACCTACCTGCCTCCTGTATTTCCCCCCACCGCTCTCTCTATCCCTCTACCTACCTACCTACCTACCTACCTACCTAACTACCTACCTGCCTCCTGTATTTCTCCCTATCTCTCTACCTACCTACCTACCTACCTACCTACCTACCTACCTACCTACCTACCTGCCTGCCTCCTGTATCTCTCCCTCTCTCCCTCTATCCCTTTACCTACCTACCTACCTACCTACCTACCTACCTCCTGTCTTTCTCCCTCTGTATCCCTCTACCTACCTGCCTCCTGTATTTCTACCCCTCTATGCCTATCCCTCTGCCTAACTAACTAACTAACTACCTACCTCCTGTATTTCTCCCTCTCTCTATCCCTTTACCTACCTAACTACATACCTGCCTCCTGTATTTCTCCCTTTCTCTCTCTATCCCTTTACCTACCTACCTACATACCTACCTACCTACATACATACATACATACCTACCTACCTACCTACATGCCTGCCCCCTGTATTTCTCCCTCTCTCTCTACCTCCTGTATTTGTCCCTCTCTCTCTATCTATTTACCTACCCTACCTACCTGCCTCCTGTATTTCCCCCCACCGCTCTCTCTATCCCTCTACCTACCTACCTACCTACCTACCTACCTAACTACCTACCTGCCTCCTGTATTTCTCCCTATCTCTCTACCTACCTACCTACCTACCTACCTACCTACCTACCTACCTACCTGCCTGCCTCCTGTATTTCTCCTTCTATCTCACTACCTCCTGTATTTGTCCCACTCTCTCTCTCTATCTCTTTACCTACCCTAGCTTCCTGCCTCCGTATTTCCCCCCTCTCTCTATCCATCTACCTACCTACGTAACTACCTACCTGCCTTCTGTATTTCTCCCTATCTCTCTATCCCTCTACCTACCTACCTACCTACCTACCTACCTACCTACCTGCCTACTGTATTTCTCCCTCTCTCTCTCTATCCCTTTACCTACCTACGTACCTACGTACCTACCTACTGCCTCCTGTATTTCTCTCTCTCTCTATCTTTTTACCTACCTACATATATACCTACCTGCCACCTGTATTTCTCTCTCTCTCTCTCTATCCCTCTACCTACCTGCCTACCTCCTGTATTTTTCCCTCTTTCTCTCTATCCCTTTACCTACCTACCTACCTGCCTCCTGTATTTCTCCCTCTCTATCTCTATCACTTTACCTACCTACCTGCCTCCTGTATTTGTCCCTCTCTCTCTCTATCCCTCTACCTACCTACCTAACTACCTATCTGCCTCCTGTATTTCTCCCTATCTCTCTATCCCTCTACCTACCTACCTACCTACCTACCTACCTACCTACCTCCTGTATTTCTCCGTCTCACTCTCTATACCTTTACCTAGCTACCTACTTGCCTCCTGTATTTCTCCCCCTCTATCCCTATCCCTCTGACTACCTACCTAACTACCTACCTACCAACCTACCTGCCGCCTGTATTTCTCCCTCTCTCTCTCTTATCCCTTTACCTACCTACCTACCTACCTACCTACCTACCTACCTACCTACCTACCTATCTACCTCCTGTATTTCTCCCTCTCTATCCCTCTACGTACCTACCTACCCGCCTCCTGTATTTCTTCCTCTCTCTCTCTATCCCTTTACCTACCTACTTACCTGCCTCCTGTATCTCTCCCTCTCTCTCTCTATCCCTTTACCTACCTACCTACCTGCCTCCTGTATTTCTCCCTCTCTATCTCTATCACTTTACCTACCTACCTGCCTCCTGTATTTGTCCCTCTCTCTCTCTATCCCTCTACCTACCTACCTAACTACCTATCTGCCTCCTGTATTTCTCCCTATCTCTCTATCCCTCTACCTACCTACCTACCTACCTACCTACCTACCTACCTACCTACCTACCTCCTGTATTTCTCCGTCTCTCTCTCTATCCCTTTACCTAGCTACCTACTTGCCTCCTGTATTTCTCCCCCTCTATCCCTATCCCTCTGCCTACCTACCTAACTACCTACCTACCAACCTACCTGCCGCCTGTATTTCTCCCTCTCTCTCTCTTATCCCTTTACCTACCTACCTACCTACCTACCTACCTACCTACCTACCTACCTACCTACCTACCTATCTACCTCCTGTATTTCTCCCTCTCTATCCCTTTACGTACCTACCTACCTGCCTCCTGTATTTCTTCCTCTCTCTCTCTATCCCTTTACCTACCTACTTACCTGCCTCCTGTATCTCTCCCTCTCTCTCTCTATCCCTTTACCTAACTACCTACCTACCTCCTGTCTTTCTCCCTCTCTATCCCTCTTCCTACCTACGTAACTACCTACCTGCCTCCTGTATTTCTCCCTATCTCTCTCTATCTTTTTACCTACCTACCTACCTACCTACAGCCTCCTGTATTTCTCTCTCTCTCTCTCTTTTTACCTACCTACCTATATACTTACCTGCCACCTGTATTTCCCCCCCTCTCTCTCTATCCCTCTCCCTCCCTCCCTCCCTCCTGTATTTCTCCCTATCTCTATATCCCTCTACCTCCCTCCCTCCCTCCTGTATTTCTCCCTCTCTCTCTCTATCCCTTTACCTACCTACCTACCTGCCTACTGTATTTCTCCCTCTCCCTCTCTATCCCTTTACCTACCTACATACCTACCTACATACCTACATATCTACCTACCTACCTACCTACATACCTACTTACCTGCCTGTGTCCTGTATTTCTCCCTCCCTCTCTATGACTCTACCTCCCTCCCTCCCTCCCTCCTGTATTTCTCCCTCTCTATCCCTCTACCTACCTACCTGCCTGCCTCCTGTATTTCTCCCTCTCTCTCTCTACCTCCTGTATTTGTACCTCTCTCTCTCTCTCTATCTCTTTACCTACCCTACCTAACTACCTACCTGCCTCCTGTATTTCTCCCTATCTCTCTATCCCTTTACCTACCTACCTACCTACCTGCCTGCCTGCCTGCCTGCCTGCCTGCCTCCTGTATTTCTCCCCCTCTCTCTCTAACTTTTTACCTACCTACCTATATACCTACCTGCCACCTGTATTTCTCCCTCTCTCTCTCTATCCCTCTACCTACCTAATTACCTACCTGCCTCCTGTATTTCTCCCTATCTCTCTATCCCTCTACCTACCTACCTACCTACCTACCTACCTACCTACCTACCTACCTACCTACCTACCTACCTACGTCCTGCATTTCTCCCTCTCTCTCTCAATCCGTTTACCTACCTACCTACCTACATACCTACTTACCTGCCTGCGTCCTGTATTTCTCCCCCTTTATCCCTATCCCTCTGCCTAACTAACTAACTAACTAACTAACTAACTAACTAACTAACTAACTAACTTACTAACTAACTACCTCCTGTATTTCTCCCTCTCTCTATCCCTTTACCTACCTACCTACATACCTGCCTCCTGTATTTCTCCCTCTCTCTCTCTACCTCCTGTATTTGTCCCTCTCTCTCTCTCACTATCTCTTTAGCTATCCTAACTACCTGCCTCCTTTATTATTATTATTATTATTATTATTATTATTATTATTATTATTATTATTATTATTATTATTATTATTATTATTATTATTATTATTATTATTATTATTATTATTATTATTATTATTATTATTATTATTATTTCAAATTTATACCCCGCCCTTTTCCTAAAAAAGGACCCAGGGCGGCGCACAGGCGTTATTAAAACCATACAAAAATAAATAATTATTAAAAACTATTAAACTTTCCCTGTACTAAATCTACTAAAACTCTAAAATTTAAAATTATTTATTTTATTTTATTTTATTTATTTGATTTATATCCCGCCCTTCTCCAAAAGGACCCAGGGCGGCGCACAGGAATTTAAAATAACATATAAATACAAAAATACAAAAATTTAAAAACCTATTAAATACCAAGTCCTGCGCCAAAACCAATTAAAAATCCCCAATTAAAACTATCTATACTAGTCACAGCGGGGGTTATGTTAGGCCGGCTTGATGAAAGAGATGTGTTTTTAAACACTGGTGGAAGAGGCGGAGATCAGTAATGGTACGGAGTTCCGGGGGTAGGTCGTTCCACAGGGCGGGGCCCGCCACAGAGAAGGCCCTTCCCCTGGGTGTCGCCAGCCGGCATTGTCCGGCCGATGGCACCCTGAGAAGGCCCTCTCTGTGGGAGCGTATCGGTCTAAGGGATGTATGGGGCAGGAGACGGTCTCGCATATAACTAGGTCCCGAGCCATGGAGCGCTTTGAAGATGGTCGTCAAGACCTTGAAGCGCACCCAAAAGACCACAGGAAGCCAGTGCAGCTCGCGCAGGATCGGTGTTATATGGTAGCATCTAGAGGCTCCCGTAATCACCCGCGCGGCTGCGTTCTGCACTAACTGTAGCTTTCGAGTGCACCTCAAGTGAAGCCCCATGTAGAGAGCATTGCAGTAGTCAAGTCGGGATGTCACGAGGGCCTGAGTGACTGTGCGAAGGGCAGCCCGGTCCAGTAAGGGGCGCAATTGGCGCATCAGGCGTACCTGATGAAACCCCCCCCTGGCCACGGCCGCCACATGGTCTTCCATGGACGGCCGGGAATCCAGGAGGACGCCCAAATTGCGCGCCCTCTCCACGGGGGCCGGTGTTTCGCCCCCAATGGCCAGAGTTGGAGTAATCTAGCTGAACCGGGGTGCCGGAAACCACAGCCACTCAGTCTTGGACGGGTTGAGCTTGAATTATCCCTATAAAAGTCAGAAACGGGGGTTATGCTAGGCCAGCTTGTTGGAATAAATGAGTTTTAAGACGTTGGAAAAGGCGGAGGTCCCCGATGATGCGTAGATCGGGGGGCAGGTTGTTCCAGAGGGCTGGGCCCGCCACAGAGAAGGCTCTTCCCCTGGGCGTCGCCAACCGGCATTGCCCGGCCCACAGTATTTCCCCCCCACGTCTCAATCCCTCTACCTACCTACCTAACTACCTACCTACCTACCTACCTCCTGTATTTCTCCCTCTCTCTCTCTATCCCTTTACCTACCTACCTACCTGCCTCCTGTATTTCTCCCCCTCTCTCTCTATCCCTCTACCTACCTACCAACCTCCTGTATTTCTCCCTCTCTCTCTCTATCCCTTTACCTACCTACCTACCTACCTACCTACCTACCTACATACATACCTACCTACCTACCTACATACATACATACCTACCTACCTACCTACCTACCTCCTGTATTTCTCCCCCCCTCTCTCTCTATCCCTTTACCTACCTACCTACCTACCTACCTACCTACCTACCTACCTACCTGCATACCTACCTACCTACCTCCTGTATTTCTCCCTCTCTCTCTCAATCCCTTTACCTACCTACCTACCTGCCTCCTGTATTTCTCCCTCTCTCTCTCTATCCCTTTACCTACCTACCTACCTGCCTACTGTATTTCTCCCTCTCCCTCTCTATCCCTTTACCTACCTACATACCTACCTACATACCTACATATCTACCTACCTACATACATACATACCTACTTACCTGCCTGTGTCCTGTATTTCTCCCTCCCTCTCTATGCCTCTACCTCCCTCCCTCCTGTATTTCTCCCTCTCTATCCCTCTACCTACCTACCTGCCTGCCTCCTGTATTTCTCCCTCTCTCACTCTACCTCCTGTATTTGTACCTCTCTCTCTCTCTATCTCTTTACCTACCCTACATTCCTGCCTCCTGTATTTCCCCCCCTCTCTCTCTATCCCTCTACCTACCTACCTACCTACCTGCCTCCTGTATTTCTCCCTCTCTCTATCCCTTTACCTACCTAACTACATACCTGCCTCCTGTATTTCTCCCTTCCTCTATCCCTTTACCTACCTACCTACCTACCTACCTACCTACCTACCTACCTACCTACCTACATGCCTGCCCCCTGTATTTCTCCCTCTCTCTCTCTACCTCCTGTATTTGTCCCTCTCTCTCTATCTCTTTACCTACCCTACCTACCTGCCTCCTGTATTTCCCCCCACCCCTCTCTCTATCCCTCTACCTACCTACCTACCTACCTAACTACCTACCTGCCTCCTGTATTTCTCCCTATCTCTCTACCTACCTACCTACCTACCTACCTACCTACCTACCTACCTACCTACCTACCTACCTACCTAACTACCTACCTGCCTGCCTGCCTGCCTCCTGTATTTCTCCTTCTATCTCTCTACCTCCTGTATTTGTCCCACTCTCTCTCTCTATCTCTTTACCTACCCTACCTTCCTGCCTCCGTATTTCCCCCCCTCTCTCTATCCATCTACCTACCTCACTTCTCCGGCTCGACTTTCCAACCGCCACCCCCCTCCGCGGGGAGGCGGAACCTGGGTCACCTATTTGGTTCCGCCCCAGGCGCCTGATGGACCCGGATGGGTTCCAGACGGCGCTTGGGCCATTCCCTGTACCCCTGACCCGCGCCCCGATCGAGGACCTTGTGGTCGCATGGAATACTGCGACCACGGGAGCCTTGGATCGGGTCGCGCCCTTGCGGCCTCTCTTGCGGCAGCGAGTCACCACGGCTCTCTGGTTTACCGAGGAGCTGAGGGTGATGAAACGGCGTAAGAGATGCCTAGAGAGAAGATGGAGGTCTACCTTTTCTGAATCCGACCGAACACAGGTAAGAGCCCATTTACGGACTTACACTGTGGCGCTGAGAGTGGCCAAACGTCATCATTGTGCCACCCTCATAGCATCCGCAGAAAACCGCCCTGCCGCCCTGTTTAGGGTGACCCGCTCCCTCCTTCAACAGAGGGTGCGGGAAGCCCCGTTACAGGGTAGAGCAGAGGAATTTGTGATTTTTCTGCAGGACAAAATCGCTCAGATACAGAACGAGCTAGCCCCCATTGATGGCCCAGTGGGATGCCACGAGACAGATCTTGTTTGGGAGGAGTTTGACTCCGTTGCTTCCGAGGATATGGACAGGTTACGTGGGCGACTGCGAGCCACCACATGTTTATTGGACCCGTGTCCCTCCTGGCTTGTACTGGCATCCTGGGAGGTGACACGAGGCTGGCTCCAAGAGGTTATCAACGCATCCTTGAGTGAGGGTTCCTTGCCTGCCTCCCTAAAAGAGGCTATGGTGAGGCCCCTCCTCAAGAAGCCCTCCTTGGATCCAGCTTTATTAACCAACTATCGTCCAGTCTCCAACCTTCCCTTTCTGGCGAAGGTTGTTGAGAGTGTGGTGGCACAACAGTTTCCCCGTCACCTGGAGGAAGTTGAGTATCTAGATCCGCGCCAGTCCGGCTTTCGGCCCGGGCATAGCACCGAGACGGCATTGGTCGCGTTGGTTGATGATCTCTGGAGGGCCAGGGATGGGGGTTGTTCCTCCATCCTGGTCCTATTAGACCTCTCGGCGGCTTTCGATACCATCGACCATGGTATCCTATTGCATCGGTTGGGGGGGTTGGGGGTGGGAGGCACCGTTTTACGGTGGTTCTCCTCCTACCTCTCTGGCCGATCGCAATTTGTGTTGACAGGAGAGCAGAGGTCGACCTCGAGACCCCTCACATGTGGGGTGCCTCAGGGGTCGGTCCTCTCGCCTCTCCTGTTCAACACATATATGAAGCCGCTGGGTGAGATCATCCGTGGTTTTGGGGTAGAGTACCATCTCTACGCTGATGATACTCAGCTGTATATATCTACCCCAAACCACCCCAACGATGCCGTAGCGGTGATGTGCCAGTGCCTGGAAGCCGTACGGATCTGGATGGGAAGTAACGGACTCAGGCTCAACCCGACCAAGACCGAGTGGCTCTGGTTTCCGGCTGCCCGATTCAACCAGCTAATTCCATCGCTGGCCATAGGGGGCGAACATCTTGCCCCTGTGGATGGGGCGCGCAACTTGGGTGTCCTCCTGGATACCCGGCTGTCCATGGAAGATCAAGTGACAGCCGTGGCTAGGAGGGCGTTTTACCAGGTTCGCCTGGTTCGCCAGTTGCGCCCCCTATTGGATCGGGACGCCCTTCGCACAGTCACTCATGCTCTCGTGACATCCCGACTGGACTATTGTAACTCTCTCTACATGGGGCTCCCCTTGAGGTGCACCCGGAGACTGCAGATGGTCCAGAACGCAGCCGCGCGGGCAATCCTGGGTACCTCTAGGTTTACCCACGTAACACCTCTCCTGCGCGAGCTGCACTGGCTGCCTGTCGTCTTCCGGGTGCGCTTCAAGGTATTAATCATCATCTTTAAAGCGCTCCATGGCTCGGGACCTAGCTATTTGCGGGATCGGATCCTGCCTCATACATCCTCACGGCCGATCCGCTCCCACAGAGAGGGACTTCTCCGGGTGCCGTCCACTAGACTTTGTCAGCGGGCGACGCCCAGGGGAAGGGCTCTCTCTGTGGCGGGCCCAGCCCTCTGGAATGACCTTCCCCCCGATATTAGAACGACCACGGACCTCCGCTCCTTCCGTCTAAAATTAAAAATATATCTTTTCTGCTTGGCCGGCCTAGGGTAGTCTCTCTCTATGGGGTTTTAGTTGTTTAGTGGGAATTTTAGTCTAAAATGGGTATTTTAGCACAGGTATGGTTTAATTTGTTTTTAAGATGTTGTATATTTATTGTATATTTTGGTTTTTTAGTTTCCCTGTGCACCGCTCCGAGTCCCTACGGGGAGAGGGAGCGGTCAAGAAATTAAATTATTATTATTATTATTATTACCTACGTAACTACCTACCTGCCTCCTGTATTTCTCCCTATCTCTCTCTATCCCTTTACCTACCTACCTACCTACCTACAGCCTCCTGTATTTCTCTCTCTCTCTCTCTCTCTTTTTACCTACCTACCTATATACCTACCTGCCACCTGTATTTCCCCCCCTCTCTCTCTATCCCTCTACCTACCTACCTCCCTCCTGTATTTCTCCCTATCTCTATATCCCTCTACCTCCCTCCCTCCCTCCTGTATTTCTCCCTCTCTCTCACTATCCCTTTACCTACCTACCTACCTGCCTACTGTATTTCTCCCTCTCCCTCTCTATCCCTTTACCTACCTACGTACCTACCTACATACCTACATATCTACCTACCTACCTACATACATACCTACTTACCTGCCTGTGTCCTGTATTTCTCCCTCCCTCTCTATGCCTCTACCTCCCTCCCTCCCTCCCTCCTGTATTTCTCCCTCTCTATCCCTCTACCTACCTACCTGCCTGCCTCCTGTATTTCTCCCTCTCTCTCTACCTCCTGTATTTGTACCTCTCTCTCTCTCTCTATCTCTTTACCTACCCTACCTTCCTGCCTCCTGTATTTCCCCCCCCTCTCTCTATCCCTCTACCTACCTACCTAACTACCTACCTGCCTCCTGTATTTCTCCCTATCTCTCTATCCCTTTACCTACCTACCTACCTACCTACCTGCCTGCCTGCCTGCCTGCCTGCCTCCTGTATTTCTCCCCCTCTCTCTCTAAATTTTTACCTACCTACCTATATACATACCTGCCACCTGTATTTCTCCCTCTCTCTCTCTATCCCTCTACCTACCTAATTACCTACCTGCCTCCTGTATTTCTCCCTATCTCTCTATCCCTCTACCTACCTACCTACCTACCTACCTACCTACCTACGTCCTGCATTTCTCCCTCTCTCTCTATCCCTTTACCTACCTACCTACCTGCCTTCTGTAATTCTCCATCTCTCTCTCTATCCCTTTACCTACCTACATACCTACCTACATACCTACATACCTACTTACCTGCCTGTGTCCTGTATTTCTCCCCCTTTATCCCTATCCCACTAACTAACTAACTAACTAACTAACTAACTACCTCCTGTATTTCTCCCTCTCTCTCTCTCTATCTCTTTACCTATCCTAACTACCTGCCTCCTGTATTATTATTATTATTATTATTATTATTATTATTATTATTATTATTATTATTATTATTATTATTATTATTATTATTATTATTATTATTATTATTATTATTATTATTATTATTATTATTATTATTATTATTATTATTATTATTATTTCAAATTTATACCCCGCCCTTTTCCTAAAAAAGGACCCAGGGCGGCGCACAGGCGTTATTAAAACCATACAAAAATAAATAATTATTAAAAACTATTAAACTTTCCCTGTGCTAAAACTAATAAAACTCTAAAATTTAAAATTATTTATTTTATTTTATTTTATTTATTTGATTTATATCCCGCCCTTCTCCAAAAGGACCCAGGGCGGCGCACAGGAATTTAAAATAACATCTAAATACAAAAATACAAAAATTTAAAAACCTATTAAATACCAAGTCCTGCGCCAAAACCAATTAAAAATCCCCAATTAAAACTATCTATACTAGTCACAGCGGGGGTTATGTTAGGCCGGCTTGATGAAAGAGATGTGTTTTTAAACACTGGTGGAAGAGGCGGAGGTCAGTAATGGTACGGAGTTCCGGGGGTAGGTCGTTCCACAGGGCGGGGCCCGCCACAGAGAAGGCCCTTCCCCTGGGTGTCGCCAGCCGGCATTGTCCGGCCGACGGCACCCTGAGAAGGCCCTCTCTGTGGGAGCGTATCGGTCTAAGGGATGTATGGGGCAGGAGACGGTCTCACATATAACTAGGTCCCGAGCCATGGAGCGCTTTGAAGATGGTCGTCAAGACCTTGAAGCGCACCCAAAAGACCACAGGAAGCCAGTGCAGCTCGCGCAGGATCGGTGTTATATGGTAGCATCTAGAGGCTCCCGTAATCACCCGCGCGGCTGCGTTCTGCACTAACTGTAGCTTTCGAGTGCACCTCAAGGGAAGCCCCATGTAGAGAGCATTGCAGTAGTCGAGTCGGGATGTCACGAGGGCCTGAGTGACTGTGCGAAGGGCAGCCCGGTCCAGTAAGGGGTGCAATTGGCGCATCAGGCGTACCTGATGAAACGCCCCCCTGGCCACGGCCGCCACATGGTCTTCCATGGACAGCCGAGAATCCAGGAGGACGCCCAAATTGCACGCCCTCTCCACGGGGGCCGGTGTTTCGCCCCCAATGGCGAGAGTTGGAGTAATCTGGCTGAACCGGGGTGCCGGAAACCACAGCCACTCAGTCTTGGACGGGTTGAGCTTGAATTATCGATATAAAAGTCAGAAACGGGGGTTATGCTAGGCCAGCTTGTTGGAATAAATGAGTTTTAAGACGTTGGCGGAAAAGGCGGAGGTCCCCGATGATGCGTAGATCGGGGGGCAGGTTGTTCCAGAGGGCTGGGCCCGCCACAGAGAAGGCTCTTCCCCTAGGCGTCGCCAACCAGCATTGCCCGGCCCACAGTATTTCCCCCCCCCTCTCTATCCCTCTACCTACCTACCTAACTACCTACCTGCCTCCTGTATTTCTCCCTATCTCTCTACCTACCTACCTACCTACCTACCTACCTACCTCCTGTATTTCTCCCCCTCTCTCTCTATCCCTCTACCTACCTACCAACCTCCAGTATTTCTCCCTCTCTCTCTCTATCCCTTTACCTACCTACCTACCTACCGACCTACCTACCGACCTACCTACCTACCTACATACATACATACATACATACATACCTACCTCCTGTATTTCTCCCCCCCCTCTCTCTATCCCTTTACCTACCTACCTACCTACCTACCTACCTACCTACCTGCATACCTACCTACCTACCTCCTGTATTTCTCCCTCTCTCTCTCTATCCCTTTACCTACCTACCTACCAGCCTCCTGTATTTCTCCCTCTTTCTCTCTATCCTTCTATCTGCCTACCTACCTCCTGTATTTCTCCCTCTCTCTATCCCTTTACCTACCTACCTACCTACCAACCTACCTGCCTCCTGTATTTCTCCCTCTCTCTATCCCTTTACCTACCTACCTACCTACCTGCCTCCTGTATTTCTCCCTCTCTCTCTCTTATCCCTTTACCTACCTACCTACCTACCTCCTGTACTTCTCCCTCTCTATCCCTCTACCTACCTACCAACCTGCCTCCTGTATTTCTCCCTCTCTCTCTCTCTACCCCTTTACCTACCTACCTACCACCTGTATTTCTCTCTCTTTCTCTCTATCCCTTTACCTACGTACCTACCTGCCTCCTGTATCTCTCCCTCTCTCTCTCCATCCCTTTACCTACCTACATACCTACCTATCTACCTACTTACCTACCTTCCTACATACATACATACCTACTTACCTGCCTGCCTCCTGTATTTCTCCCTCCCTCTCTATGCCTCTACCTCCCTCCCTCCCTACCTCTTGTATTTCTCCGTCTCTATCGCTCTACCTACCTACCTACCTGCCTCCTGTATTTCTCCCCCTCTATCCCTATCCCTCTGCCTACCTACCTACCTACCTACCTACCTGCCTGCCTCCTGTTTTTCTCCCTCTCCATCAATTCTTTGTTTGTTTTCCATTAGTGCTTTCTGTGTCTCCAAAAGTTCCAATTTTGAACTAACATTGTCTTTCCGGATTTCTTTTATTTCTTTCATGATGTTTTGAAGAGTTTCCTCTATTGCTGATAACTGTGTAGCTTCCACCTCTGTTTCTTTGGATAACATTGAAGTCTCTCTCTCTCTCTTTTTACCTACCTACCTATATACCTACCTGCCATCTGTATTTCTCCCTCTCTCTCTCTATCCCTTTACCTACCTACCTACCTACCTCCTGTATCTCTCCCTCTCTCTCTCTCTCTATCCCTTTACCTAACTACCTACCTACCAACCTCTTGTCTTTCTCCCTCTCTATCCCTCTACCTACCTACCTACCTACCTACCTACCTACCTACCTACCTGCTTCCTGTATTTCTCCCCCTCTCCATCCCTCTACCTACCTACCTACCTACCTACCTACCTACCTACCTACCTACCTACCTACCTACCTACCTACCCTTCCTACCTACCTCCTGTATTTCTCCCTCTCTATTTCTATCCTTTTACCTAACTACCTACCTACCTGCCTCCTGTATTTCTCCCTCTCTCTCTCTATCCCCTTACCTACCTACCTACCTGCCTCCTGTATTTCTCCCTCTCTCTCTCTATCCCTTTACCTACCTACCTACCTACCTACCTACCTACCTACCTACCTACCTACCGACCGACCTACCGACCTACCTGCATACCTACCTACCTACCTCCTGTATTTCTCCCTCTCTCTCTCTATCGCTCTACCTACCTACCTACCTGCCTCCTGTATTTCTCCCCCTCTATCCCTATCCCTTTGCCTACCTACCTACCTACCTACCTGCCTGCCTCCTGTTTTTCTCCCTCTCCATCAATTCTTTGTTTGTTTTCCATTAGTGCTTTCTGTGTCTCCAAAAGTTCCAATTTTGAACTAACATTGTCTTTCCGGATTTCTTTTATTTCTTTCATGATGTTTTGAAGAGTTTCCTCTATTGCTGATAACTGTGTAGCTTCCACCTCTGTTTCTTTGGATAACATTGAAGTCTCTCTCTCTCTCTTTTTACCTACCTACCTATATACCTACCTGCCATCTGTATTTCTCCCTCTCTCTCTCTATCCCTTTACCTACCTACCTACCTACCTCCTGTATCTCTCCCTCTCTCTCTCTCTCTATCCCTTTACCTAACTACCTACCTACCAACCTCTTGTCTTTCTCCCTCTCTATCCCTCTACCTACCTACCTACCTACCTACCTACCTACCTACCTACCTACCTACCTACCTACCTACCTGCTTCCTGTATTTCTCCCCCTCTCCATCCCTCTACCTACCTACCTACCTACCTACCTACCTACCTACCTACCTACCTACCTATCCTTCCTACCTACCTCCTGTATTTCTCCCTCTCTATTTCTATCCTTTTACCTAACTACCTACCTACCTGCCTCCTGTATTTCTCCCTCTCTCTCTCTATCCCCTTACCTACCTACCTACCTGCCTCCTGTATTTCTCCCTCTCTCTCTCTATCCCTTTACCTACCTACCTACCTACCTACCTACCTACCTACCTACCTACCTACCTACCTACCGACCGACCGACCTACCGACCTACCTGCATACCTACCTACCTACCTCCTGTATTTCTCCCTCTCTCTCTCTATCCCTTTACCTACCTACCTACCAGCCTCCTGTATTTCTCCCTCTTTCTCTCTATCCTTCTATCTGCCTACCTACCTCCTGTATTTCTCCCTCTCTCTATCCCTTTACCTACCTACCTACCTACCAACCTACCTGCCTCCTGTATTTCTCCCTCTCTCTATCCCTTTACCTACCTACCTACCTACCAACCTACCTGCCTCCTGTATTTCTCCCTCTCTCTATCCCTTTACCTACCTACCTACCTACCTGCCTCCTGTATTTCTCCCTCTCTCTCTCTTATCCTTTTACCTACCTACCTACCTACCTACCTCCTGTACTTCTCCCTCTCTATCCCTCTACCTACCTACCAACCTGCCTCCTGTATTTCTCCCTCTCTCTCTCTCTACCCCTTTACCTACCTACCTACCACCTGTATTTCTCTCTCTTTCTCGCTATCCCTTTACCTACGTACCTACCTGCCTCCTGTATCTCTCCCTCTCTCTCTCCATCCCTTTACCTACCTACATACCTACCTATCTACCTACTTACCTACCTTCCTACATACATACATACCTACTTACCTGCCTGCCTCCTGTATTTCTCCCTCCCTCTCTATGCCTCTACCTCCCTCCCTCCCTACCTCTTGTATTTCTCCGTCTCTATCGCTCTACCTACCTACCTACCTGCCTCCTGTATTTCTCCCCCTCTATCCCTATCCCTCTGCCTACCTACCTACCTACCTACCTACCTGCCTGCCTCCTGTTTTTCTCCCTCTCCATCAATTCTTTGTTTGTTTTCCATTAGTGCTTTCTGTGTCTCCAAAAGTTCCAATTTTGAACTAACATTGTCTTTCCGGATTTCTTTTATTTCTTTCATGATGTTTTGAAGAGTTTCCTCTATTGCTGATAACTGTGTAGCTTCCACCTCTGTTTCTTTGGATAACATTGAAGTCTCTCTCTCTCTCTTTTTACCTACCTACCTATATACCTACCTGCCATCTGTATTTCTCCCTCTCTCTCTCTATCCCTTTACCTACCTACCTACCTACCTCCTGTATCTCTCCCTCTCTCTCTCTCTCTATCCCTTTACCTAACTACCTACCTACCAACCTCTTGTCTTTCTCCCTCTCTATCCCTCTACCTACCTACCTACCTACCTACCTACCTACCTACCTACCTACCTACCTACCTGCCTGCCTCCTGTATTTCTCCCCCAATATCCCTATCCCTCTGCCTACCTACCTACCCAACTAACTAACTACCTACCTACCTCCTGTATTTCTCCCTCTCTCTCTCTATCCCTTTACATACCTACCTACCTGCCTCCTGTATTTCTCCTTCTCTCTCTATCCCTTTACCTACCTACCTACCTACCTACCTACCTACCTACCTACCTACCTACATACATACATACATACATACATACTTACCTGCCTGCCTCCTGTATTTCTCCCTCCCTCTCTATGCCTCTACCTCCCTCCCTCCCACCCTCCTGTATTTCTCCATCTCTCTATCCCTCTACCTACCTACCTACCTACCTACCTACCTACCTACCTACCTACCTACCTACCTACCTACCTCCTGTATTTCTCCCCCTCTCTCTCAATCGTTTTATCTACCTACCTACCTACCTCCTGTATTTCTCCCTCTCTATTTCTATCCTTTTACCTAACTACCTACCTATCTGCCTCCTGTATTTCTCCCTCTCTCTCTCTATCCCCTTACCTACCTACCTACCTGCCTCCTGTATTTCTCGCTCTCTCTCTCTATCCCTTTACCTACCTACCTACCTACCTACCTACCTACCTACCTACCTACCTACCGACCGACCTACCTACCTACCTACCGACCTACCTACATCCTGTATTTCTCCCTCTCTCTCTCTATCCCTTTACCTACCTCCCTCCTGTATTTCTCCCTCTCTCTATCCCTCTACCTACCTACCTACCTGCTTCCTGTATTTCTCCCCCTCTCCATCCCTCTACCTACCTACCTACCTACCTACCTACCTACCCTTCCTACCTACCTCCTGTATTTCTCCCTCTCTATTTCTATCCTTTTACCTAACTACCTACCTACCTGCCTCCTGTATTTCTCCCTCTCTCTCTCTATCCCCTTACCTACCTACCTACCTGCCTCCTGTATTTCTCCCTCTCTCTCTCTATCCCTTTACCTACCTACCTACCTACCGACCTACCTACCGACCTACCTGCATACCTACCTACCTACCTCCTGTATTTCTCCCTCTCTCTCTCTATCCCTTTACCTACCTACCTACCTACATCCTGTATTTCTCCCCCTCTCTCTCTATCCCTTTACCTACCTACCTCCTGTATTTCTCCCTCTCTATTTCTATCCTTTTACCTAACTACCTACCTACCTGCCTCCTGTATTTCTCCCTCTCTCTCTCTATCCCTTTACCTACCTACCTGCCTGCCTCCTGTATTTCTCCCTCTCTCTCTCTACCTCCTGTATTTGTCCCTCTCTCTCTCTCTCTCTCTCTCTCTCTCTTTACCTACGCTACCTACCTGCCTCCTGTATTTCCCCCCCTCTCTCTATCCCTCTACCTACCTACCTACCTACCTACCTCCTGTATTTCTCCCTATTTCTCTATCCCTTTACCTACCTACCTACCTGCCTGCCTGCCTGCCGCCTGTATTTCCCCCCTCTCTCTATCCCTCTACCTACCTACCTACCTACCTACCTACCTACCTACCTACCTACCTACCTACCTACCTACCATCTGTATTTCTCCCTCTCTCTCTCTATCATTTTACCTACCTACCTCCTGTATTTCTCCCTCTCTATCTCTATCCTTTTACCTACCTACCTACCTGCCTCCTGTATTTCTCCCACTCTATCTCTATCCTTTACCTACCAACCTACCTGCCTCCTGTATTTCTCCCTCTCTATCTCTACCTCCTGTATTTGTCCCTCTCTCTCTCTCTCTCTCTTTACCTACCCTACCTACCTGCCTCCTGTATTTCCCCCCCCTCTCTTTAACCCTCTACCTACCTACCTACCTACCTACCTAGCTGCCTGTCAGGGTTCGCTTCTTCGAATACTCAAGAAAGACCACACTTAATCATAGTTTGGAATGAATGAGGTTACTTTTGGTTTTGAAAAAGTTTTATTGGTTTTTACAATTTTCCAAAGGGTAAGGTAGGGGTTACAGAAACATTTTGAGAACCTTTGCGTCAGAGTCCTTGGCCCTTCCCGGGCTACATAATAAAACATTGGTAAGAACATTTATCAAAAAATACTACAAGATAAAGATAAGTGAATACATCATACATTTCCCATTCTATGCTGGCAGACTTGTACAAACATCCTGGTACAAAAAGGTTAAAAAAAGTTAATAAAAAAAGAAAAAAAGCAAGCAAAGTCATTTTTTGGATCTAAGCCTCTTGGCAATTGTATCTTCTTTTTCTCCCTCCTGGCCCCCAGTGGGCGGGGCCGTGCCCCCCCTGCTCCCCCTAGATCTTCCCCCAGGACAGAGGAATGTTTTTTAAGAAAGGCTTCCGCCTCGACAACTGTTTTAATCCTTACTCTTCCTCCTTCCCAGAACACCAGCATCCCTTCAGGCATCGCCCACTTGAACCAAATCCCGTGATCAAACAATTTTTTGGATAAGAAGGAATACCTCCTTCTCATCTCCCTAATCTTTTTTGGGATCTGCTTCAAGATGACGACAACCTTTTGTTGGTAAATTAATGGCCCCCCTCTCTGCGCCTTCAAAATTTCCTCTCTGGTTGACCTTTTAACAAATGTAACATGTATCTCTCTGGGTACTTCATTTATCCTGGCATATGCGGAATTTATTCTGTAAACTAGGTCAATGTCCCCCCTGATCTCATCCTTAGGTTTATGTAAATAATCTGCTAAAATTGTACTCATGAGTTCAGGGAGATACTCACCCAGTTCCTCAGAAATATTCTGAAATCTTAAAAAATATGTCATCCTTTCCATATCAATCCTAGACACATGCCCATTTATTTCTACAACCTCATTAGTAACATTTTTAAGCTCTCCCTTTGCCCCAGCCAGCCCCCCTTCCAACTCTTCAGTCTTCTGTGTGTTCTCCCGCACTTGCTTCCGTGTTTCCAGAAGTTCCTTCTTAAAGTTGCTATTTTCTTCTCTCTGAGCCTTGATTTCTTGCACCAAAGTTTGTAACACAGATTCCAGAGAAGACATTCTTTGTTCCAAACCTGCCAGTTCTAATTTTTGTGCCATGGTTAGCTGTTAAAGTCAGTACCACTAAAATGGCGTTTTTTGGGTGGGGCCGCTGAGGCAAGTCAGGAGATGAGAGTTTCAGGTCAGGGTTGTAGAAAGTTCAAGAACCAGAAGAGAAACACTTTTCCAAATCAATAATTATAGTAGAAAAGGCACTCCAGACAAGGAATCAATTAATCCAAAAAATTCTTCATTAATGGCAAGAGGAAGTCCAAATCACAAGGAAATGCTGGTAATTTTCCATAAATGAAATAGTCATTCAGGAACAAAGAGTAGCCATTTTCCACCGCCCAAACTGAGAGCCAGCCGGAGAAAGTTACAAAGGAAAAGTTGTTGCAAGCCAGTCGAACTTAGAAACATTGTAAAAAAGCAAGCCGCATACCACTTTCACTTGCTTTCATTAAGTTCCAGGCAATCCACATAGAAAAAATCCGGTTCCTCGCAACGAGGAGCCATTTCCGAGCGCTGCTTTAAGTCCGAGGGGGGGTTTAACGAGCAAAACACCCCCCTCCAAGCTCTTTAGTCCAGCGCTGCCAGCAAAGACGAAATAAAAAAAGAACACTCACTCTTCACCTCGCAGCCGAGCCTCGGGAGAGCCTTCCGACCCGAACGTCCGGCTCTCTCCACATTCACAAAGCTTTACCGTTCTGCATTGGTGAAGGAAGAGACGAAGCGTCTCCCCCCCGCAGCCAGCCTTTCCTCACCTAGGCCGAAGACAAGGGTCGCTCCCCCACCGCCGCAGGGAAAAAACGACCCCAGCAAGCCGGCCCTACGGGAGAGGTTACTTTTACTGAATACAGAAGAACAGCAAACCAAGGTCAAGCAGGAAGTGACTAGTTTAGGCGCGAAGCGTGTATATCAAAGCTTAAGCCAACCCCAATAACCCATGCCCCCACAACAGTGTCCAATGCAGATTCCTCCCGGACTTCAGGTGGGCCTCACGTCCAACGCCATCATCAGAATGGAATGTGATACCGTTAGGTTTGAGATAACACTGGCCCGTACCATCTTCCACCAGCACTCATAGTTAACCCCATAACCCCACCCTCCCCGTTTCCATGACAGCCAAGCAGCGGCAAAGCGAAGGCTGACACTGCCTCCTGTATTTCTCCCTATCTCTCTTTCCCTTTACCTACCTACGTACCTACCTGCCTTCCTGCCTCCTGTATTTCCCCCCTCTCTCTATCCCTCTACCTACCTACCTACCTACCTACCTACCTACCTACCTACCTACCTACCTACCTACCTACCTACCTACCTACCTCCTGTATTTCCCCCTCTCTCTCTATCTCTATCCTTTTACCTACCTACCTACCTGCCTCCTGTATTTCTCCCTCTCTATCTCTATCCTTTACCTACCTACCTACCTGCCTCCTGTATTTCTCCCTCTCTCTCTATCCCTTTACCTACCTACCTACCTACCTCTTCCGCCAATGTCTTAAGACATATTTGTTTCAACAAGCCGGCCTAGCCTAACCTCCCATGGGGACTTTTAGGTAGTTTTAAATTGGGTTTTTAAAATTTGGTTTTAGCGCAGGATAGGTTATTTAATAGTTTTTTAAATTATATTTATTGTATTTTGTATGTTTTTAAATTTTCCTGTGCGCCGCCCTGGGTCCTTCTTGGAGAAGGGCGGGATATAAATTTAAATAAATAAATAAATAAATAAATACCTACCTACCTTCCTACATCCTGTGTTTCTCCCTCTCTATCTCTATCCTTTTACCTACCTACCTACCTGCCTCCTGTATTCCCCCCTCTCTATCCCTCTACCTACCTACCTAACTACCTACCTGCCTCCTGTATTTCTCCCTATCTCTCTCTCTACCTACCTACCTACCTGCCTCCTCTATTTCTCCCTCTCTCTCTCTCTACCTCCTGTATTTGTCCCTCTCTCCCTCTCTATCTCTTTACCTACACTACCTACCTGCCTCCTGAATTTCCCCCACCCTCTCTCTCTATCCCTCTACCTACCTACCTACCTACCTACCTACCTACCTACCTACCTACCTACCTACCTGCCTCCTGTATTTCTCCCTCTCTCTCTCTATCCCTTTACCTAGCTACCTACCTACCTCCTGTATTTCTCACACTCTCGCTCTCACTCTACCTACCTACTTACCTACCACCTGTATTTCTCCCTCACTCTCTATCCCTTTACCTAGCTACCTATCTGCCTCCTGTATTTCTCCCCCTCAATCCCTATCCCTCTGCCTACCTACCTAACTAACTAACTAACTAACTACCTACCTCCTGTATTTCTCCCTCTCTATCCCTTTACCTACCTACCTCCTGTATTTCTCCCCCCCTCTCTCTATCCCTTTACCTACCTACCTACCTGCCTCCTGTATCTCTCCCTCTCTCTCTCTATCCCTTTACCTACCTACCTACCTCCTGTATTTCTCCCCCTCTATCCCTATCCCTCTGCCTACCTACCTACCTAACTAACAACCTACCTACCTCTTGTATTTCTCCCTCTCTCTATCCCTTTACCTACATAGCTACCTCCTGTATTTCTCCCTCTCTCTGTCTATCCCTTTACCTACCTACCTACCTCCTGTATTTTTCCCTCTCTCTCTCTATCCCTTTACCTACCTACATACCTACCTACCTACCTACATACCTACCTACATACATACCTACTTACCTGCCTGCCTCCTGTATTTCTCCCTCTCTCTATCCGTCTACCTACCTACCAACCTGCCTCCTGTATTTGTCCCTCTCTCTCTATCTATCTCTTTACCTACCCTACCTACCTGCCTCCTGTATTTCCCCCCATCTCTTTATCCCTCTACCTACCTACCTACCTACCTGCCTCCTGTATTTCTCCCTATCTCTCTATCCCTTTACCTACCTACGTACCTACCTGCCTTCCTGCCTCCTGTATTTCCCCCCCTCTCTCTATCCCTCTACCTACCTACCTACCTACCTACCTACCTACCTACCTACCTACCTACCTACCTACCTCCTGTATTTCTCCCTCTCTCTCTCTCTCTCGTTTTACCTACCTACCTCCTGTATTAATCCCTCTCTATCTCTATCCTTTTACCTACCTACCTACCTGCCTCCTGTATTTCTCCCTCTCTATCTCTATCCTTTACCTACCTACGTACCTACCTACCTACCTACCTACCTGCCTCCTGTATTTCTCCCTCTCTCTCTCTACCTCCTGTATTTGTCCCTCTCTCTCTATCTATCTCTTTACCTACCCTACCTACCTGCCTCCTGTATTTCCCCCCCTCTCTTTATCCCTCTACCTACCTACCTACCTACCTGCCTGCCTCCTGTATTTCTCCCTCTCTCTATCCGTCTACCTAGCTACCAACCTGCCTCCTGTATTTCTCCCTCTCTCTATCCCTTTACCTACCTACCTGCCTCCTGTATTTCCCCCCTCTCTCTCTATCCCTCTACCTACCTACCTAACTACCTACTTGCCTCTTGTATTTCTCCCTTCTCTCTATCCCTTTACCTACCTTCCTACCTACCTACCTACCTACCTACCTACCTACCTACCTACCTGCCTGCCTGCCTGCCTCCTGTATTTCTCCCACCCTCTCTCTAGCCCTTTACCTACCTACCTACCTACCTACCTACCTACTGCCTCCTGTATTTCGCTCTCTCTCTATCTTTTACCTACCTACCTATATACCTACCTGCCACCTGTATTTCTCCCTCCCTCTCTCTATCCCTCTACCTACCTACCTACCTACCTACCTACCTACCTACCTACCTACCCACCTACCTACCTACCTCTTGTATTTCTCCCTCTATCTCTATTCTTTTACCTACCTACCTACCTACCTCCTGTATTTCTCCCTCTCTCTCTCTATCACTTTACCTAACTACATACCTACCTACCTACCTACCTACTTACCTACCTACCTACCTACCTACATACCTACTTACCTGCCTGCCTCCTGTATTTCTCCCTCCCTCTCTATGCCTCTACCTCCCTCCCTCCCACCCTCATGCATTTCTCCCTCTATCTATCCCTCTACCTACCTACCTACCTACCTCCTGTATTTCTCCCCCTCTCTCTCTATCCATTTACCTACCTACCTACCTACCTCCTGTCTTTCTCCCTCTCTATCTCTCTACCTACCTACCTACCTACCTACCTACCTACCTACCTACCTACCTACCTGCCTCCTGTATTTCTCCCCCTCTATCCCTATCCCTCTGCCTACCTACCTAACTACCTACCTACCTACCTCTTGTATTTCTCCCTCTCTCTATCCCTTTACCTACCTACCTGCCTCCTGTATTTCTCCCTCTCTCTCTATCACTTTACCTACCTACATACCTGCCTACCTACATACATACATAACTACTTACCTGCCTGCCTCCTGTATTTCTCCCTCCCTCTCTATGCCTCTACCTCCCTCCCTCCCACCCTCCTGTATTTCTCCCTCTCTCTATCCCTCTGCCTACCTACCTACCTAACTACCTACCTACCTACCTCTTGTATTTCTCCCTCTCTCTATCCCTTTACCTACCTACCTGCCTCCTGTATTTCTCCCTCTCTCTCTATCACTTTACCTACCTACATACCTGCCTACCTACATACATACATAACTACTTACCTGCCTGCCTCCTGTATTTCTCCCTCCCTCTCTATGCCTCTACCTCCCTCCCTCCCACCCTCCTGTATTTCTCCCTCTCTCTATCCCTCTACCTACCGACCTACTTACCTACCTACCTCCTGTATTTCTCCCTCTCTATCGTTTTACCTACCTACCTACCTACCTACCTACCTACCTACCTACCTACCTACCTACCTACCTACCTGCCTGCCTCCTGTATTTCTCCCCCTCTATCCCTATCCCTCTGCCTACCTACCTAACTAACTACCTACCTACCTCTTGTATTTCTCCCTCTCTCTATCGCTTTACCTACCTACCTGCCTCCTGTATTTCTCCCTCTCTCTCTATCCCTTTACCTACCTACATACCTACCTACATACCTACATACCTACCTACCTACATACCTACTTACCTGCCTGCCTCCTGTATTTCTCCCTACCTCTCTATGCCTCTACCTCCCTCCCTCCCACCCTCCTGTATTTCTCCCTCTCTCTATCCCTCTACCTACCTACCTACCTACCTACCTACCTCCTGTATTTCCCCCTCTCTCTCTATCGTTTTACCTACCTACCTACCTCCTGTATTTCTCCCTCTCTATTTCTATCCTTTTACCTACCTACATACCTGCCTCCTGTATTTCTCTCTCTATCCCTTTACCTACCTACATACATACCTACTTAACTGCCTGCCTCCTGTATTTCTCCCTTCCTCTCTATGCCTCTACCTCCCTCCCTCCCTCCCTCCTGTATTTCTCCCTCTCTCTATCCCTCTACCTACCTACCTACCTACCTACCTACCTACCTGCCTGCCTGCCTGCCTCCTGTATTTCTCCCACCCTCTCTCTAGCCCTTTACCTACCTACCTACCTACCTACCTACCTACCTACCTACCTACCTACTGCCTCCTGTATTTCGCTCTCTCTCTATCTTTTACCTACCTACCTATATACCTACCTGCCACCTGTATTTCTCCCTCCCTCTCTCTATCCCTCTACCTACCTACCTACCTACCTACCTACCTACCTACCTACCTACCCACCTACCTACCTACCTCCTGTATTTCTCCCTCTATCTCTATTCTTTTACCTACCTACCTACCTACCTCCTGTATTTCTCCCTCTCTCTCTCTATCAATTTACCTAACTACATACCTACCTACCTACCTACCTACTTACCTACCTACCTACCTACATACATACCTACTTACCTGCCTGCCTCCTGTATTTCTCCCTCCCTCTCTATGCCTCTACCTCCCTCCCTCCCACCCTCATGCATTTCTCCCTCTCTCTATCCCTCTACCTACCTACCTACCTACCTCCTGTATTTCTCCCCCTCTCTCTCTATCCCTTTACCTACCTACCTACCTACCTACCTACCTACCTACCTACCTACCTACCTACCTACCTACCCTTCCTACCTACCTCCTGTATTTCTCCCTCTCTATTTCTATCCTTTTACCTAACTACCTACCTACCTGCCTCCTGTATTTCTCCCTCTCTCTCTCTATCCCCTTACCTACCTACCTACCTGCCTCCTGTATTTCTCCCTCTCTCTCTCTATCCCTTTACCTACCTACCTACCTACCTACCTACCTACCTACCGACCTACCTGCATACCTACCTACCTACCTCCTGTATTTCTCCCTCTCTCTCTCTATCCCTTTACCTACCTACCTACCTACATCCTGTATTTCTCCCTCTCTCTCTCTATCCCTTTACCTACCTACCTCCTGTATTTCTCCCTCTCTATTTCTATCCTTTTACCTAACTACCTACCTACCTGCCTCCTGTATTTCTCCCTCTCTCTCTCTATCCCTTTACCTACCTACCTGCCTGCCTCCTGTATTTCTCCCTCTCTCTCTCTACCTCCTGTATTTGTCCCTCTCTCTCTCTCTCTCTCTATCTCTTTACCTACGCTACCTACCTGCCTCCTGTATTTCCCCCCCTCTCTCTATCCCTCTACCTACCTACCTACCTACCTACCTACCTACCTACCTCCTGTATTTCTCCCTATTTCTCTATCCCTTTACCTACCTACCTACCTGCCTGCCTGCCTGCCGCCTGTATTTCCCCCCTCTCTCTATCCCTCTACCTACCTACCTACCTACCTACCTACCTACCTACCTACCTACCTACCATCTGTATTTCTCCCTCTCTCTCTCTATCATTTTACCTACCTACCTCCTGTATTTCTCCCTCTCTATCTCTATCCTTTTACCTACCTACCTACCTGCCTCCTGTATTTCTCCCACTCTATCTCTATCCTTTACCTACCAACCTACCTGCCTCCTGTATTTCTCCCTCTCTATCTCTACCTCCTGTATTTGTCCCTCTCTCTCTCTCTATCTCTTTACCTACCCTACCTACCTGCCTCCTGTATTTCCCCCCCCTCTCTTTAACCCTCTACCTACCTACCTACCTACCTACCTAGCTGCCTGTCAGGGTTCGCTTCTTCGAATACTCAAGAAAGACCACACTTAATCATAGTTTGGAATGAATGAGGTTACTTTTGGTTTTGAAAAAGTTTTATTGGTTTTTACAATTTTCCAAAGGGTAAGGTAGAGGTTACAGAAACATTTTGAGAACCTTTGCGTCAGAGTCCTTGGCCCTTCCCGGGCTACATAATAAAACATTGGTAAGAACATTTATCAAAAAATACTACAAGATAAAGATAAGTGAATACATCATACATTTCCCATTCTATGCTGGCAGACTTGTACAAACATCCTGGTACAAAAAGGTTAAAAAAAGTTAATAAAAAAAGAAAAAAAAGCAAGCAAAGTCATTTTTTGGATCTAAGCCTCTTGGCAATTGTATCTTCTTTTTCTCCCTCCTGGCCCCCAGTGGGCGGGGCCGTGCCCCCCCTGCTCCCCCTAGATCTTCCCCCAGGACAGAGGAATGTTTTTTAAGAAAGGCTTCCGCCTCGACAACTGTTTTAATCCTTACTCTTCCTCCTTCCCAGAACACCAGCATCCCTTCAGGCATCGCCCACTTGAACCAAATCCCGTGATCAAACAATTTTTTGGATAAGAAGGAATACCTCCTTCTCATCTCCCTAATCTTTTTTGGGATCTGCTTCAAGATGACGACAACCTTTTGTTGGTAAATTAATGGCCCCCCTCTCTGCGCCTTCAAAATTTCCTCTCTGGTTGACCTTTTAACAAATGTAACATGTATCTCTCTGGGTACTTCATTTATCCTGGCATATGCGGAATTTATTCTGTAAACTAGGTCAATGTCCCCCCTGATCTCATCCTTAGGTTTATGTAAATAATCTGCTAAAATTGTACTCATGAGTTCAGGGAGACACTCACCCAGTTCCTCAGAAATATTCTGAAATCTTAAAAAATATGTCATCCTTTCCATATCAATCCTAGACACATGCCCATTTATTTCTACAACCTCATTAGTAACATTTTTAAGCTCTCCCTTTGCCCCAGCCAGCCCCCCTTCCAACTCTTCAGTCTTCTGTGTGTTCTCCCGCACTTGCTTCCGTGTTTCCAGACGTTCCTTCTTAAAGTTGCTATTTTCTTCTCTCTGAGCCTTGATTTCTTGCACCAAAGTTTGTAACACAGATTCCAGAGAAGACATTCTTTGTTCCAAACCTGCCAGTTCTAATTTTTGTGCCATGGTTAGCTGTTAAAGTCAGTACCACTAAAATGGCGTTTTTTGGGTGGGGCCGCTGAGGCAAGTCAGGAGATGAGAGTTTCAGGTCAGGGTTGTAGAAAGTTCAAGAACCAGAAGAGAAACACTTTTCCAAATCAATAATTATAGTAGAAAAGGCACTCCAGACAAGGAATCAATTAATCCAAAAAATTCTTCATTAATGGCAAGAGGAAGTCCAAATCACAAGGAAATGCTGGTAATTTTCCATAAATGAAATAGTCATTCAGGAACAAAGAGTAGCCATTTTCCACCGCCCAAACTGAGAGCCAGCCGGAGAAAGTTACAAAGGAAAAGTTGTTGCAAGCCAGTCGAACTTAGAAACATTGTAAAAAAGCAAGCCGCATACCACTTTCACTTGCTTTCATTAAGTTCCAGGCAATCCACATAGAAAAAATCCGGTTCCTCGCAACGAGGAGCCATTTCCGAGCGCTGCTTTAAGTCCGAGGGGGGGTTTAACGAGCAAAACACCCCCCTCCAAGCTCTTTAGTCCAGCGCTGCCAGCAAAGACGAAATAAAAAAAGAACACTCACTCTTCACCTCGCAGCCGAGCCTCGGGAGAGCCTTCCGACCCGAACGTCCGGCTCTCTCCACATTCACAAAGCTTTACCGTTCTGCATTGGCGAAGGAAGAGACGAAGCGTCTCCCCCCCGCAGCCAGCCTTTCCTCACCTAGGCCGAAGACAAGGGTCGCTCCCCCACCGCCGCAGGGAAAAAACGACCCCAGCAAGCCGGCCCTACGGGAGAGGTTACTTTTACTGAATACAGAAGAACAGCAAACCAAGGTCAAGCAGGAAGTGACTAGTTTAGGCGCGAAGCGTGTATATCAAAGCTTAAGCCAACCCCAATAACCCATGCCCCCACAACAGTGTCCAATGCAGATTCCTCCCGGACTTCAGGTGGGCCTCACGTCCAACGCCATCATCAGAATGGAATGTGATACCGTTAGGTTTGAGATAACACTGGCCCGTACCATCTTCCACCAGCACTCATAGTTAACCCCATAACCCCACCCTCCCCGTTTCCATGGCAGCCAAGCAGCGGCAAAGCGAAGGCTGACACTGCCTCCTGTATTTCTCCCTATCTCTCTTTCCCTTTACCTACCTACGTACCTACCTGCCTTCCTGCCTCCTGTATTTCCCCCCTCTCTCTATCCCTCTACCTACCTACCTACCTACCTACCTACCTACCTACCTACCTACCTACCTCCTGTATTTCTCCCTCTCTCTCTATCTCTATCCTTTTACCTACCTACCTACCTGCCTCCTGTATTTCTCCCTCTCTATCTCTATCCTTTACCTACCTACCTACCTGCCTCCTGTATTTCTCCCTCTCTCTCTATCCCTTTACCTACCTACCTACCTACCTACCTACCTTCCTACATCCTGTGTTTCTCCCTCTCTATCTCTATCCTTTTACCTACCTACCTACCTGCCTCCTGTATTCCCCCCTCTCTATCCCTCTACCTACCTACCTAACTACCTACCTGCCTCCTGTATTTCTCCCTATCTCTCTCTCTACCTACCTACCTACCTGCCTCCTCTATTTCTCCCTCTCTCTCTCTCTACCTCCTGTATTTGTCCCTCTCTCCCTCTCTATCTCTTTACCTACACTACCTACCTGCCTCCTGAATGTCCCCCACCCTCTCTCTCTATCCCTTTACCTACCTACGTACCTACCTGCCTTCCTGCCTCCTGTATTTCCCCCCTCTCTCTATCCCTCTACCTACCTACCTACCTACCTACCTACCTACCTACCTACCTACCTACCTACCTACCTACCTACCTACCTCCTGTATTTCTCCCTCTCTCTCTATCTCTATCCTTTTACCTACCTACCTACCTGCCTCCTGTATTTCTCCCTCTCTATCTCTATCCTTTACCTACCTACCTACCTGCCTCCTGTATTTCTCCCTCTCTCTCTATCCCTTTACCTACCTACCTACCTACCTACCTACCTTCCTACATCCTGTGTTTCTCCCTCTCTATCTCTATCCTTTTACCTACCTACCTACCTGCCTCCTGTATTCCCCCCTCTCTATCCCTCTACCTACCTACCTAACTACCTACCTGCCTCCTGTATTTCTCCCTATCTCTCTCTCTACCTACCTACCTACCTGCCTCCTCTATTTCTCCCTCTCTCTCTCTCTACCTCCTGTATTTGTCCCTCTCTCCCTCTCTATCTCTTTACCTACACTACCTACCTGCCTCCTGAATGTCCCCCACCCTCTCTCTCTATCCCTTTACCTACCTACGTACCTACCTGCCTTCCTGCCTCCTGTATTTCCCCCCTCTCTCTATCCCTCTACCTACCTACCTACCTACCTACCTACCTACCTACCTACCTACCTACCTACCTACCTCCTGTATTTCTCCCTCTCTCTCTATCTCTATCCTTTTACCTACCTACCTGCCTCCTGTATTTCTCCCTCTCTATCTCTATCCTTTACCTACCTACCTACCTGCCTCCTGTATTTCTCCCTCTCTCTCTATCCCTTTACCTACCTACCTACCTACCTACCTACCTTCCTACATCCTGTGTTTCTCCCTCTCTATCTCTATCCTTTTACCTACCTACCTACCTGCCTCCTGTATTCCCCCCTCTCTATCCCTCTACCTACCTACCTAACTACCTACCTGCCTCCTGTATTTCTCCCTATCTCTCTCTCTACCTACCTACCTACCTGCCTCCTCTATTTCTCCCTCTCTCTCTCTCTACCTCCTGTATTTGTCCCTCTCTCCCTCTCTATCTCTTTACCTACACTACCTACCTGCCTCCTGAATGTCCCCCACCCTCTCTCTCTATCCCTTTACCTACCTACGTACCTACCTGCCTTCCTGCCTCCTGTATTTCCCCCCTCTCTCTATCCCTCTACCTACCTACCTACCTACCTACCTACCTACCTACCTACCTACCTACCTACCTACCTACCTACCTACCTCCTGTATTTCTCCCTCTCTCTCTATCTCTATCCTTTTACCTACCTACCTACCTGCCTCCTGTATTTCTCCCTCTCTATCTCTATCCTTTACCTACCTACCTACCTGCCTCCTGTATTTCTCCCTCTCTCTCTATCCCTTTACCTACCTACCTACCTACCTACCTACCTTCCTACATCCTGTGTTTCTCCCTCTCTATCTCTATCCTTTTACCTACCTACCTACCTGCCTCCTGTATTCCCCCCTCTCTATCCCTCTACCTACCTACCTAACTACCTACCTGCCTCCTGTATTTCTCCCTATCTCTCTCTCTACCTACCTACCTACCTGCCTCCTCTATTTCTCCCTCTCTCTCTCTCTACCTCCTGTATTTGTCCCTCTCTCCCTCTCTATCTCTTTACCTACACTACCTACCTGCCTCCTGAATGTCCCCCACCCTCTCTCTCTATCCCTTTACCTACCTACGTACCTACCTGCCTTCCTGCCTCCTGTATTTCCCCCCTCTCTCTATCCCTCTACCTACCTACCTACCTACCTACCTACCTACCTACCTACCTACCTACCTACCTACCTCCTGTATTTCTCCCTCTCTCTCTATCTCTATCCTTTTACCTACCTACCTACCTGCCTCCTGTATTTCTCCCTCTCTATCTCTATCCTTTACCTACCTACCTACCTGCCTCCTGTATTTCTCCCTCTCTCTCTATCCCTTTACCTACCTACCTACCTACCTACCTACCTTCCTACATCCTGTGTTTCTCCCTCTCTATCTCTATCCTTTTACCTACCTACCTACCTGCCTCCTGTATTCCCCCCTCTCTATCCCTCTACCTACCTACCTAACTACCTACCTGCCTCCTGTATTTCTCCCTATCTCTCTCTCTACCTACCTACCTGCCTCCTCTATTTCTCCCTCTCTCTCTCTCTACCTCCTGTATTTGTCCCTCTCTCCCTCTCTATCTCTTTACCTACACTACCTACCTGCCTCCTGAATGTCCCCCACCCTCTCTCTCTATCCCTCTACCTACCTACCTACCTACCTACCTACCTACCTACCTACCTACCTACCTACCTACCTACCTGCCTCCTGTATTTCTCCCTCTCTCTCTCTATCCCTTTACCTAGCTACCTACCTACCTCCTGTATTTCTCACCCTCTCGCTCTCACTCTACCTACCTACTTACCTACCACCTGTATTTCTCCCTCACTCTCTATCCCTTTACCTAGCTACCTATCTGCCTCCTGTATTTCTCCCCCTCAATCCCTATCCCTCTGCCTACCTACCTACCTAACTAACTAACTAACTAACTACCTACCTCCTGTATTTCTCCCTCTCTATCCCTTTACCTACCTACCTCCTGTATTTCTCCCCCCCTCTCTCTATCCCTTTACCTACCTACCTACCTGCCTCCTGTATCTCTCCCTCTCTCTCTCTATCCCTTTACCTACCTACCTACCTCCTGTATTTCTCCCCCTCTATCCCTATCCCTCTGCCTACCTACCTACCTAACTAACAACCTACCTACCTCTTGTATTTCTCCCTCTCTCTCTCCCTTTACCTACATAGCTACCTCCTGTATTTCTCCCTCTCTCTGTCTATCCCTTTACCTACCTACCTACCTCCTGTATTTTTCCCTCTCTCTCTCTATCCCTTTACCTACCTACATACCTACCTACCTACCTACATACCTACCTACATACATACCTACTTACCTGCCTGCCTCCTGTATTTCTCCCTCTCTCTATCCGTCTACCTACCTACCAACCTGCCTCCTGTATTTGTCCCTCTCTCTCTATCTATCTCTTTACCTACCCTACCTACCTGCCTCCTGTATTTCCCCCCCTCTCTTTATCCCTCTACCTACCTACCTACCTACCTGCCTCCTGTATTTCTCCCTATCTCTCTATCCCTTTACCTACCTACGTACCTACCTGCCTTCCTGCCTCCTGTATTTCCCCCCCTCTCTCTATCCCTCTACCTACCTACCTACCTACCTACCTACCTACCTACCTACCTACCTACCTACCTACCTACCTACCTCCTGTATTTCTCCCTCTCTCTCTCTCTCTCTCGTTTTACCTACCTACCTCCTGTATTAATCCCTCTCTATCTCTATCCTTTTACCTACCTACCTACCTGCCTCCTGTATTTCTCCCTCTCTATCTCTATCCTTTACCTACCTACGTACCTACCTACCTACCTACCTACCTGCCTCCTGTATTTCTCCCTCTCTCTCTCTACCTCCTGTATTTGTCCCTCTCTCTCTATCTATCTCTTTACCTACCCTACCTACCTGCCTCCTGTATTTCCCCCCCTCTCTTTATCCCTCTACCTACCTACCTACCTACCTGCCTGCCTCCTGTATTTCTCCCTCTCTCTATCCGTCTACCTAGCTACCAACCTGCCTCCTGTATTTCTCCCTCTCTCTATCCCTTTACCTACCTACCTGCCTCCTGTATTTCCCCCCTCTCTCTCTATCCCTCTACCTACCTACCTAACTACCTACTTGCCTCTTGTATTTCTCCCTTCTCTCTATCCCTTTACCTGCCTACCTACCTACCTACCTACCTACCTGCCTGCCTGCCTGCCTCCTGTATTTCTCCCACCCTCTCTCTAGCCCTTTACCTACCTACCTACCTACCTACCTACTGCCTCCTGTATTTCGCTCTCTCTCTATCTTTTACCTACCTACCTATATACCTACCTGCCACCTGTATTTCTCCCTCCCTCTCTCTATCCCTCTACCTACCTACCTACCTACCTACCTACCTACCTACCTACCTACCTACCCACCTACCTACCTACCTCCTGCATTTCTCCCTCTATCTCTATTCTTTTACCTACCTACCTACCTACCTCCTGTATTTCTCCCTCTCTCTCTCTATCACTTTACCTAACTACATACCTACCTACCTACCTACCTACTTACCTACCTACCTACATACATACATACCTACTTACCTGCCTGCCTCCTGTATTTCTCCCTCTCTCTGTCTATCCCTTTACCTACCTACCTACCTCCTGTATTTTTCCCTCTCTCTCTCTATCCCTTTACCTACCTACATACCTACCTACCTACCTACATACCTACCTACATACATACCTACTTACCTGCCTGCCTCCTGTATTTCTCCCTCTCTCTATCCGTCTACCTACCTACCAACCTGCCTCCTGTATTTGTCCCTCTCTCTCTATCTATCTCTTTACCTACCCTACCTACCTGCCTCCTGTATTTCCCCCCCTCTCTTTATCCCTCTACCTACCTACCTACCTACCTGCCTCCTGTATTTCTCCCTATCTCTCTATCCCTTTACCTACCTACGTACCTACCTGCCTTCCTGCCTCCTGTATTTCCCCCCCTCTCTCTATCCCTCTACCTACCTACCTACCTACCTACCTACCTACCTCCTGTATTTCTCCCTCTCTCTCTCTCTCTCTCGTTTTACCTACCTACCTCCTGTATTAATCCCTCTCTATCTCTATCCTTTTACCTACCTACCTACCTGCCTCCTGTATTTCTCCCTCTCTATCTCTATCCTTTACCTACCTACGTACCTACCTACCTACCTACCTACCTGCCTCCTGTATTTCTCCCTCTCTCTCTCTACCTCCTGTATTTGTCCCTCTCTCTCTATCTATCTCTTTACCTACCCTACCTACCTGCCTCCTGTATTTCCCCCCCTCTCTTTATCCCTCTACCTACCTACCTACCTACCTGCCTGCCTCCTGTATTTCTCCCTCTCTCTATCCGTCTACCTAGCTACCAACCTGCCTCCTGTATTTCTCCCTCTCTCTATCCCTTTACCTACCTACCTGCCTCCTGTATTTCCCCCCTCTCTCTCTATCCCTCTACCTACCTACCTAACTACCTACTTGCCTCTTGTATTTCTCCCTTCTCTCTATCCCTTTACCTACCTACCTACCTACCTACCTACCTGCCTGCCTGCCTGCCTCCTGTATTTCTCCCACCCTCTCTCTAGCCCTTTACCTACCTACCTACCTACCTACCTACTGCCTCCTGTATTTCGCTCTCTCTCTATCTTTTACCTACCTACCTATATACCTACCTGCCACCTGTATTTCTCCCTCCCTCTCTCTATCCCTCTACCTACCTACCTACCCACCTACCTACCTACCTACCTACCTACCTACCTACCTACCCACCTACCTACCTACCTCCTGTATTTCTCCCTCTATCTCTATTCTTTTACCTACCTACCTACCTACCTCCTGTATTTCTCCCTCTCTCTCTCTATCACTTTACCTAACTACATACCTACCTACCTACCTACCTACTTACCTACCTACCTACATACATACATACCTACTTACCTGCCTGCCTCCTGTATTTCTCCCTCCCTCTCTATGCCTCTACCTCCCTCCCTCCCTCCCACCCTCATGCATTTCTCCCTCTATCTATCCCTCTACCTACCTACCTACCTACCTCCTGTATTTCTCCCCCTCTCTCTCTATCCATTTACCTACCTACCTACCTACCTCCTGTCTTTCTCCCTCTCTATCTCTCTACCTACCTACCTACCTACCTACCTACCTACCTACCTACCTGCCTCCTGTATTTCTCCCCCTCTATCCCTATCCCTCTGCCTACCTACCTAACTACCTACCTACCTACCTCTTGTATTTCTCCCTCTCTCTATCCCTTTACCTACCTACCTGCCTCCTGTATTTCTCCCTCTCTCTCTATCACTTTACCTACCTACATACCTGCCTACCTACATACATACATAACTACTTACCTGCCTGCCTCCTGTATTTCTCCCTTCCTCTCTATGCCTCTACCTCCCTCCCTCCCACCCTCCTGTATTTCTCCCTCTCTCTATCCCTCTGCCTACCTACCTAACTAACTACCTACCTACCTACCTCTTGTATTTCTCCCTCTCTCTATCCCTTTACCTACCTACCTGCCTCCTGTATTTCTCCCTCTCTCTCTATCACTTTACCTACCTACATACCTGCCTACCTACATACATAACTACTTACCTGCCTGCCTCCTGTATTTCTCCCTCCCTCTCTATGCCTCTACCTCCCTCCCTCCCACCCTCCTGTATTTCTCCCTCTCTCTATCCCTCTACCTACCGACCTACTTACCTACCTACCTCCTGTATTTCTCCCTCTCTATCGTTTTACCTACCTACCTACCTACCTACCTACCTACCTACCTACCTACCTACCTACCTACCTACCTACCTGCCTGCCTCCTGTATTTCTCCCCCTCTATCCCTATCCCTCTGCCTACCTACCTAACTAACTACCTACCTACCTCTTGTATTTCTCCCTCTCTCTATCGCTTTACCTACCTACCTGCCTCCTGTATTTCTCCCTCTCTCTCTATCCCTTTACCTACCTACATACCTACCTACATACCTACATACCTACCTACCTACATACCTACTTACCTGCCTGCCTCCTGTATTTCTCCCTACCTCTCTATGCCTCTACCTCCCTCCCTCCCACCCTCCTGTATTTCTCCCTCTCTCTATCCCTCTACCTACCTACCTACCTACCTACCTACCTCCTGTATTTCCCCCTCTCTCTCTATCGTTTTACCTACCTACCTACCTCCTGTATTTCTCCCTCTCTATTTCTATCCTTTTACCTACCTACCTACATACCTGCCTCCTGTATTTCTCTCTCTATCCCTTTACCTACCTACATACATACCTACTTAACTGCCTGCCTCCTGTATTTCTCCCTTCCTCTCTATGCCTCTACCTCCCTCCCTCCCTCCCTCCTGTATTTCTCCCTCTCTCTATCCCTCTACCTACCTACCTACCTACCTACCTACCTACCTACCTACCTGCCTGCCTGCCTCCTGTATTTCTCCCACCCTCTCTCTAGCCCTTTACCTACCTACCTACCTACCTACCTACCTACCTACCTACCTACCTACTGCCTCCTGTATTTCGCTCTCTCTCTATCTTTTACCTACCTACCTATATACCTACCTGCCACCTGTATTTCTCCCTCCCTCTCTCTATCCCTCTACCTACCTACCTACCTACCTACCTACCTACCCACCTACCTACCTACCTACCTCCTGTATTTCTCCCTCTCTCTCTCTATCAATTTACCTAACTACATACCTACCTACCTACCTACCTACCTACTTACCTACCTACCTACCTACATACATACCTACTTACCTGCCTGCCTCCTGTATTTCTCCCTCCCTCTCTATGCCTCTCCCTCCCTCCCTCCCACCCTCATGCATTTCTCCCTCTCTCTATCCCTCTACCTACCTACCTACCTACCTCCTGTATTTCTCCCCCTCTCTCTCTATCCCTTTACCTACCTACCTACCTACCTCCTGTCTTTCTCCCTCTCTATCTCTCTACCTACCTACCTACCTGCCTCCTGTATTTCTCCCCCTCTATCCCTATCCCTCTGCCTACCTACCTAACTACCTACCTACCTACCTACCTCTTGTATTTCTCCCTCTCTCTATCCCTTTACCTACCTACCTGCCTCCTGTATTCTCCCTCTCTCTCTATCACTTTACCTACCTACATACCTGCCTACCTACATACATACATAACTACTTACCTGCCTGCCTCCTGTATTTCTCCCTCCCTCTCTATGCCTCTACCTCCCTCCCTCCCACCCTCCTGTATTTCTCCCTCTCTCTATCCCTCTGCCTACCTACCTAACTAACTACCTACCTACCTACCTACCTACCGGGCCCGGCCCTCTGGAACGACCTTCCCCCCGATATTAGGACGACCACGGACCTCCGCTCCTTCCGTCTCAAATTAAAAACTCATTTCTAATGCCTGGCCGGCCTAGGATAGTCTCTCTGTCTTTGGGGTTTTATTGGGGTTTTGTAATATTGCTTAGTTTTAATGGGAATTTTAGCGCAGGTTTGGATTTAATTTATTTTTAATGAAATATTTATATGTATTTATTGTTTTACTGTGCCTGTGCACCGCCCCGAGTCCCTGTGGGGAGAGGGCGCGGTTTAGAAATATTAAAATTATTATTATTTATTATTATTACCTACCTACCTACCTACCTACCTACCTACCTACCTACCTACCTACCTACCTACCTACCTGCCTCCTGTATTTCTCCCCCTCTATCCCTATCCCTCTGCCTACCTACCTAACTAACTACCTACCTACCTCTTGTATTTCTCCCTCTCTCTATCACTTTACCTACCTACTTGCCTCCTGTATTTCTCCCTCTCTCTCTATCCCTTTACCTACCTACATACCTACCTACATACCTACATACCTACCTACCTACATACCTACTTACCTGCCTGCCTCCTGTATTTCTCCCTACCTCTCTATGCCTCTACCTCCCTCCCTCCCACCCTCCTGTATTTCTCCCTCTCTCTATCCCTCTACCTACCTACCTACCTACCTACCTACCTACCTACCTACCTACCTACCTCCTGTATTTCCCCCTCTCTCTCTATCGTTTTACCTACCTACCTACCTACCTACCTACCTACCTACCTACCTCCTGTATTTCTCCCTCTCTATTTCTATCCTTTTACCTACCTACCTACATACCTGCCTCCTGTATTTCTCCCTCTCTCTCTATCCCTTTACCTACCTACATACATACCTACTTAACTGCCTGCCTCCTGTATTTCTCCCTTCCTCTCTATGCCTCTACCTCCCTCCCTACCTCCCTCCTGTATTTCTCCCTCTCTCTATCCCTCTACCTACCTACCTACCTACCTACCTACCTACCTACCTACCTACCTACCTGCCTCCCTCCTGTATTTCTCCCTCTCTCTCTACCTCTTTTATTTCCCCCCCTCTCTCTCTATCCCTCTACCTACCTACCTAACTACCTTCCTGCCTCCTGTATTTCTCCCTATCTCTCTATCCCTCTACCTACATATCTACCTACCTACCTACCTACCTACTTCCTGTATTTCTCTCTCTCTCTATCTTTTTACATACCTACCTATATACCTACCTGCCACCTGTATTTTTCTCTCTCTATCCCTTTACCTACCTACCTAACAACCTACCTACCTACCTACCTACCTTTACCTACCTACCTACCTGCCTCCTGTATTTCTCGCCCTCTCTCTCAATCGTTTTATCTACCTACCTACCTACCTCCTGTATTTCTCCCTCTCTATTTCTATCCTTTTACCTAACTACCTACCTACCTGCCTCCTGTATTTCTCCCTCTCTCTCTCTATCCCTTTACCTACCTACCTACCTACCTACCTCCTGTATTTCTCGCCCTCTCTCTCAATCGTTTTATCTACCTACCTACCTACCTCCTGTATTTCTCCCTCTCTATTTCTATCCTTTTACCTAACTACCTACCTACCTGCCTCCTGTATTTCTCCCTCTCTCTCTCTATCCCCTTACCTACCTACCTACCTGCCTCCTGTATTTCTCCCTCTCTCTCTATCCCTTTACCTACCTCCCTCCTGTATTTCTCCCTCTCTCTATCCCTCTACCTACCTACCTACCTGCTTCCTGTATTTCTCCCCCTCTCCATCCCTCTACCTACCTACCTACCTACCTACCTACCTACCTACCCTTCCTACCTGCCCCCTGTATTTCTCCCTCTCTCTCTCCATCCCTTTACCTACCTACATACCTACCTATCTACCTACATACCTACCTTCCTACATACATACATACCTACTTACCTGCCTGTCTCCTGTATTTCCCCCTCCCTCTCTATGCCTCTACCTCCCTCCCTCCCTCCTGTATTTCTCCGTCTCTATCGCTCTACCTACCTACCTACCTGCCTCCTGTATTTCTCCCCCTCTATCCCTATCCCTCTGCCTACCTAACTAACTAACTAACTACCTTCCTCCTGTATTTCTCCCTCTCTCTATCCCTTTACCTACCTACCTACCTACCTACATATCTGCCTCCTGTATTTCTCCCTCTCTCTCTCTACCTCCTGTATTTGTCCCTCTCTCTCTCTCTCTCTCTCTCTCTCTTTACCTACGCTACCTACCTGCCTCCTGTATTTCCCCCCCTCTCTCTATCCCTCTACCTACCTACCTACCTACCTACCTACCTGCCTCCTGTATTTCTCCCTATTTCTCTATCCCTTTACCTACCTATCTAGCTACCTACCTGCCTGCCTGCCTCCTGTATTTCCCCCCTCTCTCTATTCCTCTACCTACCTACCTACCTACCTACCTACCTACCTACCTACCTACCTACCTACCTACCTCCTGTATTTCTCCCTCTCTATCTCTATCCTTTTACCTACCTACCTACCTGCCTCCTGTATTTCTCCCACTCTATCTCTATCCTTTACCTACCAACCTACCTGCCTCCTGTATTTCTCCCTCTCTATCTCTACCTCCTGTATTTGTCCCTCTCTCTCTATCTATCTCTTTACCTACCCTACCTACCTGCCTCCTGCATTTCCCCCCCTCTCTTTATCCCTCTACCTACCTACCTACCTACCTACCTACCTACCTACCTACCTACCTAGCTGCCTGTCAGGGTTCGCTTCTTCGAATACTCAAGAAAGACCACACTTAATCATAGTTTGGAATGAATGAGGTTACTTTTGGTTTTGAAAAAGTTGTATTGGTTTTTACAATTTTCCAAAGGGTAAGGTAGGGGTTACAGAAACATTTTGAGAACCTTTGCGTCAGAGTCCTTGGCCCTTCCCGGGCTACATAATAAAACATTGGTAAGAACATTTATCAAAAAATACTACAAGTCAGGGGGGTGGGCTTGAATGGGAGGTGGGGGAGGGCTAGGGTGGAGGGCGGGGTAATATATATGTATGATTAATCTAGAGAGGGGAATAATGGGATATGCCTTTTTTTTTTTTCTTAAAGAGAAATTTATATTATGTTTTTTATATCTTTAATTAACTTAGAAGATGGTGTTAATGGGATATTAATATACTAAGAGAAACTTATATTGTGTCTGCTGGGAGGCGAGGGGGTATAATATCTGAATGAGAAACTTATTTTAAGATGGGGTGAGGGGGGGTATAGTATTTGTATGTGATTTATATTATATGTCGGGGGGGGGTAAAAAGGGGGAAAATTTGTGTGAATAAAACTTTTTCAATAAAAAAAAAAATACTACAAGATAAAGATAAGTGAATACATCATACATTTCCCATTCTAATCCCATTCTTGGATTACACTAAGAAATACTAGATTATTGAAATTAGAGGGACATGATTTGCCATCAGGATGGCACGCAGCTCTATGGTACCGAACCACCAGGAAACATGGCATTTTCAGAAGGCACTATGTAAGGGATTTTCTGATTGTAAACTGGGAGAAGATCAAGAAACTGCATTATTTCAAAATACCAGTCTGGGTATCAATTACCGAAGCATTTACGTACGCAATAATACACAAAAAGGAACGAACAATCAGATATTCGGATCTATTAAACTCAAGGGGTGATCTTAAAACTATTCAGGAACTAAAACAAGAAGGAATGGATATTAATTGGTATACATACACACAGATACATTCAAGATACAAGGAAGATCAAAAAAAAGGAGGGGTTTATGACAAAATGACGGAATTAGACAAGATATTAACAGGCGTCGATGAAAAAATAATTAAAAAACTCTATGCCTACTTACTAGAGTTTAAACTCCAGGAAGAGCAAGTGAAAGAAACAATGATAATATGGGGGAAAAACTTCGGGCATGGGATCGACTTAGATAAGTGGCAAACATTGTGGACACAAAATTACAAAATGACAATGTCAACAGCCTACAAAGAGAACTTATACAAGATGTTCTACAGGTGGCACTTATCACCCTCAAGAATCTCAAAAATGAGTAAGAACAAATCTCAAAAATGTTGGAAATGTCATCAGACGCCTGGTACTTACTACCATATGTGGTGGACTTGCTCGGAGGCCAAAAATTACTGGAGTATGATCCACACATGGTTGGACAAAATAACAGGAAAACATATAGATTTCAAACCCGAACTCTTCCTGCTAGGACTTACTTTAGAAACACTTGACAAAAATTTGAAATACCTAATTGTGAATATTTTGACAGCCGCCAGAATCGTCTTTGCAAAAAATTGGAGAAATGACAAATTACCATCACAGCAAGAAATTATTTATAAAATTATGGAATGTGCAGAGATGAGTAAATTAACATTTGAAATTAGAGAGCAAGACAGTGAACAATTCTATGAAATTTGGAATAAATTTTATCAATGGCTGGAAACAAGATAGTCAAATGAAGGTTGAGGTATAATAATTGTAATATATATAAATATATTTGAACTAAAATATGTGATTTGATATGAATATGACTATGGAAGAGATGCACAGTTTGTAACCAACTGACACATTTTCTACAATTTGTAATGGAAGATGGAGTTTATGTTTTTTGCTTTTTGTTATATTTGTTTGTGTTTGTTCAAAAATAAAAATAAAAATTGTTTAAAAAAAAAACTGTTTTAATCCTTACTCTTCCTCCTTCCCAGAACACCAGCATCCCTTCAGGCATCGCCCACTTGAACCAAATCCCGTGATCAAACAATTTTTTGGATAAGAAGGAATACCTCCTTCTCACCTCCCTAATCTTTTTTGGGATCTGCTTCAAGATGATAAATTGTTGGTAAATTAACGGCCCCCCTCTCTGCGCCTTCAAAATTTCCTCTCTGGTTGACCTTTTAACAAATTTAACATGTATCTCTCTGGGTACTTCATTTATCCTGGCATATGCGGAATTTATTCTGTAAACTAGGTCAATGTCCCCCCTGATCTCATCCTTAGGTTTATGTAAATAATCTGCTAAAATTGTACTCATGAGTTCAGGGAGACACTCACCCAGTTCCTCAGAAATATTCTGAAATCTTAAAAAATATGTCATCCTTTCCATATCAATCCTAGACACATGCCCATTTATTTCTACAACCTCATTAGTAACATTTTTAAGCTCTCCCTTTGCCCCAGCCAGCCCCCCTTCCAACTCTTCAGTCTTCTGTGTGTTCTCCCGCACTTGCTTCCGTGTTTCCAGAAGTTCCTTCTTAAAGTTGCTATTTTCTTCTCTCTGAGCCTTGATTTCTTGCACCAAAGTTTGTAACACAGATTCCAGAGAAGACATTCTTTGTTCCAAACCTGCCAGTTCTAATTTTTGTGCCATGGTTAGCTGTTAAAGTCAGTACCACTAAAATGGCGTTTTTTGGGTGGGGCCGCTGAGGCAAGTCAGGAGATGAGAGTTTCAGGTCAGGGTTGTAGAAAGTTCAAGAACCAGAAGAGAAACACTTTTCCAAATCAATAATTATAGTAGAAAAGGCACTCCAGACAAGGAATCAATTAATCCAAAAAATTCTTCATTAATGGCAAGAGGAAGTCCAAATCACAAGGAAATGCTGGTAATTTTCCATAAATGAAATAGTCATTCAGGAACAAAGAGTAGCCATTTTCCACCGCCCAAACTGAGAGCCAGCCGGAGAAAGTTACAAAGGAAAAGTTGTTGCAAGCCAGTCGAACTTAGAAACATTGTAAAAAAGCAAGCCGCATACCACTTTCACTTGCTTTCATTAAGTTCCAGGCAATCCACATAGAAAAAATCCGGTTCCTCGCAACGAGGAGCCATTTCCGAGCGCTGCTTTAAGTCCGAGGGGGGGTTTAACGAGCAAAACACCCCCCTCCAAGCTCTTTAGTCCAGCGCTGCCAGCAAAGACGAAATAAAAAAAGAACACTCACTCTTCACCTCGCAGCCGAGCCTCGGGAGAGCCTTCCGACCCGAACGTCCGGCTCTCTCCACATTCACAAAGCTTTACCGTTCTGCATTGGCGAAGGAAGAGACGAAGCGTCTCCCCCCCGCAGCCAGCCTTTCCTCACCTAGGCCGAAGACAAGGGTCGCTCCCCCACCGCCGCAGGGAAAAAACGACCCCAGCAAGCCGGCCCTATGGGAGAGGTTACTTTTACTGAATACAGAAGAACAGCAAACCAAGGTCAAGCAGGAAGTGACTAGTTTAGGCGCGAAGCGTGTATATCAAAGCTTAAGCGAACCCCAATAACCCATGCCCCCACAACAGTGTCCAATGCAGATTCCTCCCGGACATCAGGTGGGCCTCACGTCCAACGCCATCATCAGAATGGAATGTGATACCGTTAGGTTTGAGATAACACTGGCCCGTACCATCTTCCACCAGCACTCATAGTTAACCCCATAACCCCACCCTCCCCGTTTCCATGGCAGCCAAGCAGCGGCAAAGCGAAGGCTGACATCCGGACCTCCTCCAGAAGCAGGGGATTCAGTTCTGCAAAATAGACAACAATAGACACACAAAGAGAACCACAAAACAACATATAGAAAAGGGGAAAAGAGGTTAGGGCTTGGTAGGATATTTAGCATAGAATTGTCGTAGTAGCTTTGGGGCTTTTAGATGCTGCTTATCCACCCATTCATTATGGGATGGGGGGAAATCTTTCCACATTACAAGGTACTGAATCTTATTTCTATGCAATCTGGAGTCTAAAATGTCCCGGACTTCATAGTGTTGTTGTCCATCCACAAGCAGTGGTACAGGGGCATCAGGATGAGGTTTACGAAGATGTGACGAGCGTTCAGGTTTCAACAGGTGGACATGGAAGACTGGGTACAGGCGTCGGTAGGTTTTTGGTAGGTCCAAACGAACAGAGACAGAACTGATTATTTTGTTATCGTGAAAGGGCCCACAAACTTAGGGCCTAGTTTCTTGCATTTCTGCGGACTGTCCAAATGCCTAGTAGAAACATATACTCTATCTCTGACTTTGTATTCCGGTGGGGCAGACCGTTTCTTGTCGGCATAAAACTTATGAGATTGATGAGCATCATCCAATGTTTTACTTATGATGGGCCAAACCGAAGACAATTTACCACTCCAATCTGCCAGAGAACGAATTGCAGGAGGGTCGTGCGGCAACTCAGGGATAGGTACAAAGTCCTGACCATAAATTACTTTGAATGGGGTCATTCCAGTACTTGTGTGAACCGAGTTATTATACGCTACCTCAGCGTGGATCAGAAGATCAGCCCAAGGATAAATGAAGTGCCTAGAGAGATACATGTGAAATTTGTTAGAAGGTCAACCAGAGAGGAAATCCTGAAACAGCAGAGAGAAAGTCCATTAATCTATCAACAAAAAACGGTTGCTATCTTGAAGCAGATCCCTAGAAAGATTAGAGATGCAAGAAGGAAATTTTCCTTCTTGTCTAAAACATTGTTTGATCATGGGATTTGGTTCAAGTGGGTGACACCCGAAGGGATGCTGGTGTTCTGGGAAGGAGGAAGAGTGAGGATTAAAACAGTTGCTGAGGCGGAAGCCTTTCTTAAAAAACATTCCTGTATCCTGGGGGAAGATCCAGGGGGGACGGAGGGGGCCACGGCCCCGCCTACTGGGGGCCTGGAAGGAGAAAAAGAAGATTCAATTGCCAAGAGACTTAGATCAAAAAAATAACTTTGCCTTGACTTTTCTTTTTGAACAATTTTGCATAATATTTGTATTTGGATTTTTTGTAAAGGACTGACAGTATTGAATTGAGAATTTAGATATATGTACACGCTTTCACTTTGTAGTTTGATGAAAAATGTTTTTCTTTTTATTGTTATTAATGTATTTTGAGGTCCCGGAAGAGCCGACGACCTCGACGTGAATGCTTTCAAAATTTCTTTGTATCCCTTACCCTATCCTACAGAAAAAATGTAAAACCAATAAAACTTTTTCAATATAAAGAAGATCAGCCCAATCATCCTGTTGAAAGTTTATAAAACAATGCAGGTATTGTTCTAGGACGGAATTAGCTCTTTCACAAGCCCCATTAGTCTGCGGGTGGTGGGAGGAGCTTAAGCCCTGGGCGGAGCCAATCAACCTCAGAAATTCCTTCCAAAATTGTGAAGTAAATTGAGTACCTCTATCAGAGATGATACGCTTGGGGACTCCGTGTAACCGATAAATGTGAGTAAGGAAAAGTTTAGCCAAAGACTTAGCGGATGGAATCTTGGAGCACGGTACAAAATGAACTTGCTTGGATAACTGGTCAGTGACCACCCAAATGACAGTATAGCCTTGGCTACTTGGAAGATCAACAATAAAGTCCATAGAAATTTCCTTCCAAGGAGCCTCCGGTCGCGCTACAGATTGGAGGAGACCGTGGGGTTTTCCTGGGGAACGCTTAGAAGCAGCGCAAACTGGACAACTGGCGATATAGGATTCAACATCCCTTTTGAGGGAAGGCCACCAAAATTGGCGTTTCACCAAATGTATAGTCTTAACAAATCCAAAATGTCCAGCTAGTCTTGAATCATGCACTCGCTGTAATACAAAAGGCCGTAGGGTAGCAGGAACATAAATCTTGGAACCAATCCATGGTAGGTTATCCCTGACGGTGCAGTCAGCAGAATGCGTGGAATACCACTCATCGGTAAGCAGTTCTGACTTAATCCTGGCAATCAGTTCTTCAGGTGGGTCAGTTTGGATCGTGGATTGACCTCTGGTCGTAACGGGAGTAGCCATTAGAGTAAGTGGTATTACAGGCTGAACAACCGTGAGTTTAGAATTGTCATATTGAGGCAACCTGGAAAGAGCATCAGCCATGAAATTTTTTCCTCCAGGAATGTATTTGAGGGTGAAGTTGAAACGATGGAAGTAGTGAGCCCAACGTAGTTGCTTCGGGGACAATTTGCAGGACGTTGTGAGAGACTCCAAATTTTTGTGGTCAGTCCAAACCTCAAACGGGTGAGGAGCTCCTTCCAGAAAATGACGCCAAGTCATGAGGGCCCAACGGACAGCAAAAGCTTCTTTTTCCCAAATCGCCCATCTGCGTTCAGTGTTGCATAACTTACGGGAAGTGTAAGCACAAGGTTGTAGTTGGCCCTGTTGGTTTCGTTGCAACAAGACAGCACCTACAGCCACATCACTAGCGTCTGCTTGAATTACGAAGGGGGAGTTGACATCAGGATGCTTCAGAACTGGTTCCGCTGCAAATAAGCGTTTAAGTTTCTCAAATGCGGCTTGGCACTCCATGGTCCAGTTCAGAGGAGAAACTGGTCGTGGTTTGCTGTCCCCGTTCATTTTGAGTAGGTTCGTGATGGGCAACGCAATGCTAGCAAAAGAAGGTATAAATTGGCAGTAAAAGTTAGCGAAACCCAAAAAACTTTGTAATTGTTTACGAGTGCGAGGAGGGGCCCACTCCGTGACAGCTTTCACTTTGGCAGGGTCCATTTCAATGCCGTCAGAAGAGATGCGATAACCTAGGTAATCAATCTTTTCCTGGTGAAATTCGCATTTAGAAAGTTTAGCATAGAGTTCAGCAGCGCAAAGTTTACGTAAAACAGAGCGGACTAGTTTAACGTGTTCATCATGTGTTTTCATGTATATGACGATGTCATCAAGATAGACGATAACGCCCTTGTACAGGTGCTCATGGAGAACGTCATTGATCAGTTGCATAAATACAGAAGGTGCTCCTTGCAGACCAAACAGCAAAACTTTAAATTGAAAGCACTCTAAAGGGCAGTTAAAAGCAGTTTTCCATTCGTCTCCCTCTTTAATTCTTATTCTGTAATAAGCTTCCCTTAGATCGAGTTTAGTAAAAATCTTGCCTGAAGCTAGATGAGCTAACATGTCTTTCATGAGAGGGAGAGGGTAGACATTGTGTTCACAGATAGTATTAAGATATTTGTAATTCTGAACCAGACGAAGTGTGCCATCTTTCTTTTCTCTAAACATTACTGGGGCGGCCACTCGTGGTCTGGCAGGTTCAATGAAGCCCCTCTTTAGATTCTTATCAATTAATTTGCGAAGCTCACCCATTTCACGGGGTGTCATAGAGTAAATGCGAGGTTTAGGAAGCTGTACCCCCGGGAGGAAATCAATAGAGCAGTCTGTGGCTCGGTGGGGTGGGAGAGTGTCACAGGATTTTTCACTGAAAACATCTTTAAGGTCCCAGTACTCTCCAGGGATTTTTTCTTCACCTGGAATGACTTCAGGGGTTGGTAGGGCTACGCTGGAATTCACAGGCTCATTGATGGGTGCCAGATTAGGTAGAAGACCATCATTGGGGTTTGTGGTGGCGGAGGGGTTATCCTCAAGGGAGGGGGGGGGGGTACATTGTTAGGCAAAATTAAAGGGATACGAACCCATCCTTCTTGCCAGTCAATCAGGGGATTCCATTTACGCAGCCAGTTAATGCCTAAAATAACAGGGTTGTCAGCAATGGGGGCAACGATGAAGTTAATAGTTTCATTATGGGTGTCTCCAATAGATACTTGAATGGGTTCAGTGACATATGATGCCAGATTTCCCCCTGCTATGGAGCCATCCATTTGGCAGAATGCGATTGGTACTTTTAAATTTTTCAGGTGAAAACCCATGTACTGTACCAATTCTTGGCTGATGAGGCAACGAGAGCAGCCAGAATCTATAAGAGCCTGTATTTTGCAGTTGCGTCCACTAGATGGAGCCAACAGCTGTAAAGGAATAGTAAGGGGCCCAGAATGGGGACTCACCCAGTTTTCGTCCGAAGAGGAGTCCTTTTCCCAATTATCCACTTCCGTCTCTTGCCGATCACCGCCAGAGAGATCCAGAGTCTCTGCTCCAAGCATCACTGGTTTAGTGTGCACGCTCGGAGGTTTCGCTGGTTTCTTCCCCTCAGTAGAAGAATGCGGGCGTGGTGATTGTTTCATTCTGCAGTTATTGGCCCAGTGCCCCTCCTTCCCACAACGAAAACAAGCACCAGAACGAGTTGTAGTAGATCTGCGCTCTTTACTTTGTCTCTGATGATCTCTCTCATAAGCTTGGGGGGCAGAGATTCCAATCTGACTTTTCTTCTCAAAGTGAGACAGAGGTTTTGATCGAGCTTGATCTAGTTCAGTGCTTCTCAAATAGTGGGGCGGGCCCCCCAGGGGGGGCGCGAGGCTCCGTAAAGGGGGGCGCGTTTGACATCGGCAAAGGATTTAATTTTTTTTAAATTTCTAATGCACTTTAAATCTTTTCTGCTACAGTTAATAAAGCTATTCTTTGTTGTAAATTGATCCACATTTCTTTCTTTTTTTATTCTCTTATACGTTAATAAGGATACAGTGTTATGCAGAGGTGTACTTATAACAATTTTATAGACAAATGATACTATTTACAGTCGCACGGGGGGCGCGAAATGTTTTCTTCTTCCTAGGGGGGGCATGACAGAAAATAATTGAGAAGCACTGATCTAGTTCAACATCCCCCGCCAGCTGATACCAATCCGCCAGGGATTGTGGCGTGCGTCTGTTAACGCAAGTCTCATACAGGGACGGGTCTAAACCTTCGGTGTAAATATCAATTAGGGCACTTTCGCTCCAACCTCTCATATAAGCTGCAAGTTCTTGAAAACGTTGCGAATATTCCTGAACTGATCTATTGCCCTGGCGCAGGTTTCTCATTCCAATTCTTGCCTTTCTTTCAATACGGGGGTCTTCAAAACACCTTCTAAGAGCAGTCATAAACCCGTCAAAATTCCCCATGAGCGGGGAATGACTATTATGCAAGGAAACCAACCACTTAGCGGCTGTGTTTTCAAGCGCCAGGGATACAATTCTTATCTTTGCATCATCCCTCAAGTCATTTGCAAACTGTTTAACATAGTTGCTGACATGCAGTAAAAAGAAACCCAACTCCTCAGCGTTCCCGCCAAATTTAATCCCCAGGGGGGGGAGTCTTGCCGGCCGACGAGGGGGGGGGAGTGGGTTCTCCCCTTTGTGATTCTCTAGGGGTTTCCACAGGGGGTTGGGGACTCGCTCCTCTCAGTTCTTGGGAGGTGGCTTCCTGCTGTTTTATCCCTTCCCCTTCCAGAATTTTATCTAGGGTTTCCTTCCTCTCGTCTGCTTGACGAAGTAAATCTCTTGCCATCTCTCTCAGGTCCTTCTCTTCCTTTAGCAATTCTGTTATGGAGGGGGTTTGGTAAGCAAACCGGCGCCTTGTGGTCGTAACCCCCGATCCGATGTCATCCGTCATCCCCACTCCCTCGGACCAGCGATGGCGTGTTAATCCTTCTTCGGGGGTTGGCTCTAAATTAAGGCCCGTTAAAACTCCATCACTGACCTCGAGTCCTCCTTTTGGGCCTCTCCCATCGGTTCATCTTTCGCAGGCTCCAACATGGGGTTTAGGAGTGTAGTGACTTCCTGCTTAATGTCAGGGTTTGCTTCTTCGAATACTCAAGAAAGACCACACTTAATCATAGTTTGGAATGAATGAGGTTACTTTTACTGAATACAGAAGAACAGCAAACCAAGGTCAAGCAGGAAGTGACTAGTTTAGGCGCGAAGCGTGTATATCAAAGCTTAAGCCAACCCCAATAACCCATGCCCCCACAACAGTGTCCAATGCAGATTCCTCCCGGACTTCAGGTGGGCCTCACGTCCAACGCCATCATCAGAATGGAATGTGATACCGTTAGGTTTGAGATAACACTGGCCCGTACCATCTTCCGCCAGCACTCATAGTTAACCCCATAACCCCACCCTCCCCGTTTCCATTGCAGCCAAGCAGCGGCAAAGCGAAGGCTGACACTGCCTCCTGTATTTCTCCCTATCTCTCTATCCCTTTACCTACCTACGTACCTACCTGCCTTCCTGCCTCCTGTATTTCCCCCCTCTCTCTATCCCTCTACCTACCTACCTACCTACCTACCTACCTACCTACCTACCTACCTACCTACCTACCTCCTGTATTTCTCCCTCTCTCTCTATCTCTATCCTTTTACCTACCTACCTACCTGCCTCCTGTATTTCTCCCTCTCTATCTCTATCCTTTACCTACCTACCTACCTGCCTCCTGTATTTCTCCCTCTCTCTCTCTATCCCTTTACCTACCTACCTACCTACCTACCTACCTACCTACCTACCTACCTACCTACCTACCTTCCTACATCCTGTGTTTCTCCCTCTCTATCTCTATCCTTTTACCTACCTACCTACCTGCCTCCTGTATTCCCCCCTCTCTATCCCTCTACCTACCTACCTAACTACCTACCTGCCTCCTGTATTTCTCCCTATCTCTCTCTCTACCTACCTACCTGCCTCCTCTATTTCTCCCTCTCTCTCTCTCTACCTCCTGTATTTGTCCCTCTCTCCCTCTCTATCTCTTTACCTACCCTACCTACCTGCCTCCTGAATGTCCCCCACCCTCTCTCTCTATCCCTCTACCTACCTACCTACCTACCTACCTGCCTCCTGTATTTCTCCATTTCTCCCCCTCTGACCTTGTGTCAGAGGGGGTGCCGGACCTGGTTGGGATTGCGGAGACCTGGTTGGGCCACGAGGGAGGACTTCCCCTCGTTGAAATCTGCCCACCAGGTTACCGCGCTTTTCATCAGCCCCGGGCCCTGGGTAGGGGCGGTGGGGTAGCGGTCATTGTGAAAGAAGGTCTTGAGCCGAGAGAAACCATTGTGCCACAGACCACCGGTTGTGAGTCCCTCTGCGTGAAGTGGGGCCTAGGGAGGCAGTTGGGCTTGCTGGTTGTATACCTGGCTCCTCGCTATGCAGCAGCAGCCCTGCCCGAGCTCCTAGAGGTGATCGCTACGGTGGCAATTGAGACCCCCAGACTTTTAGTCATGGGGGACTTCAACTTGCCAACGGTTGGCGTATCATCCGAGGTAGCTCGGGAGTTCATGGCTTCCATGACGGCCATGGACCTGACCCAAGTAATTCAAGGCCCCACCCACGAGGGTGGACACACACCGGATCTCATCTTTGTCTCTGGCCAATGGACGAGTGATCTGGGTATAGGGGATATAGTCATCACGCCCTTGTCATGGTCAGACCACTCACTTCTCCAGCTCGACTTTCCGACCGCTGCTCCCCTCCGCGGGGAGGCGGAACCTGAGTCACCAATCTGGTTCCGCCCCAGGCGCCTGATGGACGCAGATGGGTTCCAGGCGGCGCTTGGGCCACTTCCTGTACCCCTGACCCGCGCCCCGATGGAGGACCTCGTGGCCGCATGGAATATTGCGACCACGGGAGCCTTGGATCGGGTCGCGCCCTTGCGGCCTCTCGTGTGGCGCCGAGCCACCCTGGCTCCTTGGTTTACCGAGGAGCTAAGGGTGATGAAACGCCACAAGAGATGCCTAGAGAGAAGATGGAGGACTACCTGCTCTGAATCTGACCGGACACAGGTAAGAGCCCATTTACGGACTTACATTGTGGCGCTGAGAGTGGCCAAACGCCATCATTGTGCCACTCTCATAGCATCCGCAGATAACCGCCCTGCCGCCCTGTTTAGGGTGACCCGCTCCCTCCTTCAACAGAGGGTGCGGGAAGCCCCGTTACAGGGTAGAGCAGAGGAATTTGTGTCTTATCTGCAGGAGAAAACCGCTCAGATACAGAATGAGTTAGCCCCCATTGCTGGTCCAGTGGAATGCCACGAGGCGGATCTTGTTTGGGAGGAGTTTGACTCCGTTGCTTCCGATGATATGGACAGGTTACGTGGGCGACTGCGAGCCACCACATGTTTATTGGACCCGTGTCCCTCCTGGCTTGTACTGGCATCCTGGGAGGTGACACGAGGCTGGCTCCAAGAGGTTATCAACGCATCCTTAAGTGAGGGTTCCTTGCCTGCTTCCCTAAAAGAGGCCATGGTGAGGCCCCTCCTTAAGAAGCCCTCTTTGGATCCAGCTCTTTTAAACAACTACCGTCCAGTCTCCAACCTTCCCTTCTTGGCGAAGGTTGTTGAGAGTGTGGTGGCACAACAGTTTCCCCGTCACCTGGAGGAAATTGAGTATCTAGACCCGCGCCAGTCCGGCTTTCGGCCCGGGCATAGCACCGAGACGGCATTGGTCGCGTTGGTCGATGATCTCTGGAGGGCCAGAGATGGGGGTTGTTCCTCCATCCTGGTCCTATTAGACCTCTCGGCGGCTTTCGATACCATCGACCATGGTATCCTATTGCATCGGCTGGGGGGGTTGGGGGTGGGAGGCACCGTGTTACGGTGGTTCTCCTCCTACCTCTCTGGCCGATCGCAATTTGTGTTGGCAGGAGGGCAGAGGTCGACCTCGAGACCCCTCACATGTGGGGTGCCTCAGGGGTCGGTCCTCTCGCCCCTCCTGTTCAACACATATATGAAGCCGCTGGGCGAGATCATCCGTGGTTTTGGGGTAGAGTATCATCTCTACGCTGATGATACTCAGCTGTATATATCTACCCCAAACCACCCCAACGATGCCGTAGCGGTGATGTGCCAGTGCCTGGAAGCCGTGCGGATCTGGATGGGAAGTAACGGACTCAGGCTCAACCCGACCAAGACCGAGTGGCTCTGGTTTCCGGCTGCCCGATTCAACCAGTTGATTCCATCTCTGGCCATAGGGGGCGAACATCTTGCCCCTGTGGATGGGGCGCGCAACTTGGGTGTCCTCCTGGATACCCGGCTGTCCATGGAAGATCAAGTGACAGCCGTGGCCAGGAGGGCGTTTTACCAGGTTCGCCTGGTACGCCAGTTGCGCCCCCTATTGGATCGGGACGCCCTTTGCACAGTCACTCATGCGCTCGTGACATCCCGACTGGATTATTGCAACTCTCTCTACATGGGGCTCCCCTTGAGGTGCACCCGGAGGCTTCAGTTGGTCCAGAACGCAGCCGCGCGAGCAATTATGGGCACCTCTAGGTTTGCCCACGTAACACCGCTCTTGCGCGAGCTGCACTGGCTACCTGTCGTCTTCCGGGTGCGCTTCAAGGTGTTAATTATCATCTTCAAAGCGCTCCATGGCTCGGGACCTAGCTACCTGCGGGATCGGATCCTGCCCCATACATCCTCACGGCCAATTCGCTCCCACAGAGAGGGACTTCTCCGGGTGCCGTCCACTAGACTTTGTCAGCGGGCGACGCCCAGGGGAAGGGCCTTCTCTGTGGCGGGCCCAGCCCTCTGGAACGACCTTCCCCCCGATATCAGGACAACCACGGACCTCCGCTCCTTCCGCTTAAAATTAAAGACACACTTTTTTCGCCTGGCCGGCCTTGGGTAGTCTCTTTTTAGGTTAGGGGTTTTAGGGGTAATTTTTAGTTTAGTTTATGGGTTTTAGCGCAGGAACAATTTAATTCACTTTTAATTTTGTATTTTGTATTTTGTATTTGTCGGTGGTCTTATTTGTATTTTTAATTGCCTGTGCCCCGCCTCGAGTCCCCTTGGGGAGAGAGAGCGGGATATAAAATTAAATTATTATTATTATTATTATCTCTCTCTCTATCCCTTTACCTAGCTACCTACCTACCTCCTGTATTTCTCACCCTCTCGTTCTCACTCTACCTACCTACCTACCTACCACCTGTATTTCTCCCTCACTCTCTATCCCTTTACCTAGCTACCTATCTGCCTCCTGTATTTCTCCCCCTCAATCCCTATCCCTCTGCGTACCTACCTACCTACCTACCTAACTAACTACCTACCTACCTCCTGTATTTCTCCCTCTCTATCCCTTTACCTACCTACCTCCTGTATTTCTCCCTCTCTCTCTCTATCCCTTTACCTACCTACCTACCTGCCTCCTGTATCTCTCCCTCTCTCTCTATCCCTTTACCTACCTACCTACCTACCTACCTCCTGTATTTCTCCCCCTCTATCCCTATCCCTCTGCCTACCTACCTAACTAACTAACAACCTACCTACCTCTTGTATTTCTCCCTCTCTCTATCCCTTTACCTACATAGCTACCTCCTGTATTTCTCCCTCTCTCTGTCTATCCCTTTACCTACCTACCTACCTACCTGCCTCCTGTATTTTTCCCTCTCTCTCTCTATCCCTTTACCTACATACATACATACCTACCTACCTACATACCTACCTACCTACATACATACATACATACTTACCTGCCTGCCTCCTGTATTTCTCCCTCTCTCTATCCGTCTACCTAACTACCAACCTGCCTCCTGTATTTGTCCCTCTCTCTCTATCTATCTCTTTACCTACCCTACCTACCTGCCTCCTGTATTTCCCCCCCTCTCTTTATCCCTCTACCTACCTACCTACCTACCTGCCTCCTGTATTTCTCCCTATCTCTCTATCCCTCTACCTACCTACCAACCTGCCTCCTGTATTTCTCCCTCTCTCTATCCCTTTACCTACCTACCTGCCTCCTGTATTTCCCCCCCCTCTCTCTATCCCTCTACCTACCTACCTAACTACCTACTTGCCTCTTGTATTTCTCCCTTCTCTCTATCCCTTTACCTACCTACCTACCTACCTACCTACCTGCCTGCCTGCCTGCCTGCCTGCCTGCCTGCCTGCCTGCCTGCCTGCCTGCCTCCTGTATTTCTCCCACCCTCTCTCTAGCCCTTTACCTACCTACCTACCTACCTACCTACCTACCTACCTACCTACCTACCTACTGCCTCCTGTATTTCGCTCTCTCTCTATCTTTTACCTACCTACCTATATACCTACCTGCCACCTGTATTTCTCCCTCCCTCTCTCTATCCCTCTACCTACCTACCTACCCACCTACCTACCTACCTCCTTTATTTCTCCCTCTATCTCTATTCTTTTACCTACCTACCTACCTACCTCCTGTATTTCTCCCTCTCTCTCTCTATCACTTTACCTAACTACATACCTACCTACCTACCTACCTACCTACTTACCTACCTACATACATACATACATACCTACTTACCTGCCCTGCCTCCTGTATTTCTCCCTCCCTCTCTATGCCTCTACCTCCCTCCCTCCCACCCTCAAGCATTTCTCCCTCTCTCTATCCCTCTACCTACCTACCTACCTCCTATATTTCTCCCCCTCTCTCTCTATCCCTTTACCTACCTACCTACCTACCTCCTGTCTTTCTCCCTCTCTATCTCTCTACCTACCTACCTACCTACCTACCTACCTACCTGTCTCCTGTATTTCTCCCCCTCAATCCCTATCCCTCTGCCTACCTAACTAACTAACTACATACCTACCTCCGGTATTTATCCCTCTCTCTCTCTATCCTTCTATCTGCATACCTACCTCCTGTATTTCTCCCTCTCTCTCTCTATCCCTTTACCTACCTACCTACCTACCTACATACCTACCTACCTACCTACCTACCTACCTACCTACCTACCTTCTCCCTCTCTCTCTATCTTTTTACCTACCTACCTCCTGTATTTCTCCCTCTCTAACTCTATCCTTTTACCTACCTACCTACCTGCCTCCCGTATTTCTCCCACTCTATCTCTATCCTTTACATACCTACCTACCTACCTGCCTGCCTCCTGTGTTTCTCCCTCTCTCTCTCTACCTCCTGTATTTGTCCCTCTCTCTCTCTATCCCTTTACCTACCTACCTACCTACCTACCTGCCTGCCTCTTGTCTTTCTCCCTCTCTCTCTCTACCTCCTGCATTTGTCCCTCTCTCTCTCTCTACCTCTTTACCTACCCTACCTACCTGCCTCCTGTATTTCTCCCTATCTCTCTATCCCTTTACCTACCTACGTACCTACCTGCCTGCCTGCCTCCTGTATTTCCCCCCCTCTCTCTATCCCTCTACCTACCTACCTACTTACCTACCTACCTGCTGTATTTCTCCCTCTCTCTCTCTATCGTTTTACCTACCTACCTCCTGTGTGTCTCCCTCTCTATCTCTATCCTTTTACCTACCTACCTACCTGCCTCCTGTATTTCTCCCTCTCTATTTCTATCCTTTACCTACCTACCTACCTGCCTCCTGTATTTCTCCCTCTCTCTCTCTATCCCTTTACCTACCTACCTACCTACCTACCTACCTACCTACCTACCTACCTACCTACCTGCCTCCTGTATTTCTCCCTCTCTCTCTACCTCCTGTATTTGTCCCTCTCTCTCTCTATCTCTTTACCTACCCTACCTACCTGCCTCCTGTATTTCCCCCCCTCTCTCTATCCCTCTACCTACCTACCTACCTACCTACCTACCTACCTACCTGCCTCCTGTATTTCTCCATATCTCTCTATCCCTTTACCTACCTACGTACCTACCTGGCTGCCTGCCTGCCTCCTGTATTTCCCCCCCTCTCTCTATCCCTCTACCTACCTATCTACCTACCTACCTACCTACCTACCTACCTACCTACCTACCTACCTACCTACCTACCTCCTGTATTTCTCCCTCTCCCTCTCTATCCCTTTACCTACCTACCTACCTACCTACCTACCTGCCTGCCTGCCTCCTGTTTCTCTCACTCTCTCTCTCTATCCCTTTACCTACCTACCTACCTACCTACTGCCGCCTGTATTTCTCTCTCTCTCTATCTTTTTACATGCCTACCTATATACCTACCTGCCACCTGTATTTCTCCCTCTCTCTCTCTATCCCTTTACCTACCTACCTAACAACCTACCTACCTTCCTGCCTCCTGTATTTCTCCCTCTCTCTATATATATCCCTTTACCTACCTACCTGCCTTCCTACCTACTGCCGCCTGTATTTCTCTCTCTCTCTATCTTTTTACCTAGATACCTACCTGTCTCCTGTATTTCTCCCCCTCAATCCCTATCCCTCTGCCTACCTAACTAAGTAACTAACTACCTATCTACCTCCGGTATTTATCCCTCTCTCTCTCTATCCTTCTATCTGCCTACCTACCTCCTGTATTTCTCCCTCTCCCTCTCTATCCCTTTACCTACCTACCTACCTACCTACCTACCTACCTACCTACCTACCTACCTACCTGCCTCCTGTATTTCTCCCTCTCTCTCTCTTATCCCTTTACCTACCTACCTATCTACCTACCTACCTCCTGTATTTCTCCCTCTCTATCCCTCTACCTACCTACCTACCTCCTGTATTTCTCCCTCTCTCTCTCTATCTTTTTACCTACGTACCTCCTGTATTTCTCCCTCTCTATCTCTATCCTTTTACCTACCTACCTACCTGCCTCCTGTATTTCTCCCACTCTATCTCTATCCTTTACCTACCTACCTGCCTCCTCTATTTCTCCCTCTCTCTCTCTATCCCTTTACCTACCTACCTACCTACCTACCTGCCTGCCTCTTGTCTTTCTCCCTCTCTCTCTCTACCTCCTGTATTTGTCCCTCTCTCTCTCTATCTCTTTACCTACCCTACCTACCTGCCTCCTGTATTTCCCCCCCCCCTCTCTTTATCCCTCTACCTACCTACCTACCTACCTGCCTCCTGTATTTCTCCCTATCTCTCTATTCCTTTACCTACCTACGTACCTACCTGCCTGCCTCCTGTATTTCCCCCCCTCTCTCTATCCCTCTACCTACCTACCTACTTACCTACCTACCTCCTGTATTTCTCCCTCTCTCTCTCTATCGTTTTACCTACCTACCTGTCAGGCTTGCTTCTTTCATTACTCAAGAAAGACCACACTTAAGCATATTTCAAATGATTAAGGTTACTTTTACTGAATAAGAAAGGACAGCAGCGAAAGTTAAGCAAGGAGTGACTACTTTAGGCCCGAAGCGTACATATCAAAGCATAAGCCAACCCCCAATAACCCATGACCCCCACAGTAGTGTCCAATGCAATATCATCCACGATGTCAGATGGGCAACACGTCCAAAGCGGTCATCAGAATGGAATGTGATACCGTTGGGTCTAGCGATATCACCACCTAGCTCCATCTTCCTCCAGCACACATAGTGAACACAAACCCCCACCCTCCCCGTTTCCATGGCAGCCAAGCATGCAGCAAAGCGAAGGCTGACATCCGGCCCTCCTCCAAAATAAGGGAGCTTAATCCTGTAAAACAGACAAAAAAGACAAAAACACATAACAACATACACAGAAAGTGAAACGAGAGTGGTTAAGGCTTATTAGGATATTTAGTATAGAATTGTCTCAGTAACTTCGGGGCCTTAACGTGGTGTTTATCTACCCATTCGTTATGGGAGGGAGGAAAATCCTTCCAAACTACAAGATACTGTACTTTTTCTATGCACTCTGGAGTCCAAAATGTCCCGAACTTCGTAATGTTGTTGTCCATCAACTACCACGGGGGTGGGAGAGCCAGAGTGCGGCTTGCGAAGGTGCGACAGGCGTTCTGGTTTCAACAAGTGGACATGGAAAATTGGGTAAAGGCGTCGATAGGTTTTAGGAAGGTCTAATTTAACAGAAACAGAGCTGATTATTTTAGTGATCGTAAAAGGGCCTACAAATTTTGGACCTAGCTTCTTACATTTCTGAGGGCTGTCCAAATACCTAGTAGAGACGTACACCCGATCACCAACTTTGTACTGTGGAGGTACCGCTCGTTTCTTATCGGCGTAAAGCTTATGAGATTCGTGAGCATCATCCAATGTTTTTCGTATAATGGGCGAGACAGCTGACAGTTTACCACTCCAATCCGCGAGCGAAAGAATTGTGGGAGGGTCGTGAGGAAGCTCGGGGATTGGTACAAAATCCTGACCATAAATTATTTTGAACGGGGTCATGCCAGTACTACTATGAACTGAGTTGTTGTACGCCACCTCAGCGTGAATCAGGAGGTCAGCCCAGTCATCCTGCTGGAAGTTTATAAAACAACGTAAATACTGTTCCAGAACTGAATTGGCCCTTTCACAAGATCCATTAGTCTGCAGATGGTGGGAGGAGCTTAAGCCTTGGGCGGAGCCAATCAGTCTTAGAAATTCCTTCCAAAATTGTGAAGTAAATTGAACACCTCTATCCAAGATGATACGCTTCGGGACACCATGTAAGCTATAAATATGAGTCAGAAAGAGCTTTGCCAAAGCCTTAGCTGATGGGATTTTTGAGCATGGTACAAAGTGAACTTGTTTGGAGAATAAATCTGTAACAACCCACATCACGGTAGAGCCTTGGCTACTTGGAAGATCAACAATAAAGTCCATAGATATTTCTTTCCAAGGAGCCTCCGGCCTCGCTACGGATTGGAGGAGACCGTGAGGTTTGCCAGGAGAACGTTTTGACACGGCACAGACTGGGCAACTGGCAATATAGGATTCAATGTCCTTTTTGAGGGAAGGCCACCAAAATTGGCGTTTAACTAAATGCATAGTCTTTACAAATCCAAAATGCCCAGCAAGCCTTGAATCATGTGCTTTCTGCAATACAAATGGACGAAGAGTTGCGGGGACATAAATTTTAGATCCAATCCAAGGTAGATCATCCCTCAAAGTACAATCCCCAGAGTGTGCGGAATACCATTCATCAGTGAGGAGTTCCGTCTTAATCTTAGACACCAATTCCAGTTGTGGTTCAGCTTGCAGAATTGAACGACTTCTGGTTACAACTGGGGTCGCCATGCTATACAGTGGAATCACCGGTTGAATAACTGAGAGTTTAGAGCTGTCATATTGAGGTAGTCTGGATAAGGCGTCAGCCATAAAGTTTTTCCCCCCAGGAATGTATTTGAGAGTAAAGTTGAAACGATTGAAGTATTGAGACCAGCGCACTTGCTTCGGGGAGAGTTTACGAGGTGTCTTCAGCGATTCCAAATTTTTGTGATCCTGTCCATACCTCAAACAGGTGAGGGGCACCCTCTAGAAAATGGCGCCAAGCCATGAGTGCCCAACGAACGGCAAATGCTTCTTTCTCCCAAATAGCCCATCTTCTCTCAGTGTTGGACAACTTACGAGAAGTGTAAGCGCAGGGTTGTAGTTGACCCTGTTGGTTGTATTGTAATAAGACCGCTCCAACAGCTATGTCACTGGCATCTGCTTGAATCACGAAAGGTGCATTAACAAAGGTGCATTCGAATAGACTTTCCAACCGTCACACCCCACCGCGGGGAGGCGGAACCGGAGACACCTAGTTGGTTCCGCCCCAGGCGCCTGATGGACCCGGAAAGGTTCCAGAGGGAGCTTGGGCCAGTACCTGTATCCCTGCCCCGCGGCTCGACTGAGGATCTAGTGGCCGCATGGTATAGTGCGGCCACGGGGGCCTTGGACCGAGTCACGCCCTTGCGGCCTCTCATGCGGCGTCGAGTCACCCAGGCTCCTTGGTTTACCGAGGAGCTTCGGGAGATGAAATGCCGCAAGAGACGCCTAGAGAGTAGGTGGAGATCTTCTCGATCCGAAGCTGACCGAACACTAGTGAGAGACCATATTAGGACTTACTTAGTGGCGCTAAGAGTGGCCAAACGTGAGTATTGTGCCACCCTTATCGCGTCCGCGGAAAACCGCCCTGCCGCCCTGTTTGGGGTGACCCGCTCCCTCCATTTGAGGCCGCGAGAAGCCCCTCTGCAGGGTCGAGCAGAGGAATTTGGAGTATTTCTGCAGGACAAAATCACTCAGATTCGGAACGAGTTGCCCTCCACTAGTGGCCCAGTCGGGGCGTCCGGTGCTGGTCTTGAGATAACACCTTGGGAGGAGTTCGACTTTGTTACTACCGAGGATATGGACAGGTTGCGGAGGAACCTTAGAGCCACCACATGTTTATTGGACCCGTGCCCCTCCTGGCTTGTACTGGCATCCTGGGAGGTGACACGAGGCTGGCTCCAGGGCATTGTGAATTCATCTCTGAGTGAGGGGTACTTGCCCACCGTTTTGAAAGAGGCGGTGGTGAGGCCCCTCCTCAAGAAGCCATCCCTGGACCCAGCTTTATTAGAGAACTATCGTCCCGTCTCCAACCTTCACTTTTTAGTGAAGGTTGTTGAGACTGTGGTGGCTCAACAGTTTCCCCGACATCTGGAGGAAGTTGATTATCTAGACCCGCGCCAGTCCGGCTTCCGGCCCGGTCACAGCACCGAGACGGCATTGGTCGCGTTGGTTGATGATCTCTGGAGGGCACGGGATAGAGGTTGTTCCTCTATCCTTGTCCTATTAGACCTCTCAGCGGCTTTTGATACCATCGACCATGGTATCTTATTGCACCGATTGGGGGGGTTGGGGCTGAGAGGCACCGTTCTACGGTGGTTCTCGTCCTACCTCTCTGGTCGGTCGCAATGGGTGTTGGCAGGAGGGCAGAGGTCGTCCCCGAGGCCCCTCACATGTGGGGTCCCTCAGGGGTCGGTCCTCTCGCCACTCCTGTTTAACACCTACATGAAGCCGCTGGGTGAGATCATCCGTGGTTTTGGGGTGGAATACCATCTGTACGCTGATGACACCCAGTTGTACATATCCACCCCAAACCACCCCAACGATGCCGTCGAGGTGCTGTCCCGGTGTCTGGAGGCCGTACGGATCTGGATGGGTAGTAACAAACTCAAACTCAACCCGTCCAAGGCCGAGTGGCTGTGGTTTCCGGCACCCCGGTTCAGCCAGTTAAGTCCAACACTGGCCATTGGGGGCGAACAACTGGCCCCCGTGGAGAGGGCGCGCAACTTGGGCGTCCTCCTGGATTCCCGGCTGTCCATGGAGGACCATGTGGCGGCCGTGGCCAGGAGGGCGTTTTATCAGGTACGCCTGATACGCCAGTTGCGCCCCTTACTGGACCGGGGGGCCCTTCGCACAGTCACTCAAGCACTTGTGACATCCTGGCTGGATTACTGTAACGCTCTCTACATGGGGCTCCCCTTGAGGTGCACTCGAAGGCTACAGTTAGTGCAGAATGCGGCCGCGCGGGTGATTATGGGTGCCTCAAGGCAAACCCACGTAACACCTCTCCTGTGTGAGCTGCACTGGCTGCCTGTGGCCTTTCGAGTGCGCTTCAAGGTGTTGACGACCATCTTTAAATCGCTCCATGGCTCGGGGCCTGGCTATATACGAGACCGCCTCCTGCCCCATACATCCCTTCGTCCGCTCCGCTCCCACAGAGAGGGCCTTCTCCGGGTGCCGTCGGCGGGGCAATGCCGGTTGGCGACACCCAGGGGAAGGGCCTTCTCTGTGGCGGGCCCGGCCCTCTGGAACGACCTACCCCCCGACCTTCGATCTCGGACCTCCGCCTCTTCCGCCAACGTCTTAAGACGTATTTATTTCAACAAGCCGGCCTAGGATAGCCCCCCGTTTCTGACTTTTTAAAAATAAATTATAATTTGGTAAGGTTTTAACATGGGTTTTAGCACGGGTGTAATTAATTTAATCATATTTTAATTGATATATATTGTATTTTGTGGTTTTAAATAATGCCTGTGCGCCGCCCTGGGTCCTAACAAGGAGAAGGGCGGGGTATAAATTTAATAAAATAAAAAATAAAATAAATCTGGATGCTTTAGCACTGGTTCCGCCGCAAATAGGCGTTTCAGCTTCTCAAACGCGGCCTGGCACTCCATAGTCCAGTTCAAGGGCGAACTTGGTCGTGGTTTGCTTTCCCCATTAGTTTTGAGAAGGTTCGTGATAGGCAAGGCAATACTAGCAAAAGAAGGGATAAATTGGCGGTAAAAGTTGGCAAAACCCAAGAAACTTTGTAATTGCTTACGGGTACGAGGAGGGGCCCATTCTGTTACAGCTTTGACTTTTCCAGGATCCATCTCAATTCCTTCTGCAGAGATGCGATACCCAAGATAGTCTATTTTCTCTTGGTTAAATTCACACTTAGAAAGTTTATTTCTAAACTTTCTCCCTATCTCTCTCTCTCCCTCCCTCCCTACCTACCTACCTACCTACCTACCTACCTACCTACCTACCTCCTGTATTTCTCCCTCTCTCTCTCTACCTCCTGTATTTGTCCCTCTCTCTCTCTCTATCTCTTTACCTACCCTACCTACCTGCCTCCTGTATTTCCCCCCTCTCTCTCTATCCCTCTACCTACCTACCTACCGACCTGCCTCCTGTTTTTCTCCCTCTCTCTCTCTATCCCTTTACCTAGCTACCTACCTGCCTCCTGTATTTCTCCCTATCCCTCTACCTACCTACCTACCTACCTACCTACCTAACTGCCTCCTGTATTTCTCCTAATCTCTCTATCCCTTTAACTACCTACCTACCTACCTACCTGCCTGCCTGCCTCCTGTATTTCTCCCTCACTCTCTATCCCTTTACCTAGCTACCTATCTGCCTCCTGTATTTCTCCCCCTCAATCCCTATCCCTCTGCCAACCTACCTACCTACCTAACTAACTAACTACCTACCTACCTCCTGTATTTCTCCCTCTCTCTCTCTCTATCCCTTTACCTACCTACCTACCTGCCTCCTGTATCTCTCCCTCTCTCTCTCTATCGCTTTACCTACCTACCTACCTACCTCCTGTATTTCTCCCCCTCTATCCCTATCCATCTGCCTACCTACCTACCTAACTAACTAACTACCTACCTCTTGTATTTCTCCCTCTCTCTATCCCTTTACCTACATACCTACCTCCTGTATTTCTCCCTCTCTCTCTCTATCCCTTTACCTACCTACCTACCTACCTACCTACCTACCTACCTACCTACATACATACATACATACATACATACCTACTTACCTGCCTGCCTCCTGTATTTCTCCCTCCCTCTCTTTACTTCTACCTCCCTCCCTCCCTCCTGTATTTCTCCCTCTCTCTATCCGTCTACCTACCTACCTACCTACCTGCCTCCTGTATTTCTCCCTCTCTCTCTACCTCCTGTATTTGTCCCTCTCTATCTCTCTATCTCTTTACCTACCCTACCAACCTGCCTCCTGTATTTCCCCCCTCTCTTTCTATCTCTCTACCTACCTACCTTACTAACTACCTGCCTCCTGTATTTCTCCCTATCTCTCTATCCCTTTACCTACTTACCTACCTACCTGCCTGCCTCCTGTATTTCTCCCACTCTCTCTCTAGCCCTTTACCTACCTATCTACCTACCTACCTACCTACCTACCTACCTACCTACCTACCTACCTACTGCCTGTATTTCTCTCTCTCCCTATCTTTTTACCTACCTACCTATATACCTACCTGCCACCTGTATTTCTCCCTCCCTCTCTCTATCCCTCTACCTACCTACCTACCTACCTACCTACCTACCTACCTACCTACCTACCTACCTACCTCCTGTATTTCTCCCTCTATCTCTATTCTTTTACCTACCTACCTACCTGCCTCCTGTATTTCTCCCTCTCTCTCTCTATCACTCTACCTACCTACCTACCGACCTCCTGTATTTCTCCCTCTATCTCTATTCTTTTACCTACCTGCCTCCTGTATTCCCCCCCCTCTATCCCTCTACCTACCTACCTAACTACCTACCTGCCTCCTGTATTTCTCCCTATCCTTCTACCTACCTACCTAACTACCTTCCTGCCTCCTGTATTTCTCCCTATCTCTCTATCCCTCTACCTACCTACCTACCTCCTGTATTTCTCCCTCTCTCTCTCTATCTCTTTACCTACCTACCTACCTGCCTCCTGTTTTTCTCCCTCTCTCTCTCTATCCCTTTACCTACCTACCTACCTACTGCCGCCTGTATTTCTCTCTATATATATCTTTTTACCTACCTACCTATATACCTACCTGCCACCTGTATTTCTCCCTCTCTCTCTCTATCCCTCTACCTACCTACCTACCTACCTCCTGTATTTCTCCCTCTATCTCTATCCCTCTACCTACCTACCTACCTCCTGTATTTCTCCCTCTCTCTCTCTATCTCTTTACCTACCTACCTATCTGCCTCCTGTTTTTCTCCCCCTCTCTCTCTATCCCTTTACCTACCTACCTATATACCTACCTGCCACCTGTATTTCTCCCTCTCTCTCTCTATCCCTCTACCTACCTACCTACCTACCTCCTGTATTTCTCCCTCTATCTCTATTCTTTTACCTACCTACCTACCTGCCTCCTGTATTCCCCCCTCTCTATCCCTCTACCTACCTACCTAACTACCTACCTGCCTCCTGTATTTCTCCCTATCCCTCTACCTACCTACCTAACAACCTTCCTGCCTCCTGTATTTCTCCCTCTCTCTCGCTATCCCTTTACCTACCTACCTACCTGCCTCCTGTTTTTCTCCCTCTCTCTCTGTATCCCTTTACCTACCTACCTACCTACCTACCTACTGCCGCCTGTATTTCTCTCTCTCTCTATCTTTTTACCTACCTACCTATATACCTACCTGCCACCTGTATTTCTCCCTCTCTCTCTCTATCCCTCTACCTACCTACCTACTTCCTGTATTTCTCCCTCTCTCTCTATCCCTTTACCTACCAACCTACCTACCTACCTGCTTCCTGTATTTCTCCCTCTATCTTTCTATCCCTTTACCTACCTACCTACCTCCTGTATTTCTCACCCTCTCACTCTACCTACCTACCTACCTGCCACCTGTATTTCTCCCTCTCTCTCTCTATCCCTTTACCTAGCTACCTACCTGCCTCCTGTATTTCTCCCCCTCAATCCCTATCCCTCTGCCTACCTACCTAACTAACTAACTACCTACCTACCTACCTACCTACCTACCTACCTACCTACCTACCTACCTACCTCCGGTATTTCTCCCTCTACCTCTCTATCCTTCTATCTGCCTACGTACCTCCTGTATTTCTCCCTCTCTCTATCCCTTTACCTACCTACCTACCAACCATGGTATCCTATTGCACCGACTGTGGGGGTTGGGGCTGGGAGGCACCGTTCTGCGGTGGTTCTCGTCCTACCTCTCTGGTCGCTCGCAATATGTGTTGGCAGGGGGGCCTCGAGACCCCTCGTATGTGGGGTTCCTCAGGGGTCGGTCCTCTCGCCCCTACTATTCAACACATATATGAAGCCGCTGGGCGAGATCATCCATGGTTTTGGGGTGGGATATCATCTGTACGCTGATGATACTCAGCTGTACATATCCACCCCAGACCACCCAAACGATGCCGCCGAGGTCCATCAGGTACGCCTGATGCGCCAATTGCGCCCCTTACTGGACCGGGATGCCCTGCGCACAGTCACTCAAGCGCTCGTGACGTCTCGACTCAACTACTGTAATGCTCTCTACATGGGGCTTCCCTTGAGGTGCACTCGAAAGCTGCAGTTAGTCCAGAATGTGGTCTTTCGGGTGCGCTTCAAGGTTTTGACGACCATCTTCAAAGCGCTCCATGGCTTGGGACCTAGTTACATGCGAGACCGCCTCCTGCCCCATACATCCCTAAGACCGATACGCTCCCACAGAGAGGGCCTTCTCAGGGTGCCGTCGGCAATGCCGACTGGCGACACCCAGGGGGAGAGCCTTCTCTGTGGCGGGCCCAGCCCTTTGGAACGACTTACCCACTGAACTTCGCACCATCTCCGACCTCCGCCTCTTCCGCAAGTGTTTAAAGACACATTTGTTCCATCTAGCCGGCCTAGCGTAACCCCAAAATGACTCTTAGATAGTTTTAAATTTCGGGAATTTTAATTGGTTTTAGCGCAGGGTTTTTATCGAATAAGTTTTTTAAAATTTTTAAGTATTTTTGTATGTATTTTAGTGTTCCTGTGCGCCGCCCTGGGTCCGTTTGGAGAAGGGCAGGGTATAAATTTAAAAAAATAAAAAATAAATAAAATAAACCTACCTACCTACCTACCTACCTACCTACCTACCTCCTGTATTTCTCCCTCTCTATCCCTCTACCTACCTACCTGCCTCCTGTATTTCTCCCTCTCTCTCTCTATCCCTTTACCTACCTACCTACCTCCTGTATTTCTCCCTCTCTCTCTATCCCTTTACCTACCTACCTACCTGCCTCCTGTATCTCTCCCTCTCTCTCTGTATCCCTTTACCTAACTACCTACCTACCTGCCTCCTGTATTTCTCCCCCTCTATCCCTATCCCTCTGCCTACCTAACTACCTACCTGCCTCCTGTATTTCTCCCTCTCTGTCTCTATGCCTCTACCTACCTACCTACCTACCTACCTGACTCCTGTATTTCTCCCACTCTCTCTCTCTATCTCTTTACCTACCCTACGTACCTGCCACCTGTATTTCCCCCCCCCCTCTCTCTATCCCTCTACCTACCTACCTACCTGCATACTGTATTTCTCCCTCTCTATCTCTACCTCCTGTATTTGTCCCTCTCTCTCTCTCTATCTCTTTACCTACCCTACCTACCTGCCACCCAGTGGCGTAGCGTGGGTTGTCAGCACCCGGGGCAAGGCAAGTAATTTGCGTCCCCTAACCCGTGGATTTTAGCACTCGAGTCTCTTCCACTAGATTAGTTAAAGAAACCCTTACCCCCTAAGCACATGTATTGTTTGTTATGAAAATACTGATGTAATTAAAGTAAAATGCATCTAAATACAAGTTTATTTTCAAACACTTTATTGAGTGCGAACATGCATTACACATTCTCCACATTTTCAGCAGGTCTATGAATACAAATCTACAAATGTAGTAACCTAGCATGGGCCATGCTATTATATGTCGTCTCACAACCATCATATCAAGATGATATCAATATCAAGAACAAAAACTAAACATCAAAATGGAACCATACCCTGGAGATGATCCAAGACTGGGCTAGATGGAGCCAACTTCCTCAATCCTGTACCTCTAATTGTAATTCTTTAATAGAAGTGCAAGATATCAATCTGTATATAATATACAGATTAATTTAAATTCGCCTGCTTTTAATTAGCGCAAATTTTTCAACAACGGAAGTGAAATCTACATTAAAGTCTCTCTCAATGGACAGTATTGCTAGATTACTCAGTCTTTCTTGGCTCATTGTAGATCTCTGATATGTTTTAATTAGTTTAAGTTTTGAGAAACTTCTTTCACAACTCGCTGTAGAAACAGTGATAGTAAGAAAGATTCTTAATGTGACAACAAAGTTAGTTAAACTTTCTTGCAGCTTCCACTTATACACCCAGCGAAGCAAATCTAAAGCTGACCAGTTTGCAACCTGCTCATCAGGATTGACCTCCTTATACAAGATAATGTGGTGCCGAAGTCGAGTTATTTCGGTGAGCATAGATGCAGCATTCAATTCCGTGTACTGAGCACACGTGTGCTGAATTTGTTTCTTAATAAAATCATCTTTTTTAGTATCCAACAATGTTTGGATTTGCAAAAAAGCAAATCGCTGGTGCAGCGTATTCATCTGCGTAGTACGTTTTTTAATTTCTGCCTGAAGCTGATCAATTGCTTCCAGTTGTTCTCTGCTTGTTTCCTGTATTAAGGTCAAGCCAGCATCGCAACTGTTCTCACCATCCATCTTCTTGCGTCTTCCAACTCTTCTCTCTGTAGGTATGCAATAGGTTTTGCATACCTGCAGAGCTTTCTCAGTTGCCTTTGACACTAGACTATCCCGTTTTTCATGACAAAATAAAGTCAATGCTTTTAACTTTTGCACGCATTGATCAAGCGCAAGTCCTTCTTGCTGCAGGTAGATCTGAGTATCATTTACTTCGGTTAGTACTGGGTTCCAAAAATGCAAGAAAGAGAAAAAAACATACGTCATTATGCAAACTAAAAGACTTCCTGCATCACCCCTGGTTTCAGAGGTTTCTTCCGGCCCATCTCTCAACGCTTCCAAAGCGTCTATTATTTTCTCAGTGTGTTCAGCAAGTACGCATACAGCTTCATGCGTTGAACTCCATCTTGTGTTACACGATCGCTTTACACGAATTGGTACATGTTTCTTAAGGATATCCCACCTGTGGGTGGAGCTTGAGAAAAATGAATACACCTTTTCCACAGTGCCAAAGAAAGTAACAGACTTTGTCCCAACACCAACTGCATGCATCCCAGCAAGATTGAGCGAGTGATTGTTACATGGCACAAACATTGCTTTGGGATTCATATCCAAAATACGTTTTTGTACACCACTAATGTGTCCAGCCATAGTCGCAGCATTGTCGTATCCCTGGCCGTAGCAATGCTCTAGTTTAAGGCCATCAGCTTGCAACTTGTCACAAATTTGTTTTGTAATGACATCAGCTGATTTCCCATATAACTGAATAAAGTCAATGAAAGACTCTGTCACATGGACTCCTGAATCTTCAATATGCACATATCGAATCACTTGGGACATTTGGTCAGTGTGTGAAATATCAGGAGTGCTATCAAACATTATAGCAAAATACTTGGCCTTTATGATATTTTGAAAGATGACTGTTCGAATGTGATCGCCGAGCAGGCTAATAAACTCATTCTGGCTCTGTGGAGAGAGATAGGACACAATGTAACCATCTGTGCATTGTACTCTGTGAAGATGTTGTTTGGCAACTGGGTCATATTTGGCGAGTAACTTGAAAGTTTCTAAGAAATTTCCACAATTACCATCTGTATTTAAATCTTCAGAGTGACCACGTAAGGGTAAGGTTTGCCTGGCTAGATACAGAACACAATCAAGTATTCTGACTAAGATTGCCTTCCATTTTTCAAATGACCTCTGTTGTGCAAGCTGGGCAGCAGCATCAATAGTCTCCTGTTTATGCAGCCGCATTTCTAATTCTTTCCATATTGTAAATGCACTCAAGTGATATGAACTGCGCTCATGCTCTAGTAATCTAGGGCTTAACTTTCTCCATGCATTGAATCCACTTGACTTTCCAAATGAACTTTTCCCTTTAGCCTTCTGAAAAAGCATGCAAGGAAAGCAATATGTAGCATTGTTTAGAGGAGAAAACACCAACCATGTCCTTAACATAGTCTCACCATTGTCCAAATGTATGTAGAACCAATCCTTGGAAAATGACCTGCCATTACTGTCTCTTGGAAACCATGCATCCTTATTCTGCAGTTCCTCTGTCCCTCGCCTGACAAGTTCAGTTTTCAAGGTTTCATCCATGGTTTCAGGCCAATAGCCAATATCAGTATAAACTTTTTGGTCAATATTTTCTGGCAGATTTGGCTGAGTATAAACATCCTTAGATGAAACTGTCTCTGCTTCTAATGCAGGAACAGGAATGTCTACCGACACAGGATCAGGATTATGAGTCTCCTGTGGTGCTGCTGATGGTCCTGCTGTAGTTTCAGCAGTACTCACCAAAAGCCGGTGAAGGCTTCCAGCTAACTTAGCTTGTTGCTCTGTCTCTATCTTTCTCCTTTTCCTGCCTTGTGCACCAGATTCTTTTTTGTATGGCATGATATAGGTGTAGTATTCTGCTAAAATTCTAAAAAAAGAAAAAAAAGAAAATCACTTTCTTGCCTTGCTGCACTTTTAGCACCCCTTCATTGTATAACCATTTCTTTACTCTTAACATAATGTTTATTCACCTTCATGCCTATTGCCTTACTCTTTCAGCAAAATAAATAAATAAATTAAAGGTTGCTAGACCCACTGGCTTACATCAACTTATGTTGAGCTGGAGCAGCTACATATGGATCGAAATCTGTCTCATCACTGTTGAACCAACCAAACTTCAATCCATCTGGTCAGCTCAACATGCCAGTCTTGACCTGCAGACCGGGAACATCCCAAAGAAACTTCAGTTTTGGAGATGCTCTGCTAGCACTACACAGCCAGCCCACTGAGCCCAGTACTACTCCAGTCAGTCCTGACTCCTGTCACTCGTGACTCCTACCTTTTTTTTCACCGGCTGTCCCGGACCCGATCACAGCAGTCAGCAGGCTAGGTTTTCTCCTCCAGGTCCTCCTAGGTTTTCCTCCTGCAGCGTCTGTCACCACTGGCTCCCTCTCTCCTCTCTGGCCTGTGTCACCTGCCGCCGCTGCCAGCTTCTTCTTGCTGCTGCCTGGTCTGGTCTGGTGTGGTTCTCTCCCGCGCTCAGCGCTGCGCTGGGCGGCCGCTGCACTGTCCCTCCCCCAGATAGTCCCTCGCTCTCTCTTCGCACCCACCGCACCGCACGCCTGCCCCCCCCCCCTCCACAGTGGGCGGCGACCCGGCGGCTCGGATCGGATTCGCACAGCCAGTACTGCAGAGAGAGTGAGTGAGCCAGGCAGGGGCAGAGAGCTGTGAGTGCGAGCGCGCCCCCCCCCAGATGTTGCGCCCGGTGCGACCGGCCCCCCCTGCACCCCCCACGCTACGCCTCTGCTGCCACCTGTATTTCCCCCCCTCTCTCTATCCCTCTACCTACCTACATAACTAACTACCTGCCTCCTGTATTTCTCCTTATATCTCTATCCCTTTAACTACCTACCTACCTGCCTGCCTGCCTCCTGTATTTCTCTTTCTCTCTACCTTTTTACCTTCCTACCTATATACCTGCCTGCCACCTGTATTTCTCCCTCTCTCTCTATCCCTTTACCTACCTACCTACCCACCTACCTACCTCCTGTATTTCTCACCCTCTCTCTCTCACTCTACCTACCTACTTACCTACCTACCACCTGTATTTCTCCCTATCTGTCTATCCCTTTACCTAGCTACCTACCTGCCTCCTGTATTTCTCCCCCTCTATCCCTATCCCTCTGCCTACGTAACTAACTAACTAACTACCTACCTCCTGTATTTCTCCCTCTCTCTCTCTATCCTTCTATCTGCCTACCTACCTCCTGTATTTCTCCCTGTCTCTATCCCTTTACCTACCTACCTACCTGCCTCCTTTATCTCTCCCTCTCTCTCTCTATCCCTTTACCTAACTACCTACCTACCAACCTCCTGTCTTTCTCCCTCTCTATCCCTCTACCTACCTACCTACCTACCTCCTGTATTTGTCCCTCTCTCTCTCTCTCTCTCTTTACCTACCTTACCTACCTGCCTCCAGTATTTCCCCCCCTCTCTCTATCCCTCTACCTACCTACCTACCTACCTACCTAACTACCTACCTGCCTCCTGTATTTCTCCCTCTCTCCCTCCATCCCTTTACCTACCTACCTACCTACATACCTACCTACATACATACATACATACCTACTTACCTGCCTGCCTCCTGTATTTCTCCCTCCCTCTCTATGCCTCTACCTCCCTCCCTCCCTCCTGTATTTCTCCCTCTCTCTATCCCTCTACCTACCTACCTACCTACCTACCTACCTACCTACCTACCTACCTACCTACCTACCTACCTACCAGCCTTCTGTATTTCTCCCTCTCTCTCTACCTCCTGTATTTGTCCCTCTCTCTCTCTATCTCTTTACCTACCCTACCTACCTGCCTCCTGTATTTCCCCCCTCTCTCTCTATCCCTCTACCTACCTACCTACCTACCTACCTACCTGCCTCCTGTATTTCTCCCCCTCTCTCTTTACCTCCTTATTTGTCCCTCTCTCTATATATATCTCTTTACCTACCCTACCTACCTGCCTCCTGTATTTCCCCCCTCTCTCTCTATCCCTCTACCTACCTACCTAACTACCTACCTGCCTCCTGTATTTCTCCCTATCTCTCTATCCCTCTACCTACCTACCTACCTACCTACCTACCTACCTACCTACCTACCTACCTACCTACTGCCTCCTGTATTTCTCTCTCTCTATCTTTTTACCTACCTACCTATATACCTACCTGCCACCTGTATTTCTCCCTCCCTCTCTCTATCCCTCTACCTAACTACCTACCTGCCTCCTGTATTTCTCCCTATCCCTCTACCTACCTACCTACCTATCTGCCTCCTGTATTTCTCCTTATCTCTCTATCCCTTTAACTACCTACCTACCTGCCTGCCTGCCTCCTGTATTTCTCCCTCACTCTCTATCCCTTTACCTAGCTAGCTACCTATCTGCCTCCTGTATTTCTCCCCCTCAATCCCTATCCCTCTGCCTACCTACCTAACTAACTAACTAACTACCTACCTCCGGTATTTCTCCCTCTCTCTCTCTATCCTTCTATCTGCCTACCTACCTCCTGTATTTCTCCCTCTCTCTATCCCTTTACCTACCTACCTACCAACGTACCTGCCTCCTGTATTTCTCCCTCTCTCTCTCTTATTCCTTTACCTACCTACCTACCTACCTACCTACCTACCTACCTACCTACCTACCTCCTGTATTTCTCCCTCTCTAGCCCTCTACCTACCTACCTACCTGCCTCCTGTATTTCTCCCTCTCTCTCTCTATCCCTTTACCTACCTACCTACCTCCTGTATTTCTCCCTCTCTCTATCCCTCTACCTACCTAACTGCCTCCTGTATTTCTCCCTCTCTCTCTATTATCCCATTACCTACCTACCTACCTACCTACCTACCTACCTGCCTCCCTACCTACCTGCCTCCTGTATTTCTCCCTCTCTCTCTCTATCCCTTTACCTACCTACCTACTGCCTCTTGTATTTCTCTCTATCTATCTTTTTACCTACCTACCTCTATTCCTACCTGCCTCCTGTATTTCTCCCTCTCTCTCTCTACCTCCTGTATTTGTCCCTCTCTCTCTCTCTACCTCTTTACCTACCCTACCTACCTGCCTCCTGTATTTCCCACCTCTCTCTCTATCCCTCTACCTACCAACCAACCTACCTACCTACCTGCCTCCTGTATTTCTCCTTATCTCTCTATCCCTTTAACTACCTACCTACCTACCTGCCTGCCTGCCTCCTGTATTTCTCTCTCTCTGTGTCTTTTTACCTACCTACCTATATACCTACCTGCCTCCTGTATTTCCCCCCCTCTCTCTATCCCTCTACCTACCTACCTACCTACCTACCTACCTACCTACCTCCTGTATTTCTCCTTATCTCTCTATCCCTTTAACTACCTACCTACCTACCTGCCTGCCTGCCTCCTGTATTTCCCTCCCTCTCTCTATCCCTCTACCTACCTACCTACCTACCTACCTGCCTCCTGTATTTCTCCTTATCTCTCTATCCCTTTAACTACCTACCTACCTACCTGCCTGCCTGCCTCCTGTATTTCTCTCTCTCTCTGTCTTTTTTTTTTATATTGAAAAAGTTTTATTGGTTTTTACAATTTTCCAAAGGGGGTAGGGAATACAGAAACATTTTAAGAACTTTCGCGTCGGGATCATTGGCCCTTCCAGGGCTTCATAATAAAATATTGAAAAAACATTTTTCCAAAAATACTACAAGGTGAAAATAAGTACAAGTTTCCTAAATTCTCAATTCTATGCTAGCAGTCGTGTGCAAACATCCAGATATAAAGGTTATACAATATTAATGATAATAAAAAAAAAGCAAAGTTATTTTTTCGATCTAAGTCTCTTGGCAATTGTATCTTCTTTTTCTACTCCCTGGCCCCCAGCGAGCGGGGCCGTGGCCCCCTCCGTCCCCCCTGGATCTTCCCCCAGGATAGAGGAATGTTTTTTAAGAAAGGCTTCCGCCTCAACAACTGTTTTAATCCTTACTCTTCCTTCATCCCAGAACACCAACATCCCTTCCGGCATCGCCCACTTAAACCAGATCCCGTGGTCAAACAATTTTTTAGATAAGAAGGAATACTTCCTCCTCATCTGTCTAATCTTTTTTGGGATCTGCTTCAAGATGGCGACTTCCTTTTGTTGGTAAATTAACGGGCCCCCTCTCTGCGCCTTCAAAATTCCCTCTCTGGTTGACCTTCTGACAAATTTAATATGTATCTCTCTGGGTACTTCATTTATCCTGGCATATGTCGAATTTATTCTGTAGACTAGGTCAATGTCCCCCCTGATCTCATCTTTAGGTTTATGTAAATAGTCTGCTAAAATTGTACTCATGAGTTCAGGAAGACATTCACCAGATTCCTCAGAAATATTCTGAAATCTTAAAAAATATGACATCCTTTCAAAATCCATCCTAGACATATGACCAGACAAATCTGCAATTTCAGTGTTGACATTTTTAAGTTCTCCCTTTGCCCCAACCAGCCCCCCTTCCAGCTCCTCAGTCTTCTGTGTGTTCTCCAGCACTTGCTTCCGTGTTTCCAGAAGATCTTTCTTGAAGCTACTGTTATCTTCTCTCAAAGCTTTAATTTCCTGCACCAGAGCTTGTAACACTGATTCCAAAGATGACATTCTTTGTTCCAATCCTGCCAATTCTGATTTTGATGCCATGGTAAGCTGTTAAAGTCAGTGCCACTAAGATGGCGTTTTTTGGGTGGGGCCGTTGAAGCAGGTCAGGAGAAAAACAGTTCAAATGAAAGTTGTAAAAAGTTCAAGACCCAGCAGAGAAACACTTTTCACAGTCAATAATTATAGCAGAGAAGGCACTCCAGAGAAGGAATCAATTAATCCAGAAATTTCTTCATTAGTAGAGAGAGAGAGTCCAAATCACAAAGAGATGTTGGTAATTTTCCAAAAGTAAAAATAGTCATTCAGGAACAAAGGGAGCCATCCTCCACCGCCCAGTCTGAGAGCCAGCAGTAACAAAAGAAAAATTGTTTCAGGCAATCATATAAAAAGAAAAAGATTGGAGCTTAAAATTAAAAGGGACTCACCTGACATATTATTTTTGCAGGAAACTCATCAAAAATCTGAGGATTTTAATAGAATGAATATTAAAGGTATGCAGATCTATGAAAAATCTTTTGGGACTTCTAAAGCTAGAGGAGTTGCGATATTGATATCAAATAGGGTATACTTTGAGAAAAAACAAGTAATTAGAGACGAAGAAGGAAGATATTTAATAATTATAGGGAATATTAATGAGCAAAAAGTGACATTGGTTAACTTATATCTACCGAATGAAAAACAAAAGGGATTTCTTGATAAAATTACTAAGATTTTGGAAATAGAAAGTGTAGGGAAAGTAATTGTGGCGGGGGATTTTAATTTAATTAGGGATAGAATTGATAGTAATAATCCTACCCGCTTTAGACAAACAAATAAAGGGGAAATTTTAAACAAATGGATGTTTCGGACTTAGATACATTGTAAAGAAACAAGCCGCAAATCACTTTCACTTAGTTCAAAGCAGTCCGGACGCAAAATATCCGCTTCCTCGCAACGAGGAGCCATTTCTAAACGCCGCTTTAAATCCGAGGGGGGGTTTAACAAACAAACACCCCCCTCTACGTTCTTTCAGTCCAGGCTGCCAGCACAGATAATGTTAAAGATCACTCACTCTTCACCTCGCTGTCAAAGCCCCGGGGAGCCTTCCGACCCGCACGCTCAGCTCTTTTTAAATCCGTTGTTCGTTGCCGTCCTCCATTGGCGAAGGGAAAACCCCCCGCAGCATGCTTCCTCTCACCTAGGCCGAAGACAAGGGCCGTTTTCCCGCCGCCGCAGGGAGAAACAGACCCAGGCGAGCCAGCCCTACGGAAGGCCCCCCAAAAAGGGGGTGCCTCGCCCCCGTTGGGGGGCAGAAAAGAGAACAAAGCGGCGAGCGTGTCCAAGACTCGCCCGTCGCCGCTGGAAGGCGGAACCTCTGTCTTTTTACCTACCTACCTATATACCTACCTGCCCCCTGTATTTCTCCATCTCAACCTCCAGTATTTGTCCCTCTCTCTCTCTTTATCTCTTTACCTACCCTACCTACCTGCCTCCTGTATTTCCCCCCTCTCTCTCTATCCCTCTACCTACCTACCTACCTACCTACCTAACTACCTGCCTCCTGTATTTCTCCTTATCTCTCTATCCCTTTAACTACCTACCTACCTACCTGCCTGCCTGCCTCCTGTATTTCCCCCCTCTCTCTATCCCTCTACCTACCTACCTACCTACCTACCTACCTACCTACCTGCCTCCTGTATTTCTCCTTATCTCTCTATCCCTTTAACTACCTACCTACCTACCTGCCTGCGTGCCTCCTGTATTTCTCTCTCTCTCTGTCTTTTTACCTACCTACCTACCTATATACCTACCTGCCCCCTGTATTTCTCCCTCTCTACCTCCTGTATTTGTCCCTCTCTCTCTCTCTTTATCTCTTTACCTACCCTACCTACCTGCCTCCTGTATTTCCCCCCTCTCTCTCTATCCCTCTACCTACCTACCTACCTACCTACCTACCTACCTACCTACCTACCTACCTGCCTGCCTCCTGTATTTCTCCTTATCTCTCTATCCCTTTAACTACCTCACCTCTGTTTTATGTATATATTTTTATAATATTTTAATTTTCCCTGTGCACCGCTCCGAGTCCCCTTGGGGAGAGGATGCGGTTATATAAATTAAATTTGAATTGAATTGAATTGAATTGAACCTGGAGGAAGTTGATTATTTAGACCCGCGCCAGTCCGGCTTTCGGCCCGGGCATAGCACCGAGACGGCATTGGTCGCGTTGGTAGATGATCTCTGGAGGGCCAGAGATGGGGGTTGCTCCTCCATCCTGGTCCTATTAGACCTCTCAGCGGCTTTTGATACCATCGACCATGGTATCCTATTGCATCGGCTGGGGGGGTTGGGGGTGGGAGGCACCGTTTTACGGTGGTTCTCCTCCTACCTCTCTGGTCGATCGCAATTTGTGTTGGCAGGAGAGCAGAGGTCGACCTCGAGACCCCTCACATGTGGGGTGCCTCAGGGGTCGGTCCTCTCGCCTCTCCTGTTCAACACATATATGAAGCCGCTGGGTGAGATCATCCGTGGTTTTGGGGTAGAGTACAATCTCTACGCTGATGATACGCAGTTGTATATATCTACCCCAAACCACCCCAACGATGCCGTAGCGGTGATGTGCCAGTGCCTGGAAGCCGTGCGGATCTGGATGGGAAGTAACAGACTCAGGCTCAACCCGGCCAAGACCGAGTGGCTGTGGTTTCCGGCCGCCCGATTCAACCAGCTGACTCCATCACTGGCCATAGGGGGCGAACACCTTGCCCCTGTGGACGGGGCGCGCAACTTGGGTGTCCTCCTGGATACCCGGCTGTCCATGGAAGACCAAGTGACAGCCGTGGCCAGGAGGGCGTTTTACCAGGTCCGCCTGGTATGCCAGTTGCGCCCCCTATTGGATCGGGATGCCCTTTGCACAGTCACTCATGCCCTCGTCACATCCCGACTGGACTATTGTAACTCTCTCTACATGGGGCTCCCCTTGAGGTGCACCCGAAGACTTCAGCTGGTCCAGAATGCAGCCGCGCGAGCAATAATGGGGACCGCAAGGTACACCCATGTAACACCTCTCTTGCGCGAGCTGCACTGGCTGCCTGTCGTCTTTCGGGTGCGCTTCAAGGTGTTAGTTATCATCTTTAAAGCGCTCCATGGCTCGGGACCTAGCTATCTGCGGGATCAGATCCTGCCCCATACTTCCTCACGGCCGATTCGCTCCCACAGAGAGGGACTTCTCCAGGTGCCATCCACTAGACTTTGTCAGCGGGCGACGCCCAGGGGAAGGGCCTTCTCTGTGGCGGGCCCAGCCCTCTGGAACGACCTTCCCCCCGACATTAGAACAACCACGGACCTCCGCTCCTTCCGTCAGAAATTAAAAACATACTTTTTCTGCTTGGCCGGCCTAGGTTAGTCTCTACCTTGCAGGGTTCAGGGAACTTTAGTTTTAAAATGGGGATTTTAGTGCAGGGACAATTACATTTAATTTGTTTTTATTGATTGTATTTATTCCTGTATATATTTTTTATGTGTTTTAATTTTTCCCTGTACACCGCTCCAAGTCCCCTTGGGGAGAGGACGCGGTATATAAAAATAAAATATTATTATTATTATTACCTACCTACCTGCCTGCATCCTGTATTTCTCTCTCTCCATCTTTTTACCTACCTACCTATATACCTACCTGCCACCTGTATTTCTCCCTCTCTCTATCCCTCTACCTAACTACCTACCTACCTAATTACCTACCTAATTACCTACCACCTGTATTTCTCCCTCTGTCTTTCTATCCCTCTACCTACCTAACTACCTACCTACTTACCTACCCCCTGTATTTTTCCCTCTCTCTCTCTATCCCTCTACCTACCTACCTACCTGCCTCCTGTATTTCTCCCTCTCTCTCTATTATCCCTTTACCTACCTACCTACCTACGTACCTCCTGTATTTCTCCCTCTCTCTCTCTATCCCTTTACCTACCTACCTCCTGTATTTCTTCCCCCCCCTCTCTATCCCTCTACCTACGTAAGTAAATACCTACGTACCCACCTCCTGTATTTCTCCCTCTATCTATCCCTCTACCTAACTACCTACCTACCTAATTACCAACCTAATTACCTACCACCTGTATTTCTCCCTCTGTCCTTCTATCCCTCTACCTACCTAACTACCTACCTACTTGCCTACCCCCTGTATTTCTCCCTCTCTCTCTCTATCCCTCTACCTACCTACCTACCTACCTACCTCCTGTATTTCTCCCTCTCTCTATCCCTCTACCTACCTACCTGCCTCCTGTATTTCTCCCTCTCTCTCTATTATCCCTTTACCTACCTACCTACCTACCTACCTCCTGTATTTCTCCCTCTCTATCCCTCTACCTACCTACCTACCTGCCTCCTGTATTTCTCCCTCTCTCTCTCTATCCCTTTACCTACCTACCTACTGCCTCCTGTATTTCTCTCTCTCTATCTTTTTACCTACCTACCTATATACCTACCTGCCACCTGTATTTCTCCCTCTCTCTCTCTATCCCTCTACCTACCTACCTACCTCCTGTATTTCTCCCTCTCTCTCTCTATACCTTTACCTACCTACCTTCCTCCTCTATTTCTCCCTCTTTATCTCTCTATCCCTTTACCTACCTACCTACCTCCTGTATTTCTCCCTCTCTCTCTCTATCGCCTTACCTACCTACCTACCTGCCTCCTGTATTTCTCCCTCTCTCTCTCTATCCCTTTACCTAGCTACCTACCTACCTCCAGTATTTCTCACCCTCTCACTCTCACTCTACCTACCTACTTACCTACCACCTGTATTTCTCCCTCACTCTCTATCTCTTTACCTAGCTAACTATCTGCCTCCTGTATATCTCCCCCTCAATCCCTATCACTCTGCCTACCTACCTAACTAACTAACTACCTACCTCCGGTATTTCTCCCTCTCTCTCTCTTTCCTTCTATCTGCCTACCTACCTCCTGTATTTCTCCCTCTCTCTATCCCTTTACCTACCTACCTACCAACGTACCTGCCTCCTGTATTTCTCCCTCTCTCTCTCTTATCCCTTTACCTACCTACCTACCTACCTCCTGTATTTCTCCCTCTCTATCCCTCTACCTACCTACCTACCTGCCTCCTGTATTTCTCCCTCTCTCTTTCTATCCCTCTACCCTACCTACCTACCTATCTAAAGAGAGAGGAAAGGGAGGCCGCTGATTCAGCAGTGGCCTTCCCGGGGGGGTGGGGAGTTGGCTGCGCGGGTGGCAATGGAAGTGAGAGAGGTCGCTCATTCGGCAGTGCTCTTGGCAGGGGGGAGGTGGCGGCGGCGGCTGAGGAGAGAGAGGCCGCTGACGAAGCAACCATCACGGATATGACACAGCCCGCTCCACCGGTTATGCAAGTGATGTGAGCTGAAAAGTGGCTGGGTGGGAGGGGCCGCGAAGGGAAGGGGGGGCGAGTGAGCAAGTGAGGGAAACACACAGAAGAGCTGCAGTTGTACATTTGTGTGGCGTGTACCTGGCACCGGTGTGCCATCCACACAAAATACGTATCATTGGTGCTGCACTTGTAAGGAACGTTGGGTGAAAATTTGGTGGCGATTGGTGCAGTAGTTTCTGAGATTAGCGGTTTTGAACAAACTCATTACATTTTTATTTTTATACTAGCTGTACCCACCACGCGTTGCTGTGACCAAGTATGGCTAGGTGGGGGGTGGGGGAAAGGCAGAGGGCGAGAACTTGCCAGTCATGGAATAAAGGGACAGTCCTTTTCCTGGATTAGCAACTGGCTAAGGGACAGGAAACAGAGAGTAGTATTAAATGGACACTTCTCCATGTGGAGGGAGGTAATGAGTGGGGTCCCCCAAGGTTCAGTACTGGGACCCCTGCTTTTCAACCTTTTCATAAATGATCTAGAGGTAGGAGTAAACAGCAAGGTAGCCAAATTCGCCGACGACACTAAATTATACAGGGTAGTAAAAACTGAGAGAGTGTGTGAGGAGCTCCATATGGATCTCTTGACCCTGGGGGAGTGGGCAATCCAGTGGCAAATGAGCTTCAACATTAGTAAGTGCAGAGTGATGCACGTTTGGGCAAAAAAACCCAACTACATCTATAAACTGATGGGGTCTGAACTCCTTGCAACTAACCAGGAAAGGGACCTTGGTGTCCTGGTGGACAGCTCAATGAAGGTGTCAACCCAGTGTGCCGCAGCAGTGAAAAAAGCAAACTCATTGCTAGGGATCATTAGGAAGGGTATAGAAAATAAGTCAGCAAGTGTCATTTTGCCTCTTTATAAATCTATGGTGAGGCCACATCTGGAGTATTGTGTACAGTTCTGGTCACCATACCTTCAGAAGGATATTATGGAAATGGAAAAGGTGCAGAGGAGGGCAACCAGAATGATTAGGGGGCTGGAACACCTTCCTTACCATCTGAGGCTGCAACGGTTGGGCCTCTTCACTTTAGAACGATGGCGCCTGAGAGGTGACCTGATTGAAGTCTATAAAATCATGCACGGTGTGGACAAAGTAGAAAAGGAAAAACTGTTTTCCCTATCGCACAACGCTAGAACTAGGGGGCACTCCATGAAACTTTTGATAGCTAGACCTCAAACAAATAAGAGGGAGTACTTTTTCACCCAGAGGATCACTAGTCTATGGAACTCCCTGCCAGAAGAAGTGGTGAGAGCTGTCAGCCTCGACACCTTTAAGAAAGGATTAGACGAGTTCATGGAGAACAAGGGTATCAATGGCTATCATTATGGATGCCTAAGGACACCCTCCGGGATGGAGAGATAGGCAGGATATTTCTCAATGCCATTTGCAGGGAATCATAAGCAGGTGAAGACATCTGCTTGGGAATACCCTGAAGCAAATGGTGAGCCACTGTGTGAGACAGAATGCTGGACTGGATGGGCTGTGGCCTGTTCCAGCAAGGCTGTTCTTATGAGGGAGCGTTGACTTTTCGATTGGCCAGGTTGGGGGGGAAAGAGGCAGAGGGCGAGGGAGCGTTGACTTTTTGATTGGCCAGGTTGGGGGGGAAAGAGGCAGAGGGCGAGGGAGCGTTGACTTTTCGATTGGCCAGGTTGGGGGGGGGGGGGGAAGGGCAGAGGGCGGGGGAGCGTTGACTTTTCGATTGGCCAGGTTGGGGGGGAAAGAGGCAGAGGGCGAGGGAGCGTTGACTTTTTGATTGGCCAGGTGGGTGGGGGGGAAAAGGCAGAGGGTGGGGGAGCGTTGTGAGTGCTGGTGCTTCGAGTGGCCAGGTTGGGGGGGGGGAAGAGGCAGAGGGCGAGGGAGTGTTGACTTTTCGATTGGCCAGGTGGGGGGGAGGGGGAAGAGGCAGAGGGCGGGGGAGCGTTGCGAGTGCTGGCGTTTCCAGTGGCCAGCTGGGGGGGGGGGAAAGAGGCAGAGGGCGGGGGAGCGTTGCGAGTGCTGGAGTTTCGAGTGGCCAGGAAGGGGGGGGGGGAGAGGCAGAGGGCGAGGGAGTGTTGTAATACCTATATCAGTATAAATACCTTTAAGTTAACAGTAGATCTTGGGGGGGGGGGGGGGGAGAGAGCAGCTGCAGTGGCCGGGGGGGGGGGAATGTTGATCAGAAGGCAGTGGAAGTGGCAAGGTGGGAGGGCTGGAAAGAGCCGGAGGGCGAGGCATCGCGGTGGACGTTGCCAGTGGCAAGGTGGGAGGGGCGGAAGGAGGCATGGTGTGTGTGAGCGAGTGAGGGAAACATACAGCTGCAGGTTTACATTTCACACAACATTCGTTTGAAGTACAGCACCAATGATATGTATAGATTGTGTGGATATGGCACCTGTGCCAGGTACATGCAACAGAAATGTAAAAGTGCGGTTCTTTGAAGTTTTTCCCACACTCGCTCACTCTCCCCCCTCCCCTTCACGCCCCCTCACACCCAGCCGCTTTTTCGCTCATGTCACTTGCACGTGGAGCGGCTGCGACATATCCACGATGGTTGCCTCCTCAGCAGCCTCACTCCTCTGCCCCCACCCCCGCTGACAACTCCTCCCACCCCAAGGCTGCCGCTGACTCAGCGGCCTCTCTCTCCACTGCTGCAAACTCCAACGCGAACACAAGAAACCAAGGCTGGTAGTTAGGTAGGTAGAGAGAGAGAGAGGGAGAAATACAGTAAGTAAGTAGGTAGGTAGGTAGGTAGGTAGGTAGGTAGGTAGGTAGGTAGGTAGGTAGATAGAAAGAGAGAGGGAGAAATACAGTAGGTCCGAGGCAGGTCCGAGGGGAGACAAGTTCTATCCTCCCGGTTGAGGGCACAGAACCGTTGGTTGCAAACGGTGAAGTGCCACAACCCCCGCAGGCTAGGTGGTCAGGGAGTACAGAGCCAGGGCCTGCGGCTGATGTTTTGCAACGCCAGGTCCGTGGTCAACAAAGCCCCCCTCGTCCATGACCTTGTGTCTGAGGGGGAGCCGGACCTGGAAGGAATTGCGGAGACCTGGTTGGGCCACGAGGGTGGACTTCCCCTCGTTGAAATGTGCCCACCAGGTTACCGCGCTTTTCATCAGCCCCGGGCCCTAGGTAAGGGTGGTGGGGTAGCGGTTATTTTTTTATTTATTTTATTTATTTTATTACATTTATATCCCGCCCATCTCCGCAAAGGACCCAGGGCGGCGCACAGGAGATTTAAAAAACATACAAAAAATAGAACATAAATAATTTAAAATATATATTAGATCCCAAACCTGTGCTAAAACCAATTATTAATTAAAACCCAATTTAAAACTTTTCTACAGTCCCCATGGGAGGTTAGGCTAGGCCGGCTTGATGAAAAAAGTATGTCTTTAGACATTGGCGGAAGAGGCGGAGGTCGGTGATGGTCCGGAGTTCAGGGGGTAGGTCGTTCCAAAGGGCAGGGCCCGCCACAGAGAAGGCTCTTCCCCTGGGTGTCGCCAGTCGGCATTGTCCGGCCGACGGCACCCTGAGAAGGCCCTCTCTGTGGGAGCGTATCGGTCTAAGGGATGTATGGGGCACGAGACGGTCTCGCATATAACTAGGCCCCGAGCCATGGAGCGCTTTAAAGATGGTCGTCAAGACCTTGAAGCGCACCCGAAAGACCACAGGAAGCCAATGCAGCTCGCGCAGGATTGGTGTTATATGGGAGCTTCTGGTAGCTCCCGTAATTACCCGCGCGGCTGCGTTTTGGACTAGCTGTAGCTTTCGAGTGCACCTCAAGGGAAGCCCCATGTAGAGAGCATTACAGTAGTCGAGACGGGACGTCACAAGAGCTTGAGTGACTGTGTGAAGGGCAGCCCGGTCCAGTAAGGGGTTCAATTGGCGCATCAGGCGTACCTGATGAAACGCCACCCTGGCCACGGCTGCCACATGGTCCTCCAAGGACAGCCGGGAATCCAGGAGGACACCCAAATTGCGCGCCCTCTCCACGGGGGCCAATGTTTCGCCCCCAATGGCCAGAGTTGGAGTAATCTGGCTGAACCGGGGTGCCGGAAACCACAGCCACTCAGTCTTGGCAGGGTTGAGCTTGAGTTTGTTACCACCCATCCAGATCCGTACGGCCTCCAAACACCGGGACAGCACTTCGACAGCATCGTTGGGGTGGTCTGGGGTGGATATGTACAACTGAGTGTCATCAGCGTACAGATGGTACTCCACCCCAAAACCACGGATGATCTCACCCAGCGGCTTCATATATGTGTTGAAAAGGAGGGGCGAGAGGACCGACCCCTGAGGAACCCCACATAGGAGGGACCTCGAGGTCGACCTCTGCCCTCCCGTCAACACATATTGCGACCGACCAGAGAGGTAAGATGAGAACCACCGCAGAACGGTGCCTCCCAGCCCCAACCCCCCCAGTCGGCGCAATAGGATACCATGGTCGATGGTATCAAAAGCCGCTGAGAGGTCTAACAGGACTAGGATAGAGGAATGACCTCTATCCCGCGCCCTCCAGAGATCATCAACCAACGCGACCAATGCCGTCTCGGTACTGTGACCGGGTCGGAAGCCGGACTGGCGCGGGTCTAGATAATCAACTTCCTCCAGGTGTCGCGGAAACTGTTGGGCTACCACACTCTCAACAACCTTCACCAGAAAGTGAAGGTTGGAGACCGGACGATAGTTCTCTAATAAAGCTGGGTCCAGGGACGGCTTCTTGAGGAGGGGCCTCACCACCGCCTCTTTCAAGACGGAAGGTAAGGACCCCTCACTCAAAGATGCGTTGACAATGCCCTGGAGCCAGCCTCGTGTCGTCTCCCAGGATGCCAGTTAAAGCCAGGAGGGACACGGGTCCAATAAACATGTGGTCGCCCTAAGTCTCCTTGACAACCTGTCCATATCCTCGGTGGTAACAAAGTCAAACTCCTCCCAGGAAGGAACCTCAAGACCAGTCTCGGACAATCCCACAGGACCACTGTCGATGGAGGGTAGCTCATTCCGAATCCGAGTGATTTTCTCCTGCAGATAAATCCCAAATTCCTCTGCTCGCCCTTGCAAAGGGGCTTCCCCCGGCCTCTGGTGAAGGAGGGAGCGGGTCACCCCAAACAGGGCGGCAGGGCGGTTATCTGCGGATGCAATTAGGGTGGCACAATACTCACGTTTGGCCACCTTTATCGCCACTAAGTAAGCCCTAATATGGGTTCTCACTAGTGTTCGGTCGGCTTCGGAACGAGAGGATCTCCATCTGCTCTCTAGGCATCTCTTGTGGCGTTTCATCCCCCGGAGCTCCTCAGTAAACCGAGGAGCCTGGGTGATTCGTCGCCGCAAGAGAGGCCGCAAGGGCGCAACTCGGTCCAAGGCCCCCGCGGCCGCACTTAACCATGCGGCCACTAGGTCCTCAGTCGAGTCGCGGGGCAGGGTCACAGGAATTGGCCCAAGCTCCCTCTGGAACCTTTCCGGGTCCATTAGAAGCCTGGGGCGGAACCATATAGGAGTATCCGGTTCCGCCTCCCCGCGGTGAGGTGAAGCGATTGGAAAGTCCAGCCGGAGGAGAGCGTGATCTGTCCATGACAAGGGAGTGATGACTAAATCCCCTATTCCCAGATCGCAACTCCACTGTCCCGAGAGTGGACAGTGGAGTTGTTAGGGAAGGTCTTGAGCCGAGAGAGACCATTGTGCCACAGACCACCGGTTGTGAGTCCCTCTGCGTGAAGTGGGGCCTAGGGAGGCAGTTGGGCTTGCTGGTTGTATACCTGGCTCCCTGCTATGTAGCAGCAGCCCTGCCCGAGCTCCTTGAGATGATCGCTACGGTGGCAGTTGAGACCCCCAGACTTGTAGTCATGGGGGACTTTAATTTGCCATCGGTGGGCGAATCATCCGAGGTAGCTCGGGAGTTCATGGCTTCCATGACGGCCATGGACCTGACCCAACTAATTCAAGGCCCCACCCACGAGGGTGGACATACACCGGATCTCATCTTTGTCTCAGGCCAATGGAAGAGTGATCTGGGTATAGGGGATATAGTCATCACGCCCTTGTCATGGTCAGACCACTCACTTCTCCGGCTCGACTTTCCAACCGCTGTCCCCCACCGCGGGGAGGCGGAACCTGAGTTGCCTATTTGGTTCCGCCCCAGGCGCCTGATGGACCCTGATGGGTTCCAGGCGGCGCTTGGGCCACTTCCTGTACCCCTGACCCGTGCCCCGATGGAGGACCTCGTGGCCGCATGGAATACTGAGGCCACGGGAGCCTTGGATCGGGTCGCACCCTTGCGGCCTCTCTTGCGGCAGCGAGCCACTCTGGCTCCTTGGTTTACCGAGGTGATGAAGCGCCACAAGAGATGCCTAGAGAGAAGATGGAGGTCTACTCGATCTGAATCCGACCGAACACAGGTAAGAGCCCATTTACGGACTTACATTGTGGCGCTGAGAGTGGCCAAACGCCATCATTGTGCCACTCTCATAGGATCCGCAGATAACCGCCCTGCCGCCCTGTTTAGGGTGACCCGTTCCCTCCTTCAACAGAGGGTGCAGGAAGCCCCATTACAGGGTAGAGCAGAGGAATTTGTGATTCATCTGCAGGAGAAAATCGCTCAGATCCATAACGAGTTAGTCTCCATTGATGGCCCAGTGGGAGGGCACGAGGCGGATCTTGGTTGGGAGGAGTTCGACTCTGTTACTTCCGAGGATATGGACAGGTTACGTGGGCGACTGCGAGCCACCACATGTTTATTGGACCCGTGTCCTTCCTGGCTTGTACTGGCATCCTGGGAGGTGACACGAGGCTGGCTCCAAGAGGTTGTCAACGCTTCTTTAAGCGAGGGTTTCTTGCCTGCCTCCCTTAAAGAGGCCATGGTGAGGCCCCTCCTGAAGAAGCCCTCTTTGGACCCAGCTTTATTAGCCAACCATCGTCCCGTCTCCAACCTTCCCTTTCTGGCGAAGGTTGTAGAGAGTGTGGTGGCACAACAGTTTCCCCGTCACCTGGAGGAAGTTGATTATCTAGACCCGCGCCAGTCCGGCTTTCGGCCCGGGCATAGCACCGAGACGGCATTGGTCACGTTGGTAGATGATCTCTGGAGGGCCAGAGATGGGGGTTGTTCCTCCATCCTGGTCCTATTAGACCTCTCAGCGGCTTTTGATACCATCGACCATGGTATCCTATTGCATCGGCTGGGGGGGTTGGGGGTGGGAGGCACCGTTTTACGGTGGTTCTCCTCCTACCTCTCTGGTCGATCGCAATTTGTGTTGGCAGGAGAGCAGAGGTCGACCTCGAGACCCCTCACATGTGGGGTGCCTCAGGGGTCGGTCCTCTCGCCTCTCCTGTTGAACACATATATGAAGCCGCTGGGTGAGATCATCCGTGGTTTTGGGGTAGAGTACCACCTCTACGCTGATGATACGCAGTTGTATATATCTACCGCAAACCACCCCAACGATGCCGTAGCGGTGATGTGCCAGTGCCTGGAAGCCGTGCGGATCTGGATGGGAAGTAACAGACTCAGGCTCAACCCGGCCAAGACCGAGTGGCTGTGGTTTCCGGCCGCCCGATTCAACCAGCTGACTCCATCACTGGCCATAGGGGGCGATCACCTTGCCCCTGTGGATGGGGCGCGCAACTTGGGTGTCCTCCTAGATACCCGGCTGTCCATGGAAGATCAAGTGACAGCCGTGGCCAGGAGGGCGTTTTACCAGGTCCGCCTGGTACGCCAGTTGCGCCCCCTATTGGATCGGGATGCCCTTTGCACAGTCACTCATGCCCTCGTGACATCCCGACTGGACTATTGTAACTCTCTCTACATGGGGCTCCCCCTGAGGTGCACCCGAAGACTTCAGCTGGTCCAGAATGCAGCCGCGCGAGCAATAATGGGGACCGCAAGGTACACCCATATAACACCTCTCTTGCGCGAGCTGCACTGGCTGCCTGTCGTCTTTCGGGTGCGCTTCAAGGTGCTAGTTATCATCTTTAAAGCGCTCCATGGCTCGGGACCTAGCTATCTGCGGGATCGGATCCTGCCCCATACATCCTCACGGCCGATTCGCTCCCACAGAGAGGGACTTCTCCGGGTGCCGTCCACTAGACTTTGTCAGCGGGCGACGCCCAGGGGAAGGGCCTTCTCTGTGGCGGGCCCAGCCCTCTGGAACGACCTTCCCCCCGACATTAGAACAACCACGGACCTCCGCTCCTTCCGTCAGAAATTAAAAACATACTTTTTCTGTTTGGCCGGCCTAGGTTAGTCTCTACCTTTAGGGTTTAGGGAACACTAGTTTTAATATGGGGATTTTAGTGCAGGGACAATTAAGTTTAATTTGTTTTTATTCTATTGTATTTATTTTTGTATATATACTTTATGTGTTTTAATTTTTCCCTGTGCACCGCTCCGAGTCCCCTTGGGGAGAGGACGCGGTATATAAAAATAAATATTATTATTATTATTTATTTAGTAGGTAGGTAGGTAGGTCGGTAGAGTAAGAGAGGTAGGGGATGGAGAGGCAGGGGAAACCGAGGCAGAGAAGGAAAGGGGTTGCTGAGAGGGTCTATGAGGGGAAACTTTTTCATTTAACCAAACTTGGCCACAGCAACCCGTGGCAGGTACAGCTAGTAGTCAATATAATATCTCAGATCTTGCAGAAACTATTCATGTTTGATGTTAGATCAGCGAGAAGCAGCAGACGAGAGGCGCAAGTGAGTTTCAGCACTTTTTATATCAAGAGTAAGTGACTGCACTCTGCCGGCTGGGCTGCTGGAGCTCGCCTTTTAAAGAGCTCTGGCAGCCCAGCTGGCCAATGACAGTTGTTTACACTTCCTGGGGTTTGGGCAGCCAATCCCAGGTGAGCATGTGAAAACATGTAAATTTAACAACGTCCGTCCATACGTAACACCCCTCCCCTCCTAGAATGAACAATGTCCAATCCGTGGCCTACATAGGTGATGTAGTCTTTCAGGTAGGTGGGGGGGGCTGATCTGTGCAGATCACTTGTCCCTGGGAGCTGTTGTCGGAGCTGGTCGATGTGCCTCCTCCAGACTCGTCCGTCCTCTAGCTCCACTCGGTACGACTTTGGCCCGGTGACGGCCATGATTCGGCCTGCCAGCCAAGTCGGGTGCCCAGCATAGTTGTGGCCGAATACCCAGTTGTTTATGTTGAACCGCCCTGGGTCCTTTTGGAGAAGGGCGGGATATAAATTGAATAAAATAATAAATAACTCCCAGGTTGGTCAAGCGGAATCCAGGGGGTTCTCTGGAAGGTAGTCCGGGTGGTACCAGTCGAGTCTGGACCTCAGTCTTCTCCCCATCAACAGCTCTGCTGGGCTCTTGTTGTTGGTCGCATGGAGGGGCGATGTGTTGGGTGAAAAGGAATTGGTCGACCTTTTCCTGCCGATTCCCTGGTCCCATTCGGGTGAGGGTTTCTTTTGTGATATTGAAAAAGTTTTATTGGTTTTTACAATTTTTCAATCGGGTAGGGTAAGGGATACAAAAGAAATTTTGAGAACTTTCGCGTCGGAGTCATTGGCCCTTCCAGGGCTTCATAATAAATCGTTAAAGAAAAACATTTTTCATAAATACTACGAGGTGAAAACAAGTACATACTTCTAAATTCTCAATTCTATGCTGTCATCCGTTTGCAAAAATCCAGATACAGATGTTATACAATATTAAACAAACGTCAAAGCAAAGTTATTTTTTTGATCGAAGTCTCTTGGCAATTGTGTCTTCTGTCTCTCCCTCCAGGCCCCCAGCGGGCTGGGCCGTGGCCCCCCCTGCCCCCCCTGGATCTTCCCCCAGGACAGAGGAATGTTTTTTAAGAAAGGCTTCCGCCTCAGCAATTGTTTTAATCCTTATTCTTCCTCCTTCCCAGAACACCAACATTCCTTCAGGCATCGCCCACTTGAACCAAATCCCGTGGTCATACAATTTTTTGGATAAGAAGGAAAATTTCCTTCTCATCTCTCTAATTTTTTTAGGGATCTGCTTCAAGATAGCGACTACTTTTTGCTGGTAAATTAACGGACCACCTCTCTGCGCCTTCAAAATTCCCTCCCTGGTTGACCTCCTAACAAATTTAATATGTATCTCTCTGGGTACCTCATTTATCCTGGCATATGCAGAGTTTATTCTGTAGACTAGGTCAATGTCCCCCCTGATCTCATCTTTGGGTTTATTTAAATAATCTGCTAAAATTGTGCTCATGAGTTCAGGAAGACATTCACCAGGCTCTTCAGAAATGTTCTGAAATCTTAAAAAATATAACATCCTTTCAAAATCCATCCTAGACATATGCCCATTTAATTCTCCAATCTCACTATTAACTTTTTTAAGCTCTCCCTTTGCCCCAGCCAGCCCCCCTTGCAGCTCCTCAGTCTTCTGTGTGTTTTCCAGCACTTGCTTCCGTGTTTCCTGAATATCCTGTTTTAAGCTGGTACGATCTTCTCTCAAAGCCTTAATTTCTTGCACCAAAGCTTGTAACACATTCTCCATAGATGTCATTCTTTGTTCCAAACCTGCCAGTTCTGATTTTTGTGCCATGGTAAGCTGTTAAAGTCAGTGTCACTAAGATGGCGTTTTTGGGTGGGGCTGGTGAAGCAGTTCAGGAGAGAAGAGAAAGTTCAAATCAGGTTTGCAAAAAAAAAAAGTTCAAGACCCAAAGAGAAAACACGTTTCACAATCAATAGTTGTAGCAAAGAAGGCGCTCCAGGGAAGGAATCAATTAGTCCAAGAAGATCTTCATTAATAGAGAGAGGAAGTCCGTATCACAAAGGGATGTTGGTAACTTTCCATAAGTGAAATAGTCATTCAGGAACATCGGGCAGCCATCTTCCACCGCCCAAACTGAGAGCCGGCAGGAGAGAGTAATAAAAGAAAGATTGTTTCCAGCCAGCCCGACTTAGATACATTTTAAAAAGACACGCCGCAAATCACTTTCCCTTGCTTCAGAACAATCTGGGTTTAGGATATCCGCTTCCTCACAACGAGGAGCCATTTCCAAGCGCCGCTTTGAATCCGAGGGGGGGTTTGACAACAAACACCCCCCTCCAAGTTCTTTCAGTCCAGGCTGACAGCAAAAATATATTTAAAATCACTCACTCTTCACCTCGCCACCAAAGTCCCGGAGAGCCTTCCGACCTGAACGTCCAGCTCTCTCCATATTCACCATACGTTGCCGTCCTCCATTGGCGAAGGGGAAACCCCCCGCAGCATGTCCTTCTTCACCTAGACCGAAGACAAGGGCCGTTTCCCCGCTGCCGCAGGGAGGGACCGACCCAGGCAAGCCAGCCCTACGGGAGACCCCCAAGGAGGGGCGTCTCGCCCCCGTGGGGGGGGCAGAAAAAAGAGCAAAGCGGCGGACAAGCCCCAAGACTCGTCCGTCGCCGCTGGAAGGCGGAACCGGACGTGAGGGTTTCTTTTGTGGGCCTCACCATTCGCTCAGCCTGTCCATTGCTCGATGAATTGAATGGGGCGATGAGAACATGCCAGATCCCATGCTCTGCGAGGAACACCTCCATCACCTTGGTGGTCAGTTGTGGGCCGTTGTCAGAGACCAGAGTGTCAGGTAGGCCATGGGTCGCGAAAGGTTTCTGGAGTGCTCTGATGGTGGCTTCCGCCATTGTTAATTGCATGCTCACGACCTCCAGCCATTTGGAGTAAGTGTCCACAACGATCAGGAACTTCTGCCCTTCCACTGGTCCCGTGAAGTCTATATGGATGTGCGACTATGGTCCTTTGGCTGCTTCCCACTCCCGCACGGGAGCCCGGGATGGGGTTGGTCACGTCTCCTGGCAAGGTCTGCAAGTGGCCACCCACTCCATGATGTCCTTATCCATATTGGGCCACCAGATGTAGCTCCGGGCTAGTGCCTTCATCCGTACTATCCCCGGGTGTTTCCCGGCGAGGAGCCCCAGCAGTGGCTTATAGTCCGTGACGAGTTTGAAGTGTCTGCCATACACATACTCATGGAATCTCTTGATCCCTGCAACTGCAGCCAAGGCTTCCTTGTCGTTCTAGCTGTAGTTGCGTTCAGCCAGGGACAAGGTCTTGGAGTAATAGGCTATTGTAGCCTCCGATCCATCCGGTAGGCGATGGCTGAGGATCGCTCCGACTCTAAAGGGGGAGGTGTCACAGGTGATCTGAACCGGCAAAGTATGGTTGAACTGGATGAACATGCTGTTGGAAGATAGGAGCTCTTTTACTGCTGCGAAGGCCCGGTCTTCTGTCCCCAGGTCCCGCAACAGTGGCCTTCTGTTGTAAAAAAAATACTATAAAAGTTCAATAGTCCTAAGAAGGCTTGGAGCTCTGTCTTGTTCCTTGGGGTGGGGGCGTTTTAATGGCCTTTACTTTGCTGTCGGTGGGGTGGATGCCAGACCCATCTATGAGGTATCCCAGGAACTCTCCTTGCCTCCCGCCGATTTTACATTTGTTTGGGTTCACTTTAAGTCCCTTCTCCTTGAACCTCCCCAAAGTCTCGCGCACGTGTTCCATCATCCCCTGAGATGAATATGTCGTCAAAGTATGGCACTACCCCCAGTATTCCTTGCAGTAGCTGCTCCATTAAACACTGAAACAGTCCTGGGGCTACGCTGACTCCAAACTACAGTCTGGTGCATTTGAAAGCTCCCTGTGGGTCACAATCGTCTGTGCTTCCGCGGTGGCTTCGTCCACAGGCAATTGTTGGTATGCCTGGGCCAGGTCCAGTTTGGCGAATATTTTCCCATTTCCTAGAGAATGCAACAGAAGTTGCACAACTGGCACCGGGTACACGCTTTGCTGTAAGGCCTTGTTCAGTGTACACTTCTAATCTGCACAGAGTCAGACAGAACCATCTGGCTTCACGGGGGTGACTATTGGGGTTTCCCATACCGCGTGGTTGGTCGGCATGAGGAATCCTTGGGCAATTAGTTTGTCCAATTGCTCATTCACCTTGGGCCATAGAGCAAAGGGGACCCTTCGGGGTTTGAGCCTGATGGGGGTTACATGGGGGCCTAGGTTAAATGAAATGGGTTTCCCCATATATTTACCTAGGCCCCCGTCGAAGACGTCTGCGAACTCTGCCAGTAGCCGATCCAGGTCGTGGGTTGAGATTTGATGCAGGCTGGTGATGTCTAGCCCCAGGGGCTTGAGCCATTCCACTCCCAGCAGGGATGGTCAGTGGCTGGCAACGACTGTGAGGGGTAGACAGCCCTGGAATTCATGGAACACCACCTCAAACTCCATTCTTCCTAGGACTTGGATCTGTTTGCCCTGGTAGTCATTGAGCCGGACGTTTGGTGGCTTGAGGAGCTTCTTGCTGGCTGTTGGGTTCAATTTCTTAATGGTCTGCCAGGACACGATCATAAAATATGATCCTGTGTCCAGCTCCATCTTGCATGGTCCCCCTTCAATGGTCACCATGGCATGGAACTTTTCCCTTTCGTCTGAATGCCCCACAGTGGTGTGATGAATCTCGCTCTGGGCTTGGTAGTGTTCCTCTCTCCGCCTCTTCTGCTGTTGGCTGGGTCGTGGGTTGTTTGGTCTCCCCTGTGGAGCCGTGTGTCTTGACTGGAATGGGGTGGGCTGGGATGCTCTGCATGCCTCGGCAATGTGGCCTTTCCATTGGCATCTGTGGCAGATGGCTTCCCAGAAACGGCATGCCGCTCTTGAATGGAATCCCATGCAGCCCGGCCAACATGGCTGCCTGCCCTCTATGTCCCTTGCACTTTTTCTCCTCTCTGGGTACACTCAGTGGATGGCGTCAGCATCGTCCTCTTCATCGTCATACTCCGGAACTTCGGATGCCCAGTCGGGTTCCCTGAACATTTGGTGTACGCCACTGGTTTTCCTCACGTTCACTGCCGAGTTATCCGACGACTCAGCTGGCCGGGCTTCCTCAACCACGTCCTTGAATGAGACTCCCCTTCTGATTAGCAGTTTCTTTTGCAAGGAGAGGTGTCTCATTCCTAGGACAATCTGGTCCTTCATCATTTCTTCTGGGTTGATGAATTTGCACCGGGTTGCGATTTCTCGGAGGCTGGACACTAAATCATTCACCATCTCTCCTTCCCGTTGGTGCCGGTGGTAAAACTCGTTCCGGCTCACCATGGGGGTGGCGGATGGCGTGTAGTGGTCTTCCAGGGCACGTTGTAGGGTTGTCCATGCGACGGTCTCTACGTCTGCTGGGGCAATCAACATCTGTGCCATCTTATAGATTTTCGTTCCGCAGTAAGTTAGGAATAATGCCTGCTTCCTATTGTCCGGCCAGTCCTGGTAGTCATTGGCTTCCAGGAACATCCGGAATCACCCCATGTACGTGTGCCAGCCCTCCATCTGCGGGTCGAAGATCGCTGGTGCAGGGGATGCTTGCTATGCCATCTTGTGCTGTGGTGCAGGGTATTGGTCGTTGTGCGAAATGTCCACGAGGGTTCTCAGGTCCCTTTGTCCTTCGTCGCCAGTGTTAGATAGGTGAGAAGCAGCAGGCAAGAGGCGCGAGTGAGTTTCAGCACTTTTTATTTCAAGAGTAAGTGGCTGTGCTCTGCCGGCTGGGCTGCCGGAGCTCTTTTAAGGAGCCTTTTAAGGAGCTCCAGCAGCCCAGCTGGCCAATGACAGTTGTTTAAACTTCCCGGGGCTTGGGCAACCAATCCCCAGTGAGCATGTGAAAACATGTAAATTTAACAATGTACGTCCGTATGTAACATTTGAGATGAAAGGTTGCTGAAATTTCCCCAACATTATTTTAATTCCTTATAAAGGGAGATCTATGAAAACAAGTCCTTCCCCCAATATTGTGTTTAGAACTGTAACTAAATCTATATAAATAAAAATGTAACTATGAGTTTGTTCAAAACCACTAATCTCCAAAACTACTGCGCCAATTGCCACCAAATTTTCTCACAACATTCCTTACAAGTGCAGCACAAATGATATGTCCAGATTGTGTGGATGGCACAATGGTGCCAGGTACACACCACTCAAATAGACAACTGCAGCTCTACTGTGTGTTTCCCTCACTCGCTCACTCGCCCCCCTCCCCTTCATGGCCCCTCCCACCCGGAGCTCACGTCACTTGCACGAGTGGTGGAGAGGTCTGCGTCATATCCACGACAGTCGCCTCCTCAGCAACCTCTCTCTCCTTCGCCACCACTGCCGCTGCCCCCCCTCCGCCAACTCCCCCCCCACAAGGCCGCTGCTGAGTCAGCGGCCTCTCCTCCGCCTCCACTCCCTCTCTGCCAACTCCCCCCCCCACAAGGCTGCTGCCGAGTCAGCGGCCTCTCCTCCTCTGCTGCCGCCAACTCCCCACCACCACAAGGCCGCTGCTGAGTCAGCGGCCTCTCCTCCGCCACCGCCCCCCCTCCACCAACACCCCCCCCACAAGGTCGCTGCCGAGTCAGTGGCCTCTCTCTCTAGGTAGGTAGGTAGGTAGGTAGGTAGGTAGGTAGGTAGATGGATAGAGAGAGAAAGGGAGAAATACAGAAGGTAGGTAGGTAGAGAGATGGAGAGAGGGAAAGATACACTAGGTAGGTAGAGGGAGAGAGGGAGAGGGAGAAATACAGTAGGTAGGTAGGTAGAGAGAGAGAGAGAGGGAGAGGGAAAGACACACTAGGTAGGTAGGGAGAGAGAGAGGGAGAGAGAGAGGGATAAATACAGGAGGCAGGTAGGTAGGTAGAGTGATAGAGAGAGGGAGAAATACAGTAGGTAGGTAGGTAGAGGGATAGAGAGAGGGGGAGAGAAATACAGTAGGTAGGTAGGTAGGTAGGTAGGTAGGTAGGTAGGTAGGTAGGTAGGTAGGTAGGTAGGTAGAGTAAGATAGGGAGGGGAGGGAGAGGAAACAGAGGCAGAAAAGGAAGGGGGTCGCTGAGAGGGTCTATGAGGGGAAACTTTTTCATTTAACCAAACTTGGCCACAGCAACGCGTGACGGGTACAGCTAGTGTTGTCAATATGATAGCCTTCTGCTTGCCCAGCTGCTATAATTGCATGGAGCGTAGTCTTCCTGCATGAGAAAACCATTGTATATATACAGTGTGCATATCCTCCTGAAATATGTCATCATCAAGCATTCATTTCTTCTTAGATTACCCAGATTTGGAACATATTGATCCAGCATTATTAAAATACTGCCACATAGCAGCTACCACTTATATAATAGAAGCTGGGAAGCAAAAAGCTGACAAATCTATTATAAGGTATTCTAAAACTCTTCAACTTTAAAAAAAATGTTTGACTTGTTCTAGGTTTATTGGTAACACATCTTGCTTTTCCTTGTAGCGTCTATCTAGAAGACTGTAAATTCAACAGAGAAAGCATTGAACATTTTTGCACTGAATATCAGGTTTCTAAACACATTTTATCTCTTTTCATTCCTTCCATTAATGTTAGTGTAATCTGTAGAAGCTTACACACTTTTATCCTTCTCTTTTTGTAGATACATAAGGATACCTTGGAAATCATGTTGGGAAGGTATGTCCAGGGAAATTATATTAATCTTCCAACTTTCAAATGCATCTTGAAAATAAACATCTTCACAAGTTATCTAATTGAAGTAACATGCTCCACAAAAGTACAATTAATACATTGCTGCTACTTTTCTTTTTTACCTATATGATCTTGCAACAGTTATACTGTTCAGTATATCTTAGCCTAATATATATTTATGATGTTCTCAGTATAGGCAGATGTCCACTACATGTAACTGATGTTTGCTGGCGACTGGAATATCAAATCAAGGTAATTTAAATCAAATGAGTATTATTTCTTTTTCACTTTGATTTGAAAAACTTATTTTTTCCTTCTGTCTTATCTCTTTAGACTAATCAACTTCATAAAAAGTATTGCCCTGCTTATTTGATGACCTTAAGAGTAGAGGTATAGCATCCATCCAGAAAATTCAAATATTAGATTATTATTGCTTTAGTTGTGTTACTTATTAACGACTAATGTTTGGGATTTTGTTATTTTAGAACATTGATTCAAGGTCTCATGAGGACATTAATTTTAGTTGTTCTATGGATCAATTGCAGGTATTTTATCTTACTTTTTTGTGTACTGGTAGAGTAGCACCAGAATTTACAAAAAGTCCATAAAAATATAAAATGCTTCACTTAAAATATAAGATGTTTCACATCTTTTGAAATACAAAATGCTACAGAATTGTAGCTTTCCTATTTTTCCAATATGAGTTTTCAAGTTGATTCACATAAGTGACTGCACTTTGCAAAAATATTTTTGGCAGAATGGGTGAAAGCTGTTTCAAATGTGTTACATTAGATGAAACCCATTTTCTGTATTGTATACTGGAATGTATTATATGTACTGAATATGGAATTTGGCTTATTTGACTTTACAAAAACTACCATGTATTGATAGCTTCATTAAACCTAATAAATTTACTAATGAGGGGAAGGGGAGTAAACTTACCAAATTTACTTCTTTATATTCAATTAAGATGTAAGAAATTATATTCTGTGTATTATTTGACACATAAGGGAAAAAAATTTATCAACCTATCTGTCCCAATCCAAACTCATTAATTTTATATATGATAATGTTACAACATTGTTCCCTTTAGGTACATTCATGATGTACTCTAATTAAAATAATGTTTCTATGTTTCCTAAATACATCAAATGCCAGAAAAATACATTAAGTCACTGGGACTTTTGTACAAAGGGAATTTCTAATAATGCATAAAATTAGTTACAGCAAAATATTTCTTTTCTGAAGCTCTTATTTCGTATTTTAGGATTTAGTTGAAAAGTTAAAAGATGCAGCTAAAAGTCTAGAAAGAAAAACTCAACTATAATTTACACACTTGGCAATCAAGTACATTGAAGAAAAGGAAATGCATGCTTCTTTGACTATATAATATTTCTCCTGTTTCTTATTCAATGGAACTTTGATATATGTTTGGTCAAACAGATGGGACTTTTACTTTCTAGATAAAATTGCAAGATTTGTGTGCAACAAAAACTGTTGAGCTTGTTAAACAACTGTGATATCTGTTTAGATAACTATACATTTTTAAAATATCTGCTTGTCTTTCAGTTTTGCCCTTTTAAAAAACCTTTGATTTCTCGATTATCTACTTTATCATCTAATAAACAAATGAACATGAATCCAGTTTGTGTTTTATCTGACTATAATAATGGGTTGGGAGGGACTGGATTCTCAGCAGCTCCAACATTCCAAGATAATCCACCCAACAAAAGCATCTATATAAATAAAAAGTTAACCATGAGTTTGTTCAAAACCGCTAATCTCAGAAACTACTGCACCAATTGCCACCAAATTTTCACACAATGTTCTTTACAAGTGCAGCACCAATGATACATACAGATTGTGTAGATATGGCACCTGTGCCAGGTGCACACCACACAAATGTACTACTGCAGCTCTTCTCACTCGCTCACTCGCCCCCTCCCGTTCGCGGCCCCTCACACCTGGGTGCATGGGTCCGTGGTCAACAAAGCCCCCCTCGTTTATGACCTTGTGTCAGAGGAGGGGCCGGACCTGGCAGGAATAGCGGAGACCTGGTTGGGCCACGAGGGTGGACTTCCCCTCGTTGAAATATGCCCACCAGGTTACCGCGCTTTGCATCAGCCTCGGGCCCTTGGCAGGGGTGGTGGGGTAGCGGTTATTGTAAAGGAAAGTCTTGAGCCGAGAGAGACCACTGTGCCACAGACTACCGGTTGTGAGTCCCTCTGCGTGAAGTGGGGCCTAGGGAGGCAGTTGGGCGTGCTGGTTGTATACCTGGCTCCCCGCTATGTAGCAGCAGCCCTGCCCGAGCTCCTGGAGGTGATCGCTACGGTGGCAGTTGAGACCCCCAGACTTTTAGTCATGGGGGACTTTAATCTGCCATCGGTGGGCGAATCATCCGAGGTAGCTCGGGAGTTCATGGCTTCCATGACGGAAATGGACCTGACCCAACTAATTTTAGGCCCCACCCACGAGGGTGGACATACACCGGATCTCATCTTTGTCTCTGGCCAGTGGAAGAGTGATCTGGGTATAGGGGATATAGACATCACGCCCTTGTCATGGTCAGACCACTCACTTCTCCGGCTCGACTTTCCAACCACTGCCCCCCTCCGCGGGGAGGCGGAACCTGGGTCACCAATTTGGTTCCGCCCCAGGCGCCTGATGGACCCTGATGGGTTTCAGACGGCGCTTGGGCCACTTCCTGTACCCCTGACCCGCGCCCCGATCGAGGACCTCGTGGTCGCATGGAATACTGCGACCACGGGAGCCTTGGATCGGGTCGCGCCCTTGCGGCCTCTCTTGCGGCGGCGAGCCACCCTGGCTCCCTGGTTTACCGAGGAGCTGAGGGTGATGAAACGCTGCAAGAGATGCCTAGAGAGAAGATGGAGGTCTACCCGTTCTGAATCCGACCGAACACAGGTAAGAGCCCATTTACGGACTTACATTGTGGCGCTGAGAGTGGCCAAACGACATCATTGTGCCACTCTCATAGCATCCGCAGAAAACCGCCCTGCCGCCCTGTTTAGGGTGACCCGCTCCCTCCTTCAACAGAGGGTGCGGGAAGCCCCGCTACAGGGTAGAGCAGAGGAATTTGTGATTTTTCTGCAGGAGAAAATCGCTCAGATACAGAACGAGTTAGCCCCCATTGATGGCCCAGTGAGATGCCACGAGACAGATCTTGTTTGGGAGGAGTTTGACTCCGTTACTTCCGAAGATATGGACAGGTTACGTGGGTGACTGCGAGCCACCACATGTTTATTGGACCCGTGTCCCTCCTGGCTTGTACTGGCATCCTGGGAGGTGACACGAGGCTGGCTCCAAGAGGTTGTCAACGCATCCTTGAGTGAGGGTTCCTTGCCTGCTTCCCTAAAAGAAGCTATGGTGAGGCCCCTCCTCAAGAAGCCCTCTTTGGATCCAGCTTTATTAACCAACTATCATCCAGTCTCCAACCTTCCCTTTTTGGCGAAGGTTGTTGAGAGTGTGGTGGCACAACAGTTTCCCCGTCACCTGGAGGAAGTTGAGTATCTAGATCCGCGCCAGTCCGGCTTTCGGCCCGGGCATAGCACCGTGACGGCATTGGTCGCGTTGGTCGATGATCTCTGGAGGGCCAGAGATGGGGGTTGTTCCTCCATCCTGGTCCTATTAGACCTCTCGGCGGCTTTTGATACCATCGACCATGGTATCCTATTGCATCGGCTGGGGGGGTTGGGGGTGGGAGGCACCGTTTTACGGTGGTTCTCCTCCTACCTCTCTGGCCGATCGCAATTTGTGTTGGCAGGAGAGCAGAGGTCGACCTCGAGACCCCTCACATGTGGGGTGCCTCAGGGGTCGGTCCTCTCGCCTCTCCTGTTCAACACATATATGAAGCCGCTGGGTGAGATCATCCGTGGTTTTGGGGTAGAGTACCATCTCTACGCTGATGACACTCAGCTGTATATATCTACCCCAAACCACCCCAACGATGCCGTAGCGGTGATGTGCCAGTGCCTGGAAGCCGTACGGATCTGGATGGGAAGTAACGGACTCAGACTCAACCCGACCAAGACCGAGTGGCTGTGGTTTCCGGCTGCCCGATTCAACCAGCTGACTCCATCGCTGGCCATAGGGGGCGAACATCTTGCCCCTGTGGATGGGGCGCGCAACTTGGGTGTCCTCCTAGATGCCCGGCTGTCCATGGAAGATCAAGTGACAGCCGTGGCTAGGAGGGCGTTTTACCAGGTTCGCCTGGTTCGCCAGTTGCGCCCCCTATTGGATCGGGACGCCCTTCGCACAGTCACTCATGCTCTCGTGACATCCCGACTGGACTATTGTAACTCTCTCTACATGGGGCTCCCCTTGAGGTGCACCCGGAGACTGCAGATGGTCCAGAACGCAGCCGCGCGGGCAATCCTGGGTACCTCTAGGTTTACCCACGTAACACCTCTCCTGCGCGAGCTGCACTGGCTGCCTGTCGTCTTCCGGGTGCGCTTCAAGGTATTAATCATCATCTTTAAAGCGCTCCATGGCTCGGGACCTAGCTATTTGCGGGATCGGATCCTGCCTCATACATCCTCACGGCCGATTCGCTCCCACAGAGAGGGACTTCTCCGGGTGCCGTCCACTAGGCTATGGCAGCGGGCGACGCCCAGGGGAAGGGCTCTCTCTGTGGCGGGCCCAGCCCTCTGGAATGACCTTCCCCCCGACATTAGAACGACCACGGACCTCCGCTCCTTCCGTCTAAAATTAAAAATATATCTTTTCTGCTTGGCCGGCCTAGGGTAGTCTCTCTCTATGGGGTTTTAGTTGTTTAGTGGGAATTTTAGTCTAAAATGGGTATTTTAGCACAGGTATGGTTTAATTTGTTTTTAAGATGTTGTATATTTATTGTATATTTTGGTTTTTTAGTTTCCCTGTGCACCGCTCCGAGTCCCTACGGGGAGAGGGAGCGGTCAAGAAATTAAATTATTATTATTATTATTATTACCTACGTAACTACCTACCTGCCTCCTGTATTTCTCCCTATCTCTCTCTATCCCTTTACCTACCTACCTACCTACCTACAGCCTCCTGTATTTCTCTCTCTCTCTCTTTTTACCTACCTACCTATATACCTACCTGCCACCTGTATTTCCCCCCCCCTCTCTCTATCCCTCTACCTACCTACCTCCCTCCTGTATTTCTCCCTATCTCTATATCCCTCTACCTCCCTCCCTCCCTCCTGTATTTCTCCCTCTCTCTCACTATCCCTTTACCTACCTACCTACCTGCCTACTGTATTTCTCCCTCTCCCTCTCTATCCCTTTACCTACCTACGTACCTACCTACATACCTACATATCTACCTACCTACCTACATACATACCTACTTACCTGCCTGTGTCCTGTATTTCTCCCTCCCTCTCTATGCCTCTACCTCCCTCCCTCCCTCCCTCCTGTATTTCTCCCTCTCTATCCCTCTACCTACCTACCTGCCTGCCTCCTGTATTTCTCCCTCTCTCTCTACCTCCTGTATTTGTACCTCTCTCTCTCTCTCTATCTCTTTACCTACCCTACCTTCCTGCCTCCTGTATTTCCCCCCCCCTCTCTCTATCCCTCTACCTACCTACCTAACTACCTACCTGCCTCCTGTATTTCTCCCTATCTCTCTATCCCTTTACCTACCTACCTACCTACCTACCTGCCTGCCTGCCTGCCTGCCTGCCTCCTGTATTTCTCCCCCTCTCTCTCTAAATTTTTACCTACCTACCTATATACATACCTGCCACCTGTATTTCTCCCTCTCTCTCTCTATCCCTCTACCTACCTAATTACCTACCTGCCTCCTGTATTTCTCCCTATCTCTCTATCCCTCTACCTACCTACCTACCTACCTACCTACCTACCTACCTACGTCCTGCATTTCTCCCTCTCTCTCTATCCCTTTACCTACCTACCTACCTGCCTTCTGTAATTCTCCATCTCTCTCTCTATCCCTTTACCTACCTACATACCTACCTACATACCTACATACCTACTTACCTGCCTGTGTCCTGTATTTCTCCCCCTTTATCCCTATCCCACTAACTAACTAACTAACTAACTAACTACCTCCTGTATTTCTCCCTCTCTCTCTCTCTATCTCTTTACCTATCCTAACTACCTGCCTCCTGTATTATTATTATTATTATTATTATTATTATTATTATTATTATTATTATTATTATTATTATTATTATTATTATTATTTCAAATTTATACCCCGCCCTTTTCCTAAAAAAGGACCCAGGGCGGCGCACAGGCGTTATTAAAACCATACAAAAATAAATAATTATTAAAAACTATTAAACTTTCCCTGTGCTAAAACTAATAAAACTCTAAAATTTAAAATTATTTATTTTATTTTATTTTATTTATTTGATTTATATCCCGCCCTTCTCCAAAAGGACCCAGGGCGGCGCACAGGAATTTAAAATAACATCTAAATACAAAAATACAAAAATTTAAAAACCTATTAAATACCAAGTCCTGCGCCAAAACCAATTAAAAATCCCCAATTAAAACTATCTATACTAGTCACAGCGGGGGTTATGTTAGGCCGGCTTGATGAAAGAGATGTGTTTTTAAACACTGGTGGAAGAGGCGGAGGTCAGTAATGGTACGGAGTTCCGGGGGTAGGTCGTTCCACAGGGCGGGGCCCGCCACAGAGAAGGCCCTTCCCCTGGGTGTCGCCAGCCGGCATTGTCCGGCCGACGGCACCCTGAGAAGGCCCTCTCTGTGGGAGCGTATCGGTCTAAGGGATGTATGGGGCAGGAGACGGTCTCACATATAACTAGGTCCCGAGCCATGGAGTGCTTTGAAGATGGTCGTCAAGACCTTGAAGCGCACCCAAAAGACCACAGGAAGCCAGTGCAGCTCGCGCAGGATCGGTGTTATATGGTAGCATCTAGAGGCTCCCGTAATCACCCGCGCGGCTGCGTTCTGCACTAACTGTAGCTTTCGAGTGCACCTCAAGGGAAGCCCCATGTAGAGAGCATTGCAGTAGTCGAGTCGGGATGTCACGAGGGCCTGAGTGACTGTGCGAAGGGCAGCCCGGTCCAGTAAGGGGTGCAATTGGCGCATCAGGCGTACCTGATGAAACGCCCCCCTGGCCACGGCCGCCACATGGTCTTCCATGGACATTTTAGCACAGGTATATGTTTAATTTGTTTTTAATGTGTTTGTATATTTATTATTTTAGTTTTCCCTGTGCACCGCTCCGAGTCCCTATGGGGAGAGGGAGCGGTCAACAAATTAAAATTATTATTATTATTATTATTTAAGCTCATGTCACTTGCACACACAGTCTGCGTCATATCCGTGATGGTCACCTCCTCAGCAGCCTCTCTCTCCTCCGCTGCCGCTGCCGCTGCTGAGCTACCGCTGCCCCACCCACTGCTCCCCCGCCACTGCTCCCCCTGCTGCTGCTGACCCGCCACCGCTGCCGCCGCTGCCCCCCACCTCTGCTCCCCCGCCACTGCTGACCCACTGCTGCTGCCCCCCCCCTGCTGCCTCTGCCCCCCTGCTGCTGCTGCCCCCGCCCCTGAAAATAGGTAGGAAGTTAGGTAGGTAGAGGGATAGAGAGAGGGAGAAATGCAGGAGGTAGGTAGGTAGGTAGGTAGGCAGGTAGGTAGGTCGAGGAATAGAGAGAGAGAGGGAGAAATACAGGAGGCAGGTAGGTAGGTAGGGAGAGATAGAGAGGGAGAAATACAGGAGGTAGGTAGGTATGGGGATAGAGAGAGACGGAGAAATACAGGAGGTAAGTAGGTAGAGGGATAGAGAGGGAGAAATACAGGAGGTAGGTAGGTAGGTAGGTAGGTAGGGGGATAGAGAGAGAGAGGGTAGGTAGGTAGGTAGGTAGAGTAAGAGGGGGAGGGGAGGGAGAGGGAGGGGAAACAGAGGCAGAGAAGGAAGGGGGTCGCTGAGAGGGTCTATGAGGGGGAACTTTTTCATTTAACCAAACTTGGCCACAGCAAGTTACACGAGGCTGCCTCCAGGAGGTTGTCAACGCTTCTCTTAGTGAGGGTTTCTTGCCTGCCTCCCTTAAAGAGGCGATGGTGAGATCCCTCCTGAAGAAGCCCTCTCTGGACCCAGCATTGTTGGTTAATTACCGTCCGGTCTCCAACCTTCACTTCTTGGCGAAGGTTGTAGAGAGTGTGGTGGCACAACAGTTTCCCCGTCATCTAGAGGAAGTTGATTATCTGGACCCGCGCCAGTCCGCCTTCCGGCCCGGGCACAACACCGAGACGGCATTGGTCGCGTTGGTGGATGATCTCTGGAGGGCCAGAGATGGGGGTTGTTCCTCCATCCTGGTCCTATTAGACCTCTCAGCGGCTTTTGATACCATCGACCATGGTATCCTATTGCATCGGCTGGAGGGGTTGGGGGTGAGGGGCACCGTATTACGGTGGTTCTCCTCCTACCTCTCCGGTCGATCGCAATTTGTGTTGGCAGGAGAACAGAGGTCGACCTCGAGAGCCCTCACTTGTGGGGTGCCTCAGGGGTCTGTCCTCTCGCCTCTCCTGTTCAACACATATATGAAGCCGCTGGGTGAGATCATCCGTGGTTTTGGGGTAGAGTACCACCTGTACGCTAATGATATGCAGCTGTATATATCTACCCCAAACCACCCCAACGATGCCGTAGCGGTGATGTGCCAGTGCCTGGAAGCCGTGCGGGCCTGGATGGGAAGTAACAGACTCAGACTCAACCCGTCCAAGACCGAGTATCTGCGGGATCGGATCCTGCCTCATACATCCTCACGGCCGATTCGCTCCCACAGAGAGGGACTTCTCCGGGTGCCGTCCACTAGGCTATGGCAGCGGGCGACGCCCAGGGGAAGGGCCTTCTCTGTGGCGGGCCCAGCCCTCTGGAACGACCTTCCCCCCGAAATTAGAACAACTACGGACCTCCGCTCCTTCCGTCAAAAATTGAAAACATACTTTTTCTGCTTGGCCGGCCTAGGTTAGTCTTCCGTTTTTAACTGGGTTTTTAGGGGGGTGTAGTTTAGTTTAGTATAGTGGGTTTTAGTGCAGGGACAATTTGTTTAATTCTTATTTTAGCTATTTATGTATTTTATATTTGCTTTTTTAACTTCCCTGTGCACCGCTCCGAGTCCCTTTGGGGAGAGGAGGCGGTCTATAAATAAAATTATTATTATTATTATTATTATTATTATTATTATTATTATTATTATTATTATTATTATTATTATTATTATTATTATTATTATTATTATTATTATTATTATTATTATTATTATTATTATTATTATTATTATTACACACCTACTACTAGATGGGCAGCAATGTCCGTCTGGTGCAGTGGTGGGATTCAAATAATTTAACAACTGGTTCTCTGCCCTAATGATCAGCTGGGAAGGTGGGGCTTGGTGATCATGTGACTGTGGGCGTGGCCAACTCAACGTCACTCAGGTCGATGGGTGCATCACCTATCTATATAAATAAAAAATTAACTATGAGTTTGTTCAAAACCGCTAATCTCAGAAACTACTGCACCAATCGCCACCAAATTTTCACCCAACGTTCCTTACAAGTGCAGCACCAATTATACGTAAAGATTGTGTGGATGGCACACTGGTGCCAGGTACACGCCACACAAATGTACAACAAATGTAGGGGATCTAGCCATCACTCCCTTGTCATGGACAGATCACTCTCTCCTTCGGCTGGACTTTCCAATCGCCTCACCTCACCGTGGGGAGGCGGAACCGGATACTCCTAGATGGTTCCGCCCCAGGCTCCTCATGGACCCGGAAAGGTTCCCGAGGGAGCTTGGGCCAATTCCTGTGGACTTGCCCCGCAACTCGACTGAAGACCTAGTGGCCGCATGGTTAAGTGCGGCCACGGGGGCCTTGGACCGAGTCGCGCCCTTGCGGCCTCTCTTGCGGCGACAAATCACCCAGGCTCCTTGGTTTACTGAGGAGCTGCGGGAGATGAAGCGCCACAAGAGACACCTAGAGAGTAGGTGGAGATCCTTTCGCTCCGAAGCCGACCGAACACTAGTGAGAACCCATATTAGGGCTTACTTAGTGGCGATAAGGGTGGCCAAACGTGAGTATTGTGCCACCCTTATTGCATCCGCAGATAACCGCCCTGCCGCCCTGTTTGGGGTGACCCGCTCCCTCCTTCACCAGAAGCCCCTTTGCAAGGGCGAGCAGAGGAATTTGGGATTTATCTGCAGGAGAAAATCACTCGGATTCGGAATGAGCTACCCTCCATCGACAGTGGTCCTGTGGGATTGTCCGAGACTGGTCTTGAGGTTCCTTCCTGGGAGGAGTTTGACTTTGTTACCACCGAGGATATGGACAGGTTGTCAAGGAGACTTAGGGCGACCACATGTTTATTGGACCCGTGTCCCTCCTGGCTTTAACTGGCATCCTGGGAGACGACACGAGGCTGGCTCCAGGGCATTGTCAACGCATCTTTGAGTGAGGGGTCCTTACCTGCTGTCTTGAAAGAGGCGGTAGTGAGGCCCCTCCTCAAGAAGCCGTCCCTGGATCCAGCATTGTTAGAGAACTATCGTCCGGTCTCCACCCTTCACTTTTTAGTGAAGGTTGTTGAGAGTGTGGTGGCCCAACAGTTTCCGCGACACCTGGAGGAAGTTGATTATCTAGACCCGCGCCAGTCCGGCTTCCGACCCAGTCACAGCACCGAGACGGCATTGGTCGCGTTGGTTGATGATCTCTGGAGGGCGCGGGATAGAGGTTGTTCCTCTATCCTAGTCCTGTTAGACCTCTCAGCGGCTTTTGATACCATCAACCATGGTATCCTATTGCACCGACTGGGGGGGTTGGGGCTGGGAGGCACCGTTTTACGGTGGTTCTCGTCCTACCTCTCTGGTCGGTCGCAATATGTGTTGACGGGGGGGCAGAGGTCGACCTCGAGGCCCCTCTTATGTGGGGTTCCTCAGGGGTCGGTCCTCTCGCCCCTCCTGTTTAACACATATATGAAGCCGCTGGGCGAGATCATCCGTGGCTTTGGGGTGGAGTACCACCTGTACGCTGACGACACCCAGCTGTACATATCCACCCCAAACCACCCCAATGATGCCGCCGAAGTGCTGTCCTGGTGTCTGGAGGCCGTACGGATCTGGATGGGTGGTAACAAACTCAAGCTCAACCCCTCCAAGACCGAGTGGCTGTGGTTTCCGGCACCCCGGTTCAGCCAGATTACTCCAACTCTGGCCATTGGGGGCAAAACACTGGCCCCCGTGGAGAGGGCGCGCAATTTGGGTGTCCTCCTGGATTCCCGGCTGTCCCTGGAGGACCATGTGGCGGCCGTGGCCAGGGGGGCGTTCTATCAGGTACGCCTGATGCACCAATTGCGCCCCTTACTGGACCGGGCTGCCCTTCGCACAGTCACTCAAGCTCTCATGACGTCCTGGCTCGACTACTGTAATGCTCTCTACATGGGGCTTCCCTTGAGGTGCACTCGAAAGCTACAGTTAGTCCAGAATGCAGCCGCGCGGGTGATTACGGGAGCTACTAGATGCTCCCACATAACACCGATCCTGCGCGAGCTGCACTGGCTTCCTGTGGTCTTTCGGGTGCGCTTCAAGGTTTTGACGACCATCTTTAAAGCGCTCCATGGCTCGGGGCCTAGTTATATGCGAGACCGCCTCCTGCCCCATACATCCCTTCGGCCGATCCGCTCCCACAGAGAGGGTCTTCTCAGGGTGCCTTCGCCCGGGCAATGCCGTCTGGCGACACCCAGGGGAAGAGCCTTCTCTGTGGCGGGCCCTGCCCTTTGGAACGACCTACCCCCTGAATTGCACACCATCACCGACCTCCGCCTCTTCCGCCAGTGTCTGAAGACACATCTTTTCCAGCAAGCCGGCCTAGCCTAACCTCCCATGGTGACTATTTTAGAGAGTTTTAAATTGGGAATTTTAAAATTGGTTTTAGCATAGTATTAGATTAATTTAATATGTTCTTAAATTATGTATTTATTGTTTATATGTTTTTTAAATTCCTCTGCACCGCCCTGGGTCCTCTGTGGAGAAGGGCGGGATATAAATATAAATAAATAAAATAAATAAACTGCAGCTCTTCTGTGTGTTTCCGTCACTCGCTCACTCGCCCCCCTCCCCTTCGCGGCCCCTCCCACCCGGCCGCTTTTCAGCTCACGTCATTTGCACGAGTGGTGGAGAGGTCTGCGTCATATCCGCGACGGTCGCCTCCTCAGCAAACTTTCTTCTCCGCTGCCGCCGCCCCCCCTCCACCAACTCCCCCCCAACAAGGCCGCTGCCGAGTCAGCGGCTTCTCTCTAGGTAGGTAGGTACGTACGTAGGGAGGTAGAGGGATAGAGGGAGAAACACAGTAGGTAGGTAGGTAGACAGAGGGAGAGGGAAAAATACACTAGGTAGGTAGGTAGGTAGAGGGACAGGGACAGGGAGAAATAAAGTAGGTAGGTAGAGGGATAGAGAGGGAGAAATACAGTAGGTAGGTAGAGAGGGAGTGGGAAAATACACTAGGTAAGTAGGTAGGTAGAGGGAGAGGGAGAAATACGGTAGGTAGGTGGGTAGAGAGAGAGGGAGAAATACGGTAGGTAGGTAGGTAGGTAGGTAGGTAGGTAGGTAGGTAGGTGGAGAAATACAGTAGGTAGGTAGGTAGAGGGATAGAGACAGAGAGGGAGAAATACAGAAGGTAGGTAGGTAGGTAGAGGGATAGAGAGATGGAGAAACAGGAGGTAGGTAGGTAGGTAGGTAGGTAGGTAGGTAGGTAGGTAGGTAGGTAGGTAGGTAGGTAGAGGGACAGGGACAGGGAGAAATAAAGTAGGTAGGTAGAGGGATAGAGAGGGAGAAATACAGTAGGTAGGTAGAGAGGGAGTGGGAAAATACACTAGGTAAGTAGGTAGGTAGAGGGAGAGGGAGAAATACGGTAGGTAGGTGGGTAGAGAGAGAGGGAGAAATACGGTAGGTAGGTAGGTAGGTAGGTAGGTAGGTAGGTAGGTAGGTAGGTAGGTAGGTAGGTGGAGAAATACAGTAGGTAGGTAGGTAGAGGGATAGAGACAGAGAGGGAGAAATACAGAAGGTAGGTAGGTAGGTAGAGGGATAGAGAGACGGAGAAACAGGAGGTAGGTAGGTAGGTAGGTAGGTAGGTAGGTAGGTAGGTAGGTAGGTAGAGGGAGAGAGGGAAAATACAGTAGGTAGGTAGGTAGGTAGAGTAAGAGAGGGAGGGGAGGGAGAGGGCAAACCGAGGCAGAGAAGGAAGGGGGACGCTGAGAGGGTCTATGAGGGGAAACCTTTTCATTTAACCAAACTTGGCCACAGCAACGCTGAGAGAGAGGGTTGATGAGGAGGCGTCCTTCGCAGATATGACGCAGAACTCTCCACCGCTCGAGCAAGTGACGTGAGCTGAATAGCAGCCGGGTGGGAGGGGCCGCAAAGGGGAGGGGGGCTAGTAATTTAATAAAATTTAATAAAATTTAATAAATCCTAATAAGGGTTCACTGGAGAGGCAGTTTCTGTAAGGAGGGCAATAAAGATTAGGCTAGAAACAACACCAGAACGTTTCCTTCCTGCCTTCCTTACAGGATTAGCCCTGTAAAGTGGGAAAAAAACAAAATGAGATTTCCTCCAACAACTGGTTCTCCAAACTGCTTAGAAAGTTAACAACTGGTTCTCCCAATAGGTGCAAACTGGCTGAATCCCACCACTGGTCTGGTGTATTTGGAGGGTGAGGTGCACAAAGACTTGAGTTCTCATTTTCCTTTTATCTTCTAAGTGCTTTTTACTATGTGGAGAGAATGGGAAATCTTGCTGTGGAGACAGGGTTGTGAAAATTACCCCTATTTCATCTGTAAGAATGCAGAAGCAAAGGAATTTATCCTTGTCCTGTAGTGACATCAAATTAGAAAGATTGTCATGCTCTGGTCCTAATTGTACTGTAGTGCTAAATATGCTTTGAGGCAACTTACCTACATAAAAATGGTTTTCAAGGAGGAAGAAGGAAACTCAACACCCTAGCTCTGATTCTGTTACTTTAAAACGAAGAGTTCTGCCATATTAAGGTTTAAATATCCAGTGCTTGACTCTCATTCATAACCTCCTTAATGAGCACAACAAACCCCTGCTTAATGATCTTGAATGACCTGCCATCCACTGCAGGGTTGTTCCACTACTTCATCATACACGGCAAGTAAAGTGATCATCCTCACAGCCTAAAGGGTGTGCAAACAGTGGTATTGATGCCTTCTAGATATCTTAGCCTAAACATTCCCAACTCAGGGCATTATCCACCCTGGAAAGTTTAAAGTCCAGAACATCTGGAGGGAACCCAGTTTTCCACACCTGCACTAGAGTAGGAGAAAGGTCTTCACTTTGCACTCCCTAACATAGGATTTTTTTTCTAATTAATGGGAAGTACAGAGTGGAAAATGCAGTTTTTTAAAAAAAAAACTTGGGTCATTTGGAAGCAGTAAGATAGTCGGAGGTTAATGGATTTCCTTTCACTAAATATCTTGCTCACTACCACCACTCCATTTTCTGGTTCATATTTTGCTAGGCAACTTTCCATAACTTGTTGCCTTCCAGCTATATTTTATAACCAGCCTTCTGCATGTTTGCTGGGAATGATGGAAGATGAAATTCCAACACATTTGATGGAGAGTAACAGTCAGGAAAGACCGTTAAGGAGGGACATTTCCTGCTATGGTTGTGGGGTCAGAGGGAGCCTATAGTGCCATGATGGTGAACCTATGGCACATGTGCCACAGGTGGCACACGGAGCCATATCTGCTGGCTAGCTGATTTTCGGCCTTCCGGAAGGCTGGGGTAGGCCGTTTTTGCCCTTCATAGGCTTCAGGAAAGCCTCCAGAGCCTGGGGAAGTTGAAAACAGTCCCCCCCCCCCCCCCCAGGAAATACCAAGCTCAGCTTGGAGGTGAGCAGTGCAGTGCGCACATGGGGGGAGCATGTGGGGGCACGTTTTGCATTATGGGTACTGGCACACACACTCGCTATCGCATGTGCATGCTTGCATTTTTGGCACCCAACAACAAAAAGGTTAGCCATTACTGCTATAGTGATTGCACCTAGATCTCATTGGGAGTGCTAAGCCATTCCTTCTGAATACAGAAGGTTTAGGTTTCCTCAAACCTAAACACAAGATGGGGCAGTTCTTTAAATATGGTGGGACCTACTTCCCTAACTGCAGTGTTTGACAGTAATGTGTTGCTCTGAAGTTGAAAATTGGTCAACTCTTGGGTTGAAAGAGTTGTACAGTGAAATCTCCAACAGGATCCTGATCTGGATTTCATTCCCTGGTGGAGGTTTGAAGCTATTGTGAATTAATGCTTTTCAGGAAAGCATTATTTCCCCTTCCATCATTTTTCTGGAGAGAACTGTAAGGATATTTGTAACCATTGTCTTCAGTTTTCTGATTTCTGTGGGATTGTAGAATGACAATGTTGTATCAAAACACATTCATATGGCTGAAACTTGCAGATGAGGGTGTAAAAAGCCCTCTCGTTAAAGTTTATTTTGGGTGGGTTGGTAGGTTGGTGGAGAGGACACTTTTAATATCAATAAAAAGTTGATAGCAGGATGGTGGTGTTTGCCATGCACAAGGAATAATGCAGGTGATTATCTTCAAAGTCAATGTGATAGTAAATCTCACAGAAAATTATATTAAACCCAGGGTCTTTCTTTTTAAAGGGTTGTTTTCTGATGCCAGCTCCCTTCCTACAATAACATTCCACCCTCTGTCTGCCCAGGGACCAACATATAAGCATCTCATGAACACCTGCCAAGATGGAAGAAAATGCTAAGTCAGTCTGCTGCCCCAATCACTTCCAATGGTGGCACCCTAGAATTGTCATGACAAAGGGTTGCCCGAAATGAAGGAAAGACTGTCATCTTAGCAAAGGGAATGCCTAGCATAGGGTTGCCTGCTTCTCAAAAAGTGGTGGAGAAAAGACTCTGATGACATTGCAAAACAAGCTAGCTTCAAGTTCGCTCTTGTGGACATAAAAGGGAAAAAAAGAACAGGTAGACTATGCTGCCACTAAACATCCAGAAAACCCATGCCTCTACTTGGAATTCTGACATTGTGCAAAAAGAGAAAAGGAAAAGTAAGCACGGAAAAACTGTGAGATAAATGCGTGTCAGACAGCGAGGGACCCTGGGGCTGGGGCTCTGTGAAGTGGGAGACTTATGTGAGATGAAGTAGAGAAGATGTGTTATGTGAGGTGAGGAATCTGGAAGACCGCCCAAACTTAAGCCTACTAGAATCAGCTGCAGCGACACAGGAGGTGGCAGAGCTCCTGTGGTGAAGTGAATTTATACACCAAAGGCGGCAAGTGAGAAGGCGTGTCCAAATGCAGGAAGAAATTGACTGAGAAAATTCGTGGCAGGGCACCTTTGGGGGCCTGGAGGGGGCTTGGGGGAGAAGAACAAAGGCAACAAAAAAAAAAGGTGGTGAAATATAATGCTAGACCTTATTGGGGTGAAAAACCTGGAATAGTCGTAGGGGCATTTTGAGAAAGGGCAAACAACGGGGGAGGGGAAGTAAAGTAGGTGATGTGCAGCATGCTAGGGAAGGTGAAAGAAAATAGGTACCTGAGGGAAAACGAAAATGGGCTCAAACTTTGGGGGTAGGTGAGGGGGGCAACGCCAGAAGAAAGATATGGAGAAGGGAGAGTTTAGTTTTGCCAGAGCAGCGGGAGGTCCGGGACACCTTGGCCTAAGTAAAGGACTTGGGGGGGCTCGTGCTGAGCCAGGCCAGAAGACAGTGGGATCTGCGCCGGAGCTGAAGTCGCACGCACCTGGGAAGCAACGGGTCGGATGCCAAGGCGGGGAAATCCGCTCTAACGGAAAGGAGTGAAGGTAGAAGCGCCGAAATGATGCTCGGGGCTGATGGTTTCAGCTGCCATTTCTTTCTTTCTTTTTTTTTGTATATACATTTTTATTTTCAACATAAAAAACAAGTAAAAACATTCAATCATTTTCGGCTTTGTACAACATGTTGTTCGGTCCTGAGTTTTTGTGCATCGGTCTTTACAATTACAAACATAATTATTAATTTTCCATCCAGTGTATCTGTATAAAAGTCAGTCTTTTTCTATAATTATTCAACAAGTAAAAAGAAAAGAAAAAATTCTCCATATATTCCTGTTTTATAGCATTATTCTCAATTGTCTTTAGAAAATACATTGCTCCTATAAAATACATAAACACCCATGATATTTTCTCTATGTAAGACCAAGAGTTTATCCAAATTTTCCGATATATATGTATCTCATAATAATCTTTTTAATATACAAAATCTTTGTAGAATAACATAATCTCATCTTATTACAATATCTACCAATCATAACAATTTAATTTAATTTAATTTAATTTATTTCAATTTATATACCGCGCCTTCTCCACCGAAGTGGACCCAGGGCGGTGCACAGGAGTTTAAAACGAACAATAATAAAATACAATAAATAGATAAAAAGAATTAAATCACAGCCTGTGCTAAAATTCCCCCTAAAAAATCTAACATCATTTACGTGTTTGGCAGAAGCTATATTACAAAGTCTAAACTATTACGCAAGACCAGCTTGTTGAAAAAAATATGTTTTAAGTGAACGGCGAAAGAGGGGAAGGTCCGTGATAGTGCGAAGTTCGGGGGGTAGGTCGTTCCAGAGGGCCGGCCCTGCCACAGAAAAGGCCCTACCCCTGGGCACTGCTAGCCGGCATTGACCGGCGGTTGGTACCCTCAGTAGGCCCTCTCTGTGGGAACGTATCGGACGCAGGGAGGTATGTGGCAGGAGACGGTCCCGCAAGTAGCTAGGCCCCGAGCCATGGAGCGATTTGAAGATGGTAACAAGCACCTTGAAGCGCACCCGGAAGGCCACCGGTAGCCAGTGCAGCTCACGCAGGAGAGGTGTTACGTGGGAGTAACAAGAAACTCCCAGAATCCCCCGCGCGGCCGCATTCTGAACCAACTGGAGCCTCCGGGTGCACCTCAAGGGGAGCCCCATGTAGAGAGCGTTACAATAGTCTAGGTGGGACGTAACGAGCGCTTGAGTGACGGTGCAAAGGGCGTCCCTGTCGAGAAAGGGGCGCAACTGGCATACCAGGTAAACCTGGTAAAAGGCCCCCCTGGTCACGGCCGTCACATGGTCATCCAGGGACAGCCGCGAATCCAGGAGGACGCCCAAGTTGCGAGCCCTTTCCACGGGGGCCAATGACTCGCCCCCGATAACCAGCGATGGAATGAGCTGGCTATGCCGAGACGCCGGAAACCACAGCCACTCGGTCTTGGATGGGTTGAGCCGAAGTTTGTTACTTCCCATCCAGACCCGCACGGCTTCCAAACACCAGGACATTACTTCGACGGCATCGTTGGGGTGGTTGGGGGTAGATATGTACAGCTGAGTATCATCAGCGTACAGATGGTACTCTACCCCACAACCACGGATGATCTCACCCAGCGGCTTCATGTAGATGTTAAACAGGAGGGGTGAGAGGACCGACCCCTGAGGCACCCCATAAATGAGTGGTCTCGAGGTCGACCTCTGCCCTCCTGTCAGTACAAATTGCGACCGACCAGAAAGGTAGGAGGAGAACCACTGCAAAACAGTGCCCCCCAATCCCAACCTCTCCAGTCGGTGCAATAGGATACCATGGTCGATGGTATCGAAAGCCGCTGAGAGATCTAATAGGACCAGGATAGAGGAAAAACCCCTATCTCTGGCCCTCCAGAGATCATCCACCAACGCGACCAATGCCGTCTCGGTGCTGTGCCCAGGTCGGAAGCCGGACTGGCGCGGGTCTAGATAAGCAGTTTCCTCCAGGTGCCGAGAGAACTGCTGTGCCACCACACTCTCTACAACCTTCGCCAAAAAGTGAAGGTTGGAGACCGGACGATAGTTAGTTAACAATGCTGGGTCCAGGGAGGGCTTCTTGAGGAGGGGTCTCACCATCGCCTGTTTAAGGGAGGCCGGCAAGAACCCCTCACTAAGAGAAGCGTTCACAATTCCCTGGAGCCAGCCTCGTGTCACCTCCCAGGAGGCCAGTACCAACCAGGAGGGACACGGGTCCAATAAACATGTGGTGGCATTCAGTCGCCTTGGCAACCTGTCCATGTCTTTGGAAGTAACAAAGTCGAACTCGTCCCATAAAACGGTCTCAAGACCTGCCTCGGACGGTCCGCCCAGATCTATCGAAATGGAGGCCAAGTTGTCCCGAATCCGAGCGATTTTGTCCTGCAGATAACTTCCAAACTCCTCTGCTCTACCCTGCAAGGGAGCTTCCCGCGGTCCCTGATGGAGAAGGGAGCGGGTCACTCTGAACAGGGTGGCAGGGCAGTTATCTGGGTGGCAAGATGACTACGTTTTGCCACTCTTATTGCCACTAGGTAGGTCTTTGTGTAGGACCTCACTAGTGTTTGGTCGGATTCGGAACGAGTGGACCTCCATCTGCTCTCTAGGCGTCTCTTGCGGCGCTTCATCACCCTTAGCTCCTCAGAAAACCAAGGGGCCAAGGTGGATCGGCGCCGCGTGAGAGGCCGCAAGGGCACGACCCGGTCCAAGGCCCCCCATGGCTGCATTATTCCATGCTATTCCAATTGACTTCTGTATCTAGCAATTCTTTTATATATTATGTCTTCTGGTTTCTTTTGTCTAACCATTGATAAAACAGATTCCATACTTTATAAAATTGTTCATCCTCTTGTTCTCTAATTTCAAATGTCAGTTTACTCATTTCTGCACAATCCATAATCTTACGGATAATTTCCTCTTGAAAAGGTAATTTCTCATTTCTCCAGTTTTTTGCAAATAAAATTCTAGCTGCTGTTAAGACATTCACAATCAAATATTTCAGATTTTTATCAAATGTTTCTGGTGTGATTCCAAGTAAAAAAAGTTCAGGTTTAAAATCTAGTTGCCATTTCCAGCCTCAACTTTAATATTACCATTTGGATCGCTTTTCTAAGATTTCTGAGGTATCCTAACACTGAGGTGCCCAGGAGGACGTGTAGGAAGAATGTTAGATCTGAGTCAGTGTTGTGGGAGAAGAATTCTAGAGTCTAGGCAAGGGCGGAAGCCAGCCATAGGTGTGGGGGCAAAGGAGGTCTGGGGAGAGGTGTTGAGGTGGAAACTAGGGTGGCGCACAACACTGCTAAAATGGTGGGCAACCTTTCTGAGTGTGTGTGGCACGCAAGGGAGGCAGGCAGTAAGATAAAGGAGCAGAGCAGCTTCAGTACCCGAGGCTCGGGGTGGAGAGACTGAAGCCAAAGGTCTGTCTGTGGTTGCCGTCAGTTTATTGCGCCTCGAAAAGGGGGTGGGTAGCGTTTTTGTGCGAAAGGGTAGATTTTAGCCAATAAAAGGCAAGGAGAGGGGGCAGAGGGAGATCTCTGTGAGTCCTTGTTAAGCGAAAAAGGGTTTGCTCGGTTGAGGTGACGCGGCGTGTAAAATCGGGAGAGAAATGGGCGCCGTGTGCAGAGCGGGGTAGGTGTGCAAGCCGGAAGGGACAAGGAAAGGAATACCGTATTGTACGCGCGTGAGTGAGTGCGCAAGCGGGAGGAGGTAGCTAAGTGCCACGGAGAAAAGAACTAGCGAAGTGTGAGCGAGCGCGCGCGCGTGCGTGCGTCTGAAGGGAAGAAACTGAAGAGCAGGCGGAGGGGAGGGGAGGACGCTTGAGTGGCGGGAATAGGTCACAAGGAGACTGACGGCTCTGACTACACGCACGCTAATTCCCAGGTCACACTTAAGAAATGAGAAGTCCCACGTGATGCTGGCGGGGCGGGCGAACTCTGAGCCATCTGGGGGACGGCGTCAGTTTCTACTGTGCGCCTTCACTGCTGCGCTCTCTCCATCTCCAGCACCACACGCCTCTCCACTACCTCCCCGCTTGCTCCTTCCACAACAACAACTCTGATATATTGCAAATATTTGCAGATTATTTTTACAGAGAGGAAATTGGGGAAAGAAAGAACACTCTCGAAGGCAGGAGTGGGGAAAAAACAAGACTGGGGCTGGGGGAACCGATAGACTGAGGCGGAAGGAGAGCTTGGGACGCGGAGAGACAATGGGCTGGTGGTGGAAGAGGAAGAGTGGCATTCCAGACGGACTGGGAAGATTTTAAGAGCACAACACTGGAGCTACGTATTTTAAAGAGCGAGCGAGATTGGGAAAGAGAAGAGAGAAAAGGAGACACCGAAAGGAAGAGGAGGTGAAAGGCAATCAGACTCGGAGTGAACCCGAAGGAGAGCCGGCCGGCTGTTTGGAGAACTAAAAGGAACTCGGCAGCAATACGCTGATTGCAACTGACAGCCCCTATAGTTCGTTTCAAGATGGCCGCTTGCCTCACATTCATTTTCTGCTGAACGACTTTTAACTTTCATTGTCTTTTCCCGGCAGTTTCGGTCGTCTCCCGGGAGCGTCTTTTCGCGGGTAGGTGTACAGGGGCGCGCTGTCTAGCTGAGGACGGAGGACAATGAGGATTTCGCGGAGGGTTGGAAGGCTGCGAGGGAAAGCTTCGGTGTCCCCGAACTGTCCATATGGGAAAAGCGCCGACAGTCTCGGCTTCAGCCACAAGTACATTTCACTCCTAGCGCGCGCCCAGAGACCGTCTACTGCAACAGTAGCAGCCCAGGCACTTGCTTTACCTTAGTTCCGTAACCAACTTTTGCAAATTTTCGTTCCCTTTCCTCCTGCCCTCGGTCGTAGAGCCCCTACTGGATGCACGGCCCCGGAGCAGGATAGTGTATTTTCGGCTGAGACTATTCAAGTCTAGCCGTCTTTGTTTATAGGCAGATTTCGATTGAAGGGGGACACTTCGTGCAATCGTGAGTTGCCTGGGTCACGGGAAGGCGATCGCTTACGAAACAAACGGGGGTTCAAAAGCCACCGAACGCTCCCATTTTGTAGGGGTGAGTTCTGCGGGGGGTTGCGATCTTGCTAGAAGGTTCGCCGAGCCGATGGGGACCCCCGGAGAAATGTTATTAACTTACGTTCGGCCAACACTTGTGTGGTGTGAAATGGCTTGGTAAGATGGCTACGGCGGTTCTCTTTTAGCGTGTCCTTTCGCATTTGTGCTTAAAATGCTGAAGTTTCTCCCGGCTTTGGAGGATAGGAGAGCGGAGTTTGACGCTGGAAATGTACCTTTGAGGAGAGAAGTTACCGCGTGTCTGAATCTTAAATAAGTAAACATGGAGAATTGGAGGAACTGCGTTGTAATAGGACATGCAGGCACTTCGACTGCAGCTTTCTATCGTTTAGCCGGGATTTCGCCTCTTCCCCACACCTTTCCAAGTTGGATGAGGGGAGGTTAACTGAAGCATCTCGTTACTAGTCGAGATGTGATGGCTTTGCTCCTGACTCTTGGGGTGCTTGGGTAAGAAACTTGGTTCATGAAAAATCTCTCAGCCTTGACAGTGTAGACCCCACTACAGCTCAACTTGTTTTGTTGTCTTAATTCCTGGTGGGAGGTAAGTCAGGGGCATGTGATCCAATCTTCTCTCCTTGCAAGTAACCTTTCTCCTCAAATGGAAAGAGCCAGCTTTCTCTGACCGCCTCCCACTTGCTTTTTTGTTATTCTCCCACTACTTTAGGACTTCTCTGTTTCAACTGGTCCTTCTTGGCATTCCAAAAATATAACTTTGAAGTGTAAGACTGATTTGTGTAGTTGTGTATTTTTCTGCCCTGTTCGCTGTAAACTAGAACCCGTTTGTTAGTACTATAGTTTGTTGGTGCAAAGCACCCCCACCCAATGTAGTCAATCTTCTATATAAATAAAAATGTAACTATGAGTTTGTTCAAAACCGCTAATCTCAGAAACTATTGCACCAATCGCCACCAAATTTTCACACAACGTTCCTTACAAGTGCAGCACCAATGATACGTAGAGATTGTAGAGGGACAAATACAATAGGTAGGTAGGTAGGTAGGTAGGTAGGTAGAGGGATAGAGAGAGGGAGGGAGAAATACAGTAGGTAGGTACGCAAGTAGGTAGAGGGATAGAGAGAGGGACAAATACAATAGGTAGGCAGGTAGGTAGAGGGATAGAGAGGGAGAAATACAGTAGGTAGGTAGGTAGAGGGATAGAGAGAGGGACAAATACAATAAGTAGGTAGGTAGGTAGAGGGATAGAGAGAGAGGGACAAATACAATAGGTAGGTAGGTAGAGGGATAGAGAGGGAGAAATACAGTAGGTAGGTAGAGAGAGAGAGAGAGGGAGAAATACGGTAGGTAGAGGGAGAGGGGGGGGCTGAAAATAAAATACAATATCCGGTGTTAAAGGTCAGTGTGTCTTGGCTACAGGAAGGTACATTAGTATGGAGATGGGGGACTTTGGAGAGGGAATAACAATCCCAACTTCATCCCAGGTCGAGTTAGCACTTTGAATAACGAGATTCCTTTTTCACTTGTGTTTATAAATATGTGCATGGGAATTGCTGTCACCCTTCCCTGGTGTTTAGCTTAAATTCAGGATTGTTTAAGATGCAAGATTTCAGCGATATCTCAGACAGGATCCTGGAGGAGGGGGTAATCTAGCAAGCTTCAACCAGCCAAGCTTCACGTTTGATTCGAGTCACTTAGGCAGAGGCTCTGTTTCCGTGAAATGAAACGTTTTAGTAACACTTCTGAGTTGCCTCCTCTGTGCCACACTGTTTGGCGAATTGCTCGACCCCTTATTCTACTTTTTGGCTAAGGCGTCCTGGATTGACTGCATCTTAGTTTGAACAAAATAGACACAAAGTTTTATCATGATGATTGTGGCGATGAGAGGGATTCCAATTGTGTACTAAAGGTTAGGAAGAAGTATATCCTTTGTTCATATCCTGAATGCTCTGGAACCAGTGGGCGAGGCAAGGCGAGGTGTGGGGGCTCCTGTTTTTCTTTCCAACACCCAGCTCTAAGGCCAAGGTTATCGAACCTCTCTTTCCTCTTCTGCTCCAGACTTGTATATCTTTCGCTTTTCCACCCAAAGGATGATATAAATACCAATTCTCTCTATGTAGCAGTGGCAACTTTCCTTCTGTTTTTTCTTTCCTTGTCTTTTTCCACCCCGGGAAGAGGCACGTTGTACAACAAGTGAAGTTTGGTAGTTGGCTTTGTTTTGAGGGATCCCATTTATGATCCCGCGTCTCCCTCCCCTTTGGAAACACTGAGCAGGAATTCAGGACTCTTTCGGAAGCGGCAGCGCATTTTGCCTCAACTGCGGTGTGTTCAGAATTAAACAGGGTGCTTTGCGACTGCGGCTTAGTGTAACCTCCCTCCCTAATTTTTTTCCTTGCTGGGCGGGAGCGAGGTGCCTCGAGTGAGGATTTCCTTGGATACTTGTTCTGCTCTCTGCTCTCTTCTCTTCCCACCTGTAGTCCGAGAGCCGCGAGTAGATTTGCAGCCCTCCTGGGACCTACGTCCGGCCAACATTTGGCTGCCAGAGCGGGATGCCCACGTGGGCCTGGAGGTGGGTGTGCTTAGGACACTGTTGGATCCGGACTCGGTCTGTTGCAAAGGCTGCTGCCCCTGTAAAGTCTCCACGAGCCTGAGAGGGGTCCAACTTTTTTTTAACTCTGTGCTTTAGTGATCCAAGAGCCAAATTCAGATACCTCATGGCTGAGCCGTGCTGGCAGACAGGAGCCAAGAAGGGAGAAGAGGCAGCGGCTACTTTCTTGCCTGTGGGCGGATGACCCGAGAGAAAACGAAAGGCCCGAGAGCAGCCTCTGGCTTTCGGCCTGGTGTCAACTCCAGTGCTGGCTCTGGTCGTCCTCTTGGCCTCACCAGCAGCACCTGACTGGGGTCTTCCTCCTGGGTCCCACCCCTGGCCATGCCCTCGTTTCTTTTCCACAGCAGCACCTTGAGCCCGACCTTCTCCTCCTTTCCTTGTGCCCCCCCTCCCAGCCTGGCCCCGCCCCCTGGTGCCTCCGAGTAGGGGCAAGATGCCAAGTAAATGTGTAAGTTGCTATAGCAACCTCCCTTGGTAGAACGGTTCTGAAGACATCTCGGTTTCAAGCCTTTTGTGTTGGCAGCAGCGGCAACGCACTAGCAGCAGAGCCCAGTTTCGGGGCCTGACATCCTCTTTTCCCACCTGTTCTGATCAGTCTCATCAATGCCTGCCAGCCCTTGTTCCGAGATGCGGGACCCAACTTCGACAGCAGCCAGCCAGCCCTTCCTTGCTTGCTTCTTCCTTCCTCTCCCTCGCCGCTTCAACCACGGCCACCGCACCCCCTTCCTCTTCTCGCCGGAAATGCCCAGGGCAACGTCCACATCTGCACTGGGATTGCTTGCCCCATTCTCCTCTCCGCAGCCCTGATCTGCGATTTTCCGGCAGTGCTATTGGGGAAGGGCGGCCTGTCCTGGGAGAGGTTCCCCAAGGAGCCGCCTCTGCCCGCCCCAGGCATCCCCTCTTCTGAGCACCTTTGCGCTGGGTTTACGGCCAGGTGAGCACTGGGCAGAGCATCCGGGAAGGAGACCCCCTTTACTTCCTGCTTCTTTGCACTAAGGCTCTGCGGCTCTTCACCGCCTTTTTCTCGCCTGAACCGGATTGTTTCTTTTCTTTCAGGGGGAGGCCACTTTTAGCAGCGGGGAAGTGAAGGGATCGCGTTGGACCGCACCTCCGCACTTTCCCCTGGGTGCTTAAAACGTTCCCCTTTGTCTTTTAGAGTTTCCTCGAATTGAGCCAAAATGCATCGCACCACCTGCATCAAAATTACCGAGCTCAACCCCCATCTCATGTGTGTGATCTGTGGAGGGTATTTCATTGATGCTACCACGATCATCGAGTGCCTGCACTCCTGTAAGTCCTGCTTGGTTGCTTCTCATCAGGGAAAGGGGCCTGCTGCCAGCCTGCCAGCCCTCCTTGTCCCTTGGTCCTTGTGGAGCAGGGTCTCTGGGTTTAGAAATAACAGCTGAAGACCTTGCCTTGATTCTGTTTTGTAATCTTATTTCTGCACAATTCTATGTCTATGTTTTTTCCCCCTTGTAGTCTGTAAGACTTGTATTGTGCACTATTTGGAGAGCAGCAAGTATTGTCCCATTTGCGATGTCCAAGTTCACAAAACTAGGCCTCTTTTGAACTTAAGGTAGGAAAAAGACAACTAAAAACTTTGTTATATTGAGACTTTTCACATTTACTATTTTTTTGGGTGCAACCTCACTGCCAACACAAATCTGAAAAAAGATGTTAGTTCAGAACACATAATTGTATTGTTTTCATAAGCATCTGTCTTACATTTCAGTTAGTCATTTTTCTTTTTCTACATAAGAAGCCCATTTGTTCCTTTTATCTTTCTTCTTGTCTTTCTTACCCTGTCCAAATTGTAATTAAAATTGTTTTATTTATTATATGTAAGTGTGCATATTAATTTCCTGTATTTTTTCATTATTGCTCTTTATAAATATATTGATAAATGCAAAAGTTAAATGCTTTTCAGAAATCTTCCTTATTGAGTTGCATTTCATTGGCTCTTTTATGGTTACATCTCTTTATCAAGTACCTACATTAATACAATGGTGTCAGTCTAATGATAATCAGATATTTTTCTACCAAAGCAAAACAAAAATACAGATACTTTAATAGCATAGATCAAAAATTATATAAAACAATTTAAAGCTTGTTAAAGCTTTGGTTAAAAATTCCCAACCAAGCTACTTTTGGATCTGGGAAGTTGTGAATATTAACATCATTTTAAATTGAGTGTCTCGGATTTTATATTTTAGGTCTGATAAAACTCTCCAGGACATTGTGTACAAGTTAGTACCAGGCCTTTTCAAAAGTAAGTAAACTTTTAGATTGAACAGCCAATACAGTAATAAAAAGTGTTGAACTTGAAGAGATGAGTAACAAAAATATACTTTCTCTTAGATGAAATGAAAAGAAGAAGAGATTTTTATGCTGCTCATCCATCTGCTGATGGTAAAAAAATCCTCTAAATTTATGATTTTATAGAGAATTGCCTTTTAATGCAGAAGCTGAGGTTGCAAAAATTTTTTATATACTACTAGCTGTACCCGCCACGCGTTGCTGTGGCCAAGTTTGGTTAAATGAAAATGTTTCCCCTCATAGACCCTCTCAGCGACCCCCTTCCTTCTCTGCCTCGGTTTCCCCTCCCTCCCCCTCCCCTCCCTCTGTTACTCTACCTACCTACCTACTACTGTATTTCCCCCTCTCTATCCTTCTACCTACCTACCTACTGTATTTCTCCCTCTCTCTCTATTCCTTTACCTACCTACCTACTTACCTACTGTATTTCTCTTTATCTATCTATACACCTATCTACCTACCTACCTACTACTGTATTTCCCCCCACTCTCTCTATCCCTCTACCTACCTACCTACTGTATTTCTCCCTCTCTATCCCTCTCCATACTGACCTACCTACCTACTGTAGTTCTCCCTCTATCCACCTACCTACCTACCTACTGTATTTCTCCCGCTCTATCCCTCTACCTACCTACCTACTATATTTCTCCCTCTACCTACCTACCTACCTACCTACCTACCTACCTACCTACCTACTGTATTTCCCCCTCTCTATCCTTCTACCTACCCACCTACTGTATTTCTCCCTCTCTCTCTATTCCTTTACCTACCTACCTACTTACCTACTGTATTTCTCTTTATCTATCTATACACCTATCTACCTACCTACCTACCTACCTACCTACCTACTGCATATCTATCTATCTATCGATCTATCGATCTATCGATCTATCTATCTATCTATCTATCTATCTATCTATCTATCTATCTATCTATCTATCTATCTATCTATCTATCTATCTATCTATCTATCTATCTATCTATCTATCTATCTATCTATCCACCTACCTACCTACCTACCTACCTACCTACTATATCTCTTCCTTTCTCCCTCTACCTACCTACCTACTGTATTTCTCCCTCTCTCTCTCTTCCTCCACCTACCTACCTAACTACCTACTGTATTTCTCCCTCTCCCTACCTACCTACCTACCTACCTACCTAGTGTATTTCTCCCTCTCCCTCTCTCTACCTACCTACCTACCTAGTGTATTTTTCCCTCTCTCTACCTACCTACCTACCTAGTGTATTTTCCCCCTCTCTCTCTACCTACCTACTGTATTTCTCCCTCTCACTCTCTCTCTCTCCCTCTACCTACCTACCTACCTACTGTATCTCTCGCTCTCTCTCCCTACCTACCTAGTGTATTTCCCCCCCTCTCTCTCTACCTACGTACCTACCTAGTGTATTTTCCCTCTCCCTCTCTCTACCTACCTAGTGTATTTTCCCTCTCTCTCTCTACCTACCTACTGTATTACTCCATCTCTCCCTCTACCTACCTACCTACTGTATTTTTCCCTCTCTCTCTCTATCCCTCTACCTACCTACCTAGAGAGAGAGGAGAGAGAGGCCTCTGACTTGGCAGCGGCCTTGGCGGGGGGGAGTTGGCGCGGGTGGTGGGGCGGAGGAGAGAGGCTGCTGACTCGGCAGCGGATTTGGCAAGGCCGGCGAGAGAGGCTGCTGACTCGGCAGCTGCCTTTTGGGGGGGGGAGTTGATGAAGGGGGGGGCGGTGGAGGAGCAGCCGCTGACTCGGAGGGGGTGGGCGGCAGCAGCGGCGGAGGAGAGAGAGGTTGCTGAGGAGGCGACCGTCGCGGATATGACACAGACCTCTCCACCACTTGTGCAAGTGATGTGAGCTGAAAAGTGGCCGGGTGGGAGGCGCCGCGAAGGGGAGGGGGGGCGAGTGAGCGAATGAGGGAAACACACAGAAGAGCTGCAGTTGTACATTTGTGTGGCGTGTACCTGGCACCAGTGTGCCATCCACACAATCTGTACGTATCATTGGTGCTGCACTTGTAAGGAACGTTGGGTGAAAATTTGGTTGCAATTGTTGCAGTTGTTTTGGAGATTAGCAGTTTTGAACAAATTCATAGTTAACTTTTTATTTATATAGACTAGCTATCCTGGCCATGCGTTGCTGTGGCCCAGTCTGGTTAAACCTACCTATCTACTGTATTTCTCCCTCTACCTCTCTATCCCTCTACCTACCTACCTACCTACCTACCTACTGTATTTCTCCCTCTACCTCTCTATCCCTCTACCTACCTACCTACCTACCTATCTACCTACCTACCTACCTATTGTATTTCTCCCTCTCTCTCTCTATCCCTCTACCTACCTACCTAGAGAGAGAGGAGAGAGAGGCCACTGACTCGGCAATGGCCTTGGCGGGGGGGACTTGGTGGCGCAGGCGGTGGCGGTGGAGGAGAGAGTCTGCTGACTTGGTAGCGCCTTTGGCGGGGGGAGTTGGCGCAGGCGGCGGAGGAGAGAGAGGCTGCTGACTTGGCAGCGGACTTGGGGGGGAGTTGGCAGCGCGGGTGGCGGCGGCGGAGGAGAGAGAGGCTGCTGAGGAGGCAACCGTCACAGATATGGCGCAGAACGCTCCACTGCTCGTGCAAGTGACGTGAGCTGAAAAGCGGCTGGGTGGGAGGGGCCGCAAAGGGTGAGGGGCCGAGCAAGCGAGTGAGGGAAACACACAGAAGAGCTGCAGTTTTACATTTGTGTGGCATGTACCTGGCACCGGTGTGCCATCCACACAATCTGTACGAATCATTGGTGCTGCACTTGTAAGGAACGTTGTGTGAAAATTTCTCCCTCCCTCTCTATCCCTCTACCTCCCTACCTCCCCCCGTCCCTCCTGTATTTCTCCCTCTCTCTCTCTATCCCTCTACTTACCTACCTACTTACCACGCTCCCTCCTGTATTTCTCCCCCTCTCTCTCTATCCCGCTACCTCCCTCCCTCCTGTATTTCTCCCTCTCTCTCTCTAGCGGCGGGGGGGGGGGAGCGGCGGGTCAGCAACGGCGGCGGGGGGAGCTGCGGTGGAGGAGAGAGAGGCCATTGAGGAGGCAACCGTCGCAGATATGATGCAGACCGCGCGTGCAAGTGACGTGAGCTGAAAAGCGGCCGGGTGGGACGGGTCGCGAAGGGGAGGGGGCGACTGAGCGAGTGAGAAGAGCCGCAGTTGTACATTTGTGTGGCGTGCACCTGGCACCAGTGTGCCATCCACACAATCTGTATGTATCATTTGGTGCTGCCCTTGTAAGGAACAGTGTGTGAAAATTTGGTGGCGATTGGTGCATTAGTTTTTGAGATTAGCGGTTTTGAACAAACTCATAGTTAACTTTTTATTTATATAGATATAGATTTCAGTAATCATGCAAAGCAAATAAAGTTTTTTTTTACTCTTTCTGATTTGAATTTTAAAATATAACTTGCTGTGAAAATTTATGTGCAGCTGCCAATGGCTCTAATGAAGAAAGAGGAGAAGTTGCAGATGAAGACAAAAGGATTATAACAGATGATGAGTTAATAAGCTTGTCTATTGAGTTCTTTGACCAAAATAGGTAAGTTGTAAAAGTAGTATCTTACTTTGTCAGTACATTGATTATAATATTATTGTCAAGCTCCCAAGAGAAACTTCAAATGATTCACAGCCTCACGTAAAAGTTCAAAGAAATGTCCGTTTATTGAATGTAACATCATGGCGAGCCTCGGTTACAGCCAGGACTGGCAATAATTGGATGGCTTCTGCACTTTACCCCCTTATGCCCCCTCCCCTCTGCTTGTCATAAATTACGTTCCCAATTAGCATTGAAAATAATTGCATGCATGTGCAGTCACATGCTGTCCTGAGATTCCTTTCCTGCCACAGGAATGTCAAGAATTTTCAGTTCGTTAAGGCAAACAGATAAGGTCCATGGCAACATCGGGATGTTGACATCCGGCTCCCCTTCTCGAAAGCAACCTATGGGAAACAAAACAATCTGAATGCAGGTGTATGACTTAGGGATGCGTCCCCCTCCCCCCCGGCTTGCTTGGGTTTTCTGCATGGAATTTTGCTACAAGGCGGTCAGCTTGGATGTTTCTATGTTTCACCCACAATGCTTCCGATAGGGGATAACCCTTCCACTTGATTAGGTATTGGATTTGCCTTCTGTGCCACCTCGAATCAAGAATTCGTTGGACTTCATAATGGGTTTGGCCCCCTATGACCACAGGGCCTGGGGGCGCACGGGGCAGTGGTCTCAGAGTGGAACCGATCACAGGTTTCAAAAGGCTACTATGAAACGATTGGTGTGTCTTCCCCAGCAATCGAGGCAGTTTCAATATCACTGTGACTGGGTTGATGATCTTTATTATGGGGAATGGCCCCACAAATTTTGGCCCCAGTTTTTTGCTGGGCAGTCTTAGTCTCAAGTATTTTGTGGAGAGGTAAACCTTCTCTCCCACCTGGAACGGCCGTTGCGGAGCCCGGTGTCTGCCTGTTTCTTGTAGGTTTGTGTCGCTTTGGCTAGGGCTTTCTTGACATTTTCCCAAGCTGCTTTCAGCATCGACATCCAATCAGTCAAGCTGACTGAGGAGGGGGGGTCTCTTGGATACTCAGGCATTGGGACGAAATCCATGCTGCTCACTACTTTAAACGGCGTGAGTCCTGTGCTGCTGTGAACAGCATTATTGTATGCAACCTCAGCGAAAGATAAAAGGTCTGCCCAATTAGACTGCTGATAGTTCACGTAGCACCTCAGGTACTGCTCTATCATGGCGTTCAGTCTTTCTGCTGCCCCATTAGTGCTCGGATGAAAAGCTGAACTAAGACCCTGAGATGATCCAATGGACCGCAGGAACTCCCTCCAAAATTTAGCCGTGAATTGGACCCCTCTGTCTGAGATGATTCTTCGAGGTACTCCATGCAGTCGGTAGATATGCTTCACAAACAGTTTAGCCAGCTTGTGAGCCGAGGGTAGTCCGCTACAGGGAATGAAGTGTGCCTGCTTGGAGAACAGGTCTATTACAGTCCAAATCACTTTGTTTCCCCCACTTTTTGGCAACTCTACTATAAAGTCCATTGCAATCTCCTCCCATGGCCTTGTTGGTTCTGCCACTGTTTGCAGTAGTCCCGGGGGGGTTTCCTGGTCGTATTTTCATTGTGGCACAGACTGTGCAACTTTTTACATAGCTATCCACATCTTTCTTCATTCCAGGCCACCAGAATTGCCTCCGGGCTAGGTGTAAAGTCTTTAGGAACCCAAAATGGCCTGCCAATTTGGCGTCGTGGCTCCTCTGGAGAACTAGGATACGTAGAGATTCTGGAACGTAGAGTTTCGTCCCCTTCCAGGCGAGGTCATCCCTCTTCGTCAAGATGTGTTGGTTGTTTTGGAACCAAGGGTCTGTTAGCAGCTCAGTTTTGAGTCTTGTGGTTAGATCGCTTGTGGTTTGACCCCGTCGGTCACGGTGTTGCCGCCTGGTGGTTACTTGGGCAGCTGGTTGAGTAGAAGGAATAATGGCGTCCACTACGTGCTCCCGTTCGCATTTGTACTGAGGCATGAGGGAGAGGGCATCAGCTAGAAAGTTCCTCTGCCCTGGAATGTGCTTTAGTACGAAGTTGAAACGGTTGAAGTATTGAGCCCATCGGACTTGTTTGGGTGATAGTTTCCGTGGGGTTCTGAGAGCTTCCAGATTTTTGTGGTCGGTCCAAACTTCAAACGGTTTCTGGCTCCCTTCTACCAGGTGTCTCCAGGTTAGTAGTGCCCATCGCACTGCAAAAGCCTCCTTTTCCCATGCGGCCCATCGTCTCTCCGTGTCTGTGAGTTTGCGGGAGGTATAGGCACAGGGTTGTAAATTTCCTTGGTTGTTTCTTTGGAGTAGTACTGCTCCTACGGCCATGTCGCTGGCGTCTGCCTGGATCACGAAAGGTTGCTCAGGGTCAGGATGCTTCAGTACCGGCTCCTTTGCAAACATTTCTTTCAGTGTTTCGAATGCCTCCTGGCAGGTTAGGCTCCACTGTAGGGGTTGTCCCGGACGAGGTTTCATTCCTGGGCTCCCTGTCTTCAGGACGTCTGTCAGGGGTTTGGCAATCTTCGCAAAGGAGGGAATGAACTGCCTGTAGAAGTTTGCGAACCCTAGGAAACTTTGTAGCTGTCTGCGGGTGCGAGGGGGTTGCCAGCTTAGGACGGCTTGCACTTTAGCTGGGTCCATCTCTATTCCCTCATTTGACACTCGGTAGCCTAGATAGTCTAGTCGCTCACGGTGGAATTCACATTTTGATAGTTTGACATACAGGTTGGCTGCCAGAAGTTTTTCCAGTACTTGGCGAACCAGGGGTATGTGGTCATCGACTGTCTCAGTGTAAATAAGGATGTCATCTAGAAAGACAAGGACCCCCTTGTAGAGGTGCTCATGCAGCACCTCGTTTATTAACTGCATGAACACTGCTGGGGCTCCCTGTAATCCAAAAGGCATCACTTTGAATTGGAAACTTCCTAAAGGGCAGTTGAACGCTGTTTTCCATTCATCTCCTTCCCTGATCCGTATTCGGTAGTATGCTTCTCTGAGGTCTAATTTGGTAAAGACTTTTCCCTTGGCCAAGTGAGACAGCATATCTTTCATGAGGGGAAGCGGGTATAGGTTGTGTACGCACACCGCATTTATCCCCCGAAAGTCCACCACCAGACGCATAGTTCCATCTTTTTTCTCTTTGAAGAGGACTGGTGCCGCAATCCGTGGCTTGGCTGGCTCGATGAACCCTCGTGCTAGGTTTTTGTCTATGTATTCACGCATTTCTTGCATCTCTCGAGGCGTCATGGCATACAGCTTGGGTTTGGGTAGTTTTGCCCCAGGGATGATTTCAATGGCACAATCTGTTTCGCGGTGGGGGGGCAGGATGTCGCATTCTGTCTCACTGAACACTTCTGCGAGGTCCTGGTATTCCACTGGAATCAGTTCAGCCTCTGGGGTTTTGTCAGATGTGGTTGCCAGTTGTTCTTGTGGGCTCTCTTGTGGGGCTCCCAATGTGAGTGGTATTTTTGCTTGCTCGTGAGGGAGGGGTTGAGGGCCAGGTGATATCCTAAGCCTGCAGGTGCCCCCTTGCCACCAGATGGTCGGTCCCCACTTGTCTAGCCAGGAAAGTCCAAGTATGACTGCCTCTGTCATTTTGGGGGCTATTATGAATCGAATTATTTCCCAGTGATCTGCCAATTCTAGTCTCACTGGTTCAGTTAGGTGAGTGGCATAGGCTCCTCCCATTAGGGAACCGTCAACCTGCTCGAACCGAATCGGGTGGTTCAGTCTTTTCGCTCTGATCCCCAGTTTCTGAACTGTGGTTAAGTTGATCAAGCACCTAGTGCAGCCTGAGTCTACAAGGGCTTGAAAATCCTCCTGTTGTCCCGTTTTCGGGGTTGTGAGGCGTATTGGGAAAAGGAAAGGGTAAATTGATTCGCTCACCATTGGGTCGTTTTCTCCCTCGTCCTCGCTGTCATAGGGTTCAATTGACTGGTCGTCATTGCCTGGGGTTTCACTGCTTTTGCCTGGGAGGGAGGAGACCCCTGCAGCTTGAAGAGCCCTCCTGGATGTGTTGATGGCCCGTCGGGGCCCTCGTTCTTGTCGGGCCCTGGGTGGTAGGTCCAGCCTTGGTTTCAGGACTGGGGGTTGGGCATGCAGCTACCATGTGGCCCATCCCCCCGCATCTGTAACACCTCACGGAACTTCGAGGGAGGGCTGGTCTCAGGTCTCGCTGTGGTGCCATTTCTTTCTTTTGGCGGGATGGTTTCAGATTAGGTTGACCCCTCTCCTTTGTGTCTGGTTCCTTCCTTGTGTCGTTGGCACGTAGCCCACTGTCGACTTTTGTTGCCACTCGGAACCACTCAGAGAGTTGGCTTGGGATGTCACGATATGCAGTTACTTGGGTAATATGTTTACCCAGGCTTATTCTGAAAAAATGCACCAGCAACCGTTCTGGTAGGGGGGGTAGTCTTCCAACTATCCTCCTGAATTCACGGATGTGCTCTTTGATGGGGCGGCCTCTTTGCTTTAGGTTGCTGAGTTCCTCCTCTGCATATGGGTCCTCCTCCCCCTCTTCAAACCTGGCCTCTAGCACTTGCAGGAAGTCATCTATGTCTTGCAGTTGGGGGGCTCTCCGCTTATGGAGGGCTGGTAGCCATTCTTTTGCTTCCCCCTCGAAACCCTCTGCAATGGCATTCACCATGGTTCTGGGGGATGGGTAGAGGTGCCCATAGCGTTCTAAGTGGATATCAGCTGAATCAAGGAATAGAGCTAGTTGGTCTGAATCACCATCAAACTTTCCCCTGAATCGGGGTGGATCGTTTAGTTCCCTCCCTCCTCTGTTTTCCTCCCGGCCCCTGTATGCTCGTGCCTGATACGGCCGGTCATCTTTTTCAGCTCTAGGAGGGGGAGAGGGAGGGAGTTGCTTGCTCTTGGCAGCATGCTTGCTTCTGGGGCTGCGCTCCAGCATGCATCTCCTCCCTTCAGCAGGATCAGATATGCCTCCTCTCTCTTCCGGATGGCAGGCTGGCCTCTCGTCATGAAGGGTGGCTTGATCAAAATCCTCCCTCAGTTTCTCTACTGCACCCCCCAGGGATCCCATCTGGGGCCGTGGCTGTCTGGCTTGTTCCCAGTCCCACATCCAGTACTTATCTTTTCTTGCTTCTGTTGCTGGGAAAGGTTTTACAGGCTGGATGTCTGGAGCCCCGCTGTTCAGGGGGGTTGGCTGGCCTCCAGCTGAAATGAGGCTTTTTTCGGCCATGGCCTGATCTCCTCCCTCTTTATCAGGCATTGCCTGGGGGAGGCGGGACTCAGGTAGCCCGGAAATCTTGATAGATTTCTTTTAAAATGTCCTGGCTGTCTGTCAAGCTCCCAAGAGAAACTTCAAATGATTCACAGCCTCACGTAAAAGTTCAAAGAAATGTCCGTTTATTGAATGTAACATCATGGCGAGCCTCGGTTACAGCCAGGACTGGCAATAATTGAATGGCTTCTGCACTTTACCCCCTTATGCCCCCTCCCCTCTGCTTGTCATAAATTACGTTCCCCAATTAGCATTGAAAATAATTGCATGCATGCGCAGTCACAGGCTGTCCTGAGATTCCTTTCCTGCCACAGGAATGTCAAGAATTTTCAGTTCGTTAAGGCAAACAGATAAGGTCCATGGCAACATCGGGATGTTGACAATTATATTATAATAGTACTAGCTGTACCCGCCTCACGTTGCTGTGGCCAAGTTTGGTCAAATGAAAAAGTTTCCCCACATAGATCCTCTCAGTGACCCCCTTTCTTCTCTGCCTCGGTTTCCCCTCTACCTACCTACCTACCTACCTACCTCCTGTATTTCTCCCTCTCTCTATCCCTCTACCTACCTACCTACCTACCTCCTGTATTTCTCCCTCTCTCTATCCCTCTACCTACCTACCTACCTACCTCCTGCATTTCTCCCTCTCTCTCTCTATCCCTCTACCTACCTAACTACCTACCTACCTACCTCCTGTATATGTCCCTCTCTCTCTCTATCCCTTTACCTACCTACCTATCTACCTACCTGCCTCCTGTATTTCTCCCTGTCTCTATCCCTCTACCTACCTACCTACCTACCTACCTACCTACCTACCTACCTACCTACCTACCTACGTACTGTATTTCTCCCTCTACCTACCTACCTACCTACCTACCTACTGTATTTCTCCCTCTCTCTCTCTATCCTTCTACCTACCTACCTACCGTATTTCTCCCTCTCTCCCTCTACCTACCTACCTATCTACCTACCTACTGTATTTCTCCCTCTCTACCTACCTACCTACCTAGTGTATTTTTCCCTCTCTCTCGATCTCTGTACCTACCTACCTACCTACCTACTGTATTTCTCCCTCTATCTCTCTACCTACCTACCTACTTACAGAAAGAGGCCCTGGGGGGGCGGGAGTTGTCGGAGGGGGGGGTGGCGGCAGAGGAGAGAGAGGTTGCTGAGGAGGCGACCGTCGCGGATATGACGCAGACTTCTCCACCGCTCGTGCAAGTGACGTGAGCTGAAAAGCGGCCGGGTGGGAGGGGCCGCAAAGGGGAGGGGGGCGAGTGAGCGAGTGATGGAAACACACAGAAGAGCTGCAGTTGTACATTTGTGTGGCATGTACCTGGCACCGGTGTGCCATCCACACAGTCTGTACGTATCATTGGTGCTGCACTTGTAAAGAACGTTGGGTGAAAATTTGGTGGCGATTGGTGCAGTAGTTTTTGAGATTAGTGGTTTTGAACAAACTCATAGTTAATTTTTTATTTATATAATAGATATGTCCTTTTTCTAGAGTTGAACAGAAAGGAAGCAATGAGAAAGAAAAAGCCAACGAGGAGGTAAGCAAATTGTTAAATGTCTATGGAGATTCTCAATCATCCAGGTCATGGTTGTCCCAAAGGTGCTTTTTCAAGAGGCAACTGGACTTTCTGTTTTTTCTTTGAAGATGTTTCACGAAGTGTCTTCAAAGAAAAACCAGAAAGTCCAGTTGCCTCTTGAAAAAGCACCTTTGGGATAAGTAGATAGTTGGTTCCTTGACACTTACATTCCTTAGTCAGAAAATAAAATAAATCAATTTTTTTTATTTCCTTAAGTATATAAGTAGTTATTCTGCAGACAATTAATATGCCTTCTTAGTAATTAAAATAAGGTTGATAAAAATAAGTTGGGGTTCTTTTTGTATTGTGGGACTTCCTCCTATTTTTCCCCTTCCTTAGTATATTTAATTTTTAAGAATACAGCTAGTTTTAACCACAGTTCCATGTATTTATATCTAACTGTATTAAAATGAACTTTAATATCAGATTTTGAATGGTGTCTATTATTGTCTCAACCAAATACCCCTCCCAGGCTAAAGATAAAAGATATTTACGCTGTCCTGCAGCAATGACTGTAATGCACTTGAGAAAATTTCTCCGGAGCAAAATGGATATACCGAATGCTTTTCAGGTACTTCTGACTATGGACATTGATAGGGAAGAACCCGCACAAAAGAGTTAGCAAAAGGCATTATTTAAACTTCAATTCTTTAGAAAAGAATTGGCCATAGTATTTTCTGCAACTTAATACCAAAGTCCATTCTCTAAGTGGAAAAATGTGGATTCTAATTATTAAGGGAAAACATATATCTTAAGAAAAGGGGAGAATCAAAGATCTATTTTTCATGGGCTGTCAGATTTTTGTTGCCCTATCCCTGAAAACTCTAATAAATGCTTGTTTTAGATGGGGCAAAATGTTTGAAGTCTTTTTTGTGTTAAAGATTGCTCAATTGAATTGCCTTTGTTAATTGTTTTTGCTTCTGGAGTTAAGCTGCAACATCTTTATATAAAGGACCTAGGGGCCTGGATTTCAAAATGTCTTCCCCATTCATATTGTAAGCTCTTGGATGTAAAAGCAAAAGTATTCTCAACTGAGTCAACATATTTTTGACTTTCAGCTAGAATGTGTGGTGTTTGAATTAGGGTAGTATAGTAGATACCACACTGCAGTTGTGTAGTCTTTCCTACTTCCATGCCATGTTAAATGAAGTTTAATTTCATCTCTTTTATTAGGTTGATGTCATGTATGAAGAAGAGCCTTTGAAGGACTACTACACACTAATGGACATAGCATACATTTACACTTGGAGAAGGGTAAATACATCAAGAGGCCTTCCAGGTTTTGGACAAATTGGGCCAGAGGGGTGGGAAACAAAAATAAACCACCTGATGAGGGTTTCCCTTTTGGCTTTCTTTGGCAGAATGGCCCCCTCCCTTTAAAGTACCGTGTGCATCCGACTTGCAAGAGAATGAAGATTGGTGGCCAGCAGCATGATGGCTTGCACAACAGTGGGGATCTGGAAAGTGACTCTGGCAATGAAAAAGCCAGCAGCCCTGAAGGAGGCACTCTTTCCACTTCCTCCTGTGTGCTCAATCCCAGCACTCCTGTGCAGTCTCCCCACCCCCAGTTCCCCCACATCTCTAGCACTATGAATGGAACCTGCAGCAGTCCCAGCAGTAACCACCATGCCTCCTTTACCAACAGAACCCCAAAGGTGTCAGTGAACAGTTGCTCTGTGACTTCTTCTGGCTGACCTGCATAAACTGTCCTTTCTGATTCTTAAGACTGGATGCCAAGGTTACAGGTTATGGCTCTTTTTCTGCCCTTTGGTCTCTATTGCGCCACACCATTAAGCTTTATAGTTGCAAATTCCACAAGTGTCTATGCCTGATGGTTAATAAAAGTAATAATGATTGGATACTAAATGGGTGGACAAGAGATGGACTTTGTTATATTAAACAACCACTGCAGCAAATGATTTCTTAAGGACCAACAACATAAAAAAATACCAGTCCAGATATTTCTGGAGTATTTTATTTTTTACTTCCCATTATTGATCTGTTTTCTGATTTGGAGTCAGAAGTGTCTGTAGATGGATGGCTGTCACAAATGAAACCCAAATTTGTAAATTCAGATTCATTTCCTACATATCTTTCAGATTATGAACTGTGTTTCTGCGGTTTTGTAGACTCATTGAAAACAAGCACTTTTTTTTCCTTCTCCACCTTGAGATGCTGAGATGCATAAATGCCAGATTGAATATGCATAAAACAATGCATATATGTAGCCACACCACTGTGAATAACAATGCATTTGCTTTATTAGCCATTTTGATTTGTAGTTTGCACCCACGACTTTTCTGTGCAATGTCTGAAGCCATTGAAAGACCAGAAGGGAAGGGGAAAGTTGTATGGAAGAAAAGAAGGAAGAGGCGCAGTCCAGATTCAGATTTAAAGCGGGTATTGCCATTTATTTTACTGGCTGATTTAAAGAAAAAAGTATGCAAGAAAACAAGATAAGTTTTTGTGGCATTGTGAGCGTGTGGAAAAATGCCATATTGTTATATGACAAAACAGGAAGCAGTACTGTATGACTTGAAGAAAAAAAAAGTTTCATGCATTGTCGATGGTGGTTAAATAAATCCCCTGTTGGCTCAGCCCTCACAGATGCTTCTTGGAGTGGGAGTAGGGGGAATCCTGCTAAAGGATCTACAAACCCTTTGCCTTGAAAGTGGGAAAGCTACCGTAGTTTCCATCTCTGCTAACCTGGAAGCAATTGACAATATCGAAATGATTTCATTCAATGATCATGATTTCAATGATTTCATTGTCTATTTCCCAGGATTTTTACATTTACTCAACATAATTGTTTTTAATGCTGGGGGAGGGGAGGGCAAGGGAGGCCTTGGAGACAATGGAGGAGCATGGGAAGGACTTCACCTTATATGGGAAAGGATACGGATATGTGGTTATTTTTCTCCCAGCAAAGGCATAAAAATGCACATAAGAAGCCATAAAGTATACAGGAACCTTTTTCATTTATTCTTTCTAAACAAACCAGTAAATTGAGATGAAGGTTTTTTATCTACATTTAATACACATGTACAGTATGCATATGGTACAGTATTAACTTGGTTAAAGATTAACAGGCACATTGATATTTTCCAATGAGCTGCCTGAAAGCCTTTCTGGAAAATAGTTTTCTGAAGAGATCAGTTTTTTTGAGGTTGGGTGGGAAGGCTTGAAAATGTAAGTCTCTTGAAGAAACTTCAATACATTTCAGTCTGCTTTGCTTTAGTCAAACTGAGTGTGGTGTGTATGCTCGTTCTTCACTCATAAATTACACATTTGTGAGAGTGTTTATCCTATATGCCTATTGTTTTATGTTTGTACAGGGATATTGTCGCTAAGTATTTCGTTGTATTGTGTGCAAAAAAAGAAAAAAGCACAATTCTATGCTTTGTCTTGCTTACAGTCATTAAATAATTACTTTTACATGTACCTGCTGCCTTCTTTTGATGTAACTATTTAGATTCCCCCCCCCCCCCCCCCCCAACAATCTGCTAAAAGTTATCTAGAAATCTATTGGCATCTCAGAGGAAGGTTTCAGAGGAAGGTTCTGGTTAACTAAACTCAGTTTATTCTTAAGTAAAGGACATATTTATTTTCAGAGAAGACCAAGTGAAAGCAAAGCAATTGATTGTGGATCATCACTATATTGCTGGAGTCTACTGGATTCAGTTCCTTAAGTACAACATGTATTCTGAAGTTAGGTCAAAAAATTTTATGTCGCCTAGCTCAAGATTTTATTTTTTTATTTTATTTTATTAAATTTATACCCCGCCCTTCTCCTTGCAAGGACCCAGGGCGGCGCACAGGCAATATTAAAAACCATACAAAATACAAAAAATATATTATTAAAAAACTATTAAATTGTATCCTGTGCTAAAACCCATTATAAAACCCTAAGAATTTAAAATTTAAAGATAAGTGGACAGTGGGCAATACATGTACTGTAGTCACTTCCATACCATGAAATCATCCCAGGTGGTTGAGATACATGAAAACCAAATAGAAATGGGTTGAACACAGAAAATAAAATGCTTACGTTTTCCCCATATATCTAACTGATAGCTACATATCTATATAAATAAAAAATTAACTATGAGTTTGTTCAAAACTGCTAATCTCAGAAACTACTGCACCAATCGCCACCAAATTTTCACCCAACGTTCCTTACAAGTGCAGCACCAATTATACGTACAGATTGTGTGGATGGCACACTGGTGCCAGGTACACGCCACACAAATGTACAACTGCAGCTCTTCTGTGTGTTTCCGTCACTCGCTCACTCGCCCCCCTCCCCTTTGCGGCCCCCAATACATTGGGTAGGTAGAGGGAGAGGGACGGAGAAATAAAGTAGGTAGGTAGAGGGATAGAGGGAGAAATACAGTAGGTAGGTAGAGAGGGAAAATACACTAGGTAAGTAGGTAGGGAGAGGGAGAAATACGGTAGGTAGGTAGGTAGAGGGATAGAGACGGAGAGGGAGAAATACAGAAGGTAGGTAGGTAGAGGGACAGAGAGAAGGAAAAATACAGTAGGTATGTAGGTAGAGGGAGAGAGGGAAAATACAGTAGGTAGGTAGGTAGGTAGAGTAAGAGAGGGAGAGGGAGGGGAAACCGAGGCAGAGAAGGAAGGGGGTCGCTGAGAGGGTCTATGAGGGGAAACTTTAACCAAACTGCGGCGGGGGGGGGGCAGAGGAGAGGCCGCTGACTCAGCAGCGTCCTTGTGAGGGGGGAGTTTGCAGAGGGGTGGGCTGCGGCAGCGGTGGCGGAGGAGAGAGGGTTGATGAGGAGGCGACCTTCGCAGATACGACGCAGAACTCTCCACCGCTCAAGCAAGTAACGTGAGCTGAAAAGCAGCTGGGTGAGAGGGGAGGGGGGCTAGTGTATTTTCCCTCTCCCTCTCTCTCTACCTACCTACCTACTGTATTTCTCCCTCTCTCTCTATCCCTCTACCTACCTACCTACTTTATTACTCGCTCTCCCTCTACCTACCTACCTACCTACCTACCTACCTACCTACTGTATTTCTCTCCCTCTCTCTCTACCTACCTACCTACTGTATTTCTCCCTCTATCCCTCTACCTACCTACCTACTTACCTACCTACCTACCTAGAGAAGAGAGGCCGCTGACCTGACAGCGGCCTTGTGGGGGGGAGTTGGTGGAGGGGGGGGCGGTGGTAGTGGCGGCGGAGGAGAGAGAGGTCGCTGAGGAGGCGACTGTTGCGGATAATAATAATTTAATAATTTAATTTTATATCCCGCTCTCTCTCCCCAAAGGGACTCGAGGCGGGGCACAGGCAAATTAAAAACACAAATAAGACCACAACAAAATACAAGGTTAAAAATAAATTAAATTGATCCTGCGCTAAAAACCCATAAACTAAATTAAAACAACCCCTAAAACCCCTTACCTTAAAAGAGACTACCCAAGGCCGGCCAGGCGAAAAAGATGTGTCTTTAATTTTAAACGGAAGGAGCGGAGGTCCGTAGTTGTCCTAATATCGGGGGGAAGATCATTCCAGAGGGCTGGGCCCGCCACAGAGAAGGCCCTTCCCCTGGGCGTCGCCCGCTGACAGAGTCTAGTGGACGGCACCCGGAGAAGTCCCTCTCTGTGGGAGCGAATCGGCCGTGAGGAGGTATGGGGCAGGATCCGATCCCGCAGGTAACTAGGTCCCGAGCCATGGAGCGCTTTGAAGATGATAACTAACACCTTGAAGCGCACCCGGAAGACGACAGGTAGCCAGTGCAGCTCGTGCAAGAGTGGTGTTACGTGGGTGAACCTAGAGGTCCCCATTATTGCTCGCGCGGCTGCGTTCTGGACCAACTGAAGCCTCCGGGTGCACCTCAAGGGGAGCCCCATGTAGAGAGAGTTACAATAGTCCAGTCGGGATGTCACGAGCGCATGAGTGACTGTGCGAAGGGCGTCCCGATCCAATAGGGGGCGCAATTGGCGAACCAGGCGAACCTGGTAAAACGCCCTCCTGGCCACGGCTGTCACATGATCTTCCATGGACAGCCGGGCATCCAGGAGGACGCCCAAATTGCGCACCCCATCCACAGGGGCAAGATGTTCGCCCCCTATGGCCAGCGATGGAATGAGCTGGTTGAATCGGGCAGCCGGAAACCACAGCCACTCGGTCTTGGTCGGGTTGAGCCTGAGTCCGTTACTTCCCATCCAGATCCGTACGGCTTCCAGGCACTGGCACATCACCGCTACGGCATCGTTGGGGTGGTTTGGGGTAGAAATGTACAGCTGTGTATCATCAGCGTACAGGTGGTACTCTACCCCAAAACCACGGATGATCTCACCCAGCGGCTTCATGTATGTGTTGAACAGGAGGGGCGAGAGGATCGACCCCTGAGGCACCCCACATGCGAGGGGTCTCGCGGTCGACCTCTGCCCCCCTGCCAACACAAATTGCGATCGGCCAGAGAGGTAGGAGGAGAACCACCGTAAAACGGTGCCTCCCACCCCCAACCCCCCCAGCCGATGCAATAGGATACCATGGTCGATGGTATCGAAAGCTGCCGAGAGGTCTAATAGGACCAGGATGGAGGAACAACCCCCATCTCTGGCCCTCCAGAGATCATCAACCAACGCGACCAATGCCGTATGGGGAAGTGTGGCATGGGGTGGGGGGAGATGGAATTCTGGGATCCTGGTTATTACGTGAAACATGTTTTTTCTCCAACTATTGTTCCAACTCTAAGACAGGAAACTCATAATATTGCTTCCTTCCTGGAAGGGAAGGAGAGGTGTTTGAGTGAATATTCTGTGGCTTTATGGACTGACTTCTACTTAGACGTTTACAATCCGGCCAAATGATTGAAAAATCTCTTCCCCGTGTATTGGTATCTAAACCATTCTTATTTCCTTCATTCCAAGCCTCAGAATTTCTATCCCCTTCAACATGATGTAATGAGTGGCTAGGAATTTTGGGACTTGTAGTTCAAGACCTGTGGAGAACAGGTCCTTGAGTAACCTTGAGTAGAACGATAGGCAGAGATTTAACTGGATAACTCTTTCTGTCCCATAGGTACAGGGATCCAAGGCAAGAGCAAGAACAGTTGTGTAGCAAGTCTTGAATAAGCCTGCAAGGTGGGGTTTTTTTTAGTTGAGGGGCGTGTCCAGAGTGTTCCTAAGTCTCATGGATAGCTGGATATACCTTTCCGGTACTGGACTGTCTTGTGGACAGAAGACAGAGATCTTTTTTTTTTTTTTTAAACAATTTTATTGGGTTTTACAATGTTTTTGGGAAAAGGGGTAAAAAAGTAAACATTTTAATGGCTTCCATGTGGAGGATGGTGGTCATCTCCGATACTTCATAAAGATTCCATATTAAAAAAGAAAATAATTGGCAAAAGATACATATATATCACATTTCAACATGAATACATTCAATCATTTGTTTTCCCTGCCATCCCTTTTCACAGGTTACAGTACTGTTTTCAAAGTCCATTCATTTCTGTGATCTGAGTCTCTTTGCTATTGTTTCTTCTTTCTCTTTCCCGCCTATGGGAGGGGCCATTTGTCTTCCAGGAGTAGGGAATGTTTCTTAAGGAAGGCCTCCGCCTCCTCTACAGTTTTAACTCTAATTCTGCCCCCCTCCCTGAAAACCAACGTTCCTTCCGGCATTAACCATTTGAACCAAATCCCTTTTTTAAACAATTTTTTGGACAAAAAGGAATACTTCCTTCTTATCTCTCTAATCTTCTTTGGGATTTGCTTCAAAATGGCAATGTCTTTATCTTGATATTTCAGCCCCCCACCCACCCACCCCCGTTGTGCCCTCAGTAACTCATCCCTCGTGGACCTTCTTAAAAACTTAATATGAACTTCTCTTGGTACATTATTTATTCTAGCATATGCTGAATTAATTCTATAAACTAGGTCCATATCCCACCAGAGGATTTGCGCATGCGCGGAAATGGAGGTCGCGCCGTGAAACGCGGCTTGGAGACCGGGGGTCGTTCTTACCCAGGAGGACGCTGCCAGCCCTCGTCGGTCATCTCCGAGGGCTGGCCCGGCAAGAAGACACCCCTGCCGCCACTCCGGGCCGCTCGGAAATGAAGAGCGAGCCCTGTGAGTGACGGCAGGATGAAGAGAAGAGCAGGGCGGGCCCGAATCGGCCTTTTGCGGCCTGGAACGTCCCGGCGCGGCTGGAGGCAGGAAGTAGGCCGTGAAGCCGGGACGCGAAAGAACAGACAGGCCGGGCCATGTCGGGTCGGGTCGGGAGGACTACCATCAGGCCGTATGGCCTACGCTGGGCCTTGCGGCCTAATAACCCGATCCCAACCTGCGTTATTTTCCATCTGTTCCCACCCGACCTGAGGCTGGAGGCTGGAGGCAGAAACGGCTGGTGTGCTTTGGAGTGGCAAAAACGGATTGTTGCTTGTTGATGGATTGTTGGTGGAATGGAGCTGGTGCTGGAGGAGCTGAGAAGGTGAGAGGATGTTAGAGGAAGATTGGATGAGAGGAACGTGGAGATGTGGAGCGTGGAGTGAGGAGAGGAGGAACGAGGAAAGAAGGAAAGAAGGAAAGTGGTGGAAGAAGGAGGAGGAGATGGAGGTGGCGAAGGAGTGGTGAAGGAGTTGGATATTGAGACGGAAGAAGAGGGAGAATGAAGGACTGGTATGGAGAGGAAGTGAGAGGATGGATGAGGATGCCACGCAGCCGGGTCGTTGGTGGATTGTGGCCGAAGATGACCCAGGAAGATCTGAAAGTGTGTGCTCTGGACTTGAGGAAGTAAACCATGTCAGCACATGGCAGCATTTTACATCAGGCCTCACGGCGTATCATCTAAGTGCAGACTGAGGCCTGTGTTGCCGAAGAAGACAGATGGATGGGGTGGTGATGAGACTAAATTGTGACCCCCCCATTCAAAAGATCTTAGTCTGACTGTCTGACTGTTTTACCCCTCTGCCTTTTAGGACTATCTATTTGCACAATTTTAACCATTTGTCACTTTATTTAACCCTGGACTCTGTCTATGGACTTGCATCATGTCCCCTGGTTCGGATGACCTCCATGTTTTTTAGCGGCGTACTCTAGGTGTGATCTCCTTTGCCTGCGGGAGGCTCCCCTCTCGCAGGCCTGGCCCCCCTGTTTAACACGGGCCCACCTCAAGGATGGACTTATTGCTCCTGAGAGGTGGGCGAAGCGCAAATTAAGGGGTTTTTTATATAAATTTTAATTCGGATTTTAGGGGGTTCCAGGGTGGGGGGGGGAAATAGTCCTGGGAGGGAACGGCAAATGATTGGGCTGGCCGGCGGAAGAGGGGTAACGGAGGAAGGGGAAGGGGGGTCGTTTCCACTGAGGCGTTTTCTATCGATCTGGTCTTAGGGAGGGGCAGGGGCAGTGGGAGGCGGAATAGGCATCATCGGTTGGGAGACCGTGGCCGCTGGACACAGGCGGTCACGTGCTCCAACTCTCCGCCCTCCCATCGCAGACTAGGTGGGCAGGAATCACAGACCCGGGGCCCTAGGCTGATGCTATGCAACGCCAGGTCCGTGGTTCAGAAAGCCCCCCTCATCCATGACCTTGTGTCAGAGGGGGACCCGGACCTGGTGGGTATAACGGAAACCTGGTTGGGCCACGAAGGGGGTTTACCCCTCGTGGAAATGTGCCCACCAGGTTACCGCGCCTTCCATCAGCCTAGGGCCCTAGGGAGGGGTGGGGGGGTGGCGATTATGGTTAAGGAAGGTCTTGAGCCGAAGGAGACCACAGTCCCTCAGACAACCGGCTGTGAATCTCTCTGCGTGAGATGGGGCCTAGGGAGGCAGTTGGGCGTGTTAGTTGTATACCTGGCTCCTCGCTATGCAACAACAGCCCTGCCCGAGCTCCTAGAGGTGATAGCCGAGGCGGCAGTTGAGACCCCCAGACTGGTAGTCATGGGGGACTTTAACTTGCCGTCGACGGGCGAAGCCTCTGGAGCAGCTCGGGAGTTCATGGCCTCCATGACGGCCATGGACCTGACCCAGGTAGTTTTAGGCCCCACTCACGAGGGGGGAAGCACGCTGGATTTGATCTTCGTCTCGGGACAGTGGAGTTGTGATCTGGGAATAGGGGATTTAGCCATCACTCCCTTGTCATGGACAGATCACGCTCTCCTTCGGCTGGACTTTCCAATCGCTTCACCTCACTGCGGGGAGGCGGAATCTGATACTCCTAGATGGTTCCGCCCCAGGCTTCTAATGGACCCGGAGAGGTTCCAGAGGGAGCTTGGGCCAATTCCTGTGACTCTGCCTCGCGACTCGACTGAGGACCTAGTGGCCGCATGGTTAAGTGCGGCCGCAGGGGCCTTGGACCGAGTCGCGCCCATGCGGCCTCTCTTGCGGCGACGAACCACCCAGGCTCCCTGGTTTACTGAGGAGCTTCGGGGGATGAAGCGCCACAAGAGACGCCTAGAGAGCAGATGGAGATCCTCTCGCTCCGAAGCCGACCGAACACTAGTGAGAACCCATATTAGGGCTTACTTAGTGGCGATAAGGGTGGCCAAACGTGAGTATTGTGCCACCCTTATTGCATCCGCAGATAACCGCCCTGCCGCTCTGTTTGGGGTGACCCGCTCCCTCCTTCATCAGAGGCCGCAGGAAGCCCCTCTGCAAGGGCGAGCAGAGGAATTTGGGATTTATCTGCAGGAGAAAATCACTCGGATTCGGAATGAGCTACCCTCCATCGACAGTGGTCCTGTGGGACTGTCCGAGACTAGTCTTGAGGTTCCTTCTTGGGAGGAGTTTGATTTTGTTACCACCGAGGATATGGACAGGTTGTCAAGGAAACTTAGGGCGACCACATGTTTATTGGACCCGTGTCCCTCCTGGCTTGTACTGGCATCCTGGGAGACGACACGAGGCTGGCTCCAGGGCATTGTCAACACATCTTTGAGTGAGGGGTCCTTACCTGCCGTCTTGAAAGAGGCGGTAGTGAGGCCCCTCAAGAAGCCGTCCCTGGACCCAGCATTGTTGGAGAACTATCGTCCGGTCTCCAACCTTCACTTTTTGGTGAAGGTTGTTGAGAGTGTGGTAGCCCAACAGTTTCCGCGACACCTGGAGGAAGTTGATTATCTAGACCCGCGCCAGTCCGGCTTCCGACCCGGTCACAGCACCGAGACGGCATTGGTCGCGTTGGTTGATGATCTCTGGAGGGCGCGGGATAGAGGTTATTCCTCTATCCTAGTCCTATTAGACCTCTCGGCGGCTTTTGATACCATCGACCATAGTATCCTATTGCACCGACTGGGGGGGTTGGGGCTGGGAGGCACCGTTTTGCGGTGGTTCTCGTCCTACCTCTCTGGTCGGTCGCAATATGTGTTGACGGGAGGGCAGAGGTCGACCTCGAGACCCCTCATATGTGGGGTTCCTCAGGGGTCGGTCCTCTCGCCCCTCTTGTTTAACACATATATGAAGCCGCTGGGTGAGATCATCCGTGGTTTTGGGGTGGAGTACCATCTGTACGCTGACGACACTCAGCTGTACATATCCACCCCAGACCACCCCAACGATGCCGCCGAAGTGCTGTCCCGGTGTTTGGAGGCCGTACGGATCTGGATGGGTGGTAACAAACTCAAGCTCAACCCTGCCAAGACTGAGTGGCTGTGGTTTCCGGCACCCCGGTTCAGCCAGATTACTCCAACTCTGGCCATTGGGGGCGAAACACTGGCCCCCGTGGAGAGGGCGCGCAATTTGGGTGTCCTCCTGGATTCCCGGCTGTCCTTGGAGGACCATGTGGCGGCCGTGGCCAGGGGGGCGTTTCATCAGGTACGCCTGATGCGCCAATTGCGCCCCTTACTGGACCGGGCTGTCCTTCGCACAGTCACTCAAGCTCTCGTGACGTCCCGACTCGACTACTGTAATGCTCTCTACATGGGGCTTCCCTTGAGGTGCACTCGAAAGCTACAGCTAGTCCAAAACGCAGCCGCGCGGGTAATTATGGGAGCCACCAGATGCTCCCACATAACACCGATCCTACGCGAGCTGCATTGGCTTCCTGTGGCCTTTCGGGTGCGCTTCAAGGTTCTGACGACCATCTTTAAAGCGCTCCATGGCTCGGGACCTAGTTACATGCAAGACCGTCTCCTGCCCCATACATCCCTTAGACCGATACGCTCCCACAGAGAGGGCCTTCTCAGGGTGCCGTCGGCCGGACAATGCCGACTGGCGACACCCAGGGGAAGAGCCTTCTCTGTGGCGGGCCCAGCCCTTTGGAACGACCTACCCCCTGAATTACGCACCATCACCGACCTCCACCTCTTCCGCCAATGTCTGAAGACATACCTTTTCCAACAAGCCGGCCTAGCCTAACCTCCCACGGGGACTTCTAGAAAGTTTTAAATTGGGTATTTTAATAATTTGGCTTTTAGCACAGGATCTTCCGTCTGAAATTGAAGACTCATCTTTTCCGTTTGGCCGGCCTTGGTTAGCCTCCCTCTACAGGGTTTAGCTGTTTTTTAATTGGGTATTTTAGTAGATTAAGGGGATTTTAGCACAGGCTAAAATGTGTATGTGTATATTGTATTGTGGTTTTAGTTTCCCTGTGCACCGCTCCGAGTCCCTATGGGGAGAGGAGCGGTCTATAAATTAAATTATTATTATTATTATTATTATTATCAGGATAATTTAATATTTATTTTAAATTATGTATTTATTTTGTGTACTTTTGTATATTTTTAAATTTCCTGTGCGCCGCCCTGGGTCCTTTGTGGAGAAGGGCGGGATATAAATATAAAAATAAATAAATAAATAAATAAATAAATAAATAAATAGAGCTGCTCTTTATTTCTTTTAGTATAATCCGGTAGGATTGTACTCATTATATCTTTTAAATCTTCTTGCTCCGTCTCTGGCACGTTCTGGAACCTAAGGAAAAAAGACATTCTTTCAAACTCAAATTTTGACATATGCCCATAAATTTCTGTATTTTCCTTCCGTATTTCCTTCATCTCTTCTTTAATCTCAACTGTTCCTTCTTCTAACGCCTCAATTTTTTGTTTCTTATCCGTTGTGTTTCTTTGTGTCTCCAATAGTTCTATTCTTAAATTCAATATGTCCTTTCGGATTTCCTGCACTTCCTTCATAATGCTCTGAAGCATCTCGCTCGTTGATAGTTCTTGATCACTTTCCCCAGATGTTTCCTTCTGTAACATTGTAGTAGAAGCTGGAGCCGAAAAGGACTTTCTGGATGGCAGCTTATTTGAAGCCATTGTTGTAAATTTAAGTTTTTGCAATAGAAAATGGCGCCAGAGAAGCAAACAGTCAGAAAAGTCCGAGATATCCGGGAGGGATAGAAGCCAAATCAAAGTTCCATCAAAGTCCAGAATTAATGTTAATGTCCAAACCAAGAGGAAAAAAAGAAAAAAAGGATCCACGTATCAGGAGAGGCACTGAGGGCTTTTTGGGAGAGGCTTCAAATATTAATTTATTGTCCTGCGATCTTAAAACTCTGGAGGAATGCTCTGGTGGTCAGGAGAAAGTTTTCCAGTCGGGAACAAGGACAAGCCATTTTCCCACCTCACCGCAGTAAGAGAAGTGAGAGTGAAAGTTCTTTTTGTTGCAAAGAGACCCGGCTACAATGTTGCAACTGTAACTCCGGGAGTATAATTTTTTTTCTTTAGCTGCCCTTTTATTCGGTTGGCATTTTAGTCCTCTTTCTCTCTTGTAGAGAGCATTTTCTATTGCCGCCTTTTACGAGGGGGGGTTAAAATTCCCCCCTCTATTCTTCTTTCTTTAAAACGATCGAATGTAAAAACAAAACTCACAATTCACATTTGCCAATCCATCTTGTCAGGAGACTCGGCGCGATCCTCCGTCCCCGACATTTCCACCGTCTTCTTCATTTTCAGCATTTCCAGCTAACGTTGGCAAGAGGGCTTTCCCTCCCACTTTCTCCCCTCCGATTCCTGGGGGGAAGCAGGAAAGCGCCCCGCCGACCGCTGTCGGGCCGGGGGCTTCCCGCAGCCACCCATACGGCAGGAGGTTAACCCAAACCCCCTGTGCCCCCTAGGGGGCCCACCAGAGTAGCAAGCGGCGGACGCGCCAGAAAACACGTCCGTCACCGTCGGTAGCCGGAAGTCAAGTCCAGAAGACAGAGATCATGACTCAGGTTCTGCTCAGGAGGACATTTAAGGGATTGATGTGGAGCCAGGCAGACAGACAGGCTTAAACTACCTCACAAACTGTTGTGAGGATGCTCTTGACAGGAAAGAGGGATAAGCAAATGTTATTCTTAAATAGATCACACTGGGAAGGTCTGTTTACTGTTCAAACATGGTTAAAATATAATCTGGGCTTCTCAAGTTTCGTTTAGCCAGCCTGGGGAACTCAGGCTATTGTGGATTACAAACCAGGGCTTATGACTTAGTATGTGAGTCTCTCTGTGTGAAGTGGGGTCATAGGAGGCAGTTGGGCCTGCTGATTGTGTACCTGGCTCCCCGCTACATATCAGCAGCCCTACCCGAGCTTCTCAATGTGATAGCCGAGATGGCGGTTGGCACCCCCAGGCTGTTAGTCATGGTGATGACTCCATCTCACTCCATCGCTGGCCATAGGGGGCGAACATCTTGCCCCTGTGGATGGGGCGCGCAATTTGGGTGTCCTCCTGGATGCCCGGCTGTCCATGGAAGATCAAGTGACAGCCGTGGCCAGGAGGGCGTTTTACCAGGTTCGCCTGGTTCGCCAATTGCGCCCCCTATTGGATCGGGACGCCCTTCGCACAGTCACTCATGCGCTCGTGACATCCCGACTGGACTATTGTAACTCTCTCTACATGGGGCTCCCCTTGAGGTGCACCCGAAGGCTTCAGCTAGTCCAGAACGCAGCCGCGCGAGCAATTATGGGAACCGCTAGGTTCACCCATGTAACACCGCTCTTGCGCGAGCTGCACTGGCTACCTGTCGTCTTTCGGGTGCGCTTCAAGGTGTTAATTATCATCTTTAAAGCGCTCCATGGCTCGGGACCTAGCTACCTGCGGGATCGGATCCTGCCTCATACATCCTCACGGCCGATTCGCTCCCACAGAGAGGGACTTCTCCGGGTGCCGTCCACTAGACACTGTCAGTGGGCGACACCCAGGGGAAGGGCTATCTCTGTGGCGGGCCCGGCCCTCTGGAATGACCTTCCCCCCGATATTAGGACGACCACGGACCTCCGCTCCTTCCGTCTTAAATTAAAAACTCATCTTTTCTGTCTGGCCGGCCTAGGATAGTCTCTCTGTCTTTGGGGTTTTACTGGGCAGTTTTAGTATAGTTCAGTTTTAATGGGAAATTTTAGCGCAGGTTAGGTTTAATTTGTTTTTAAGAAATGTTTGTATGTATTTATTGTTTTTATTCTACCTGTGCACCACCCCGAGTCCCCATGGGGAGAGGGAGCGGTTTATAAGTATTAAATTATTATTATTATTATTATTATTATGGGGGATTTCAACCTGCCATCGATAGGCAATACATCTGAGATGGCATGGGAGTTCATGGCTTCCATGACGGCCATGGACCTGACTCAGTTAATTCATGACCCCACCCACATAGGGGGACACACGCTGGATTTAGCTTTTGTCTCCGGCCAGTGGGTGAGTGATCTTGGTTTAGGGGAAATAGCCATCGAACCCCTGTCATGGTCAGATCACTCTCTCCTTCGGCTTGGCTTTCCAACCGCTGCACCCCACCGCGGGGAGGCGGAGCTGGAATCGGTGAGATGGTTCCACCCCAGGCGCCTGATGGACCTGGAGAGGTTCCAGATGGAGCTTGGGCCAATACCTGAGACCCTGACCCACAACTCGACTGAGGACCTGGTGGTCCCCTGGGATAGTGCGGCCACGGGGGCCCTGGACTGGGTCATGCCTTTGCGGCCTCTCACCTGATGCCGAACCACCTTGGCTCCTTGGTTTTCCGAGGAGCTGAGGATGATGAAGTGTCGGAAAAGAAGCCTAGAGAGCGGTTGGAGGGCCACCCGCTCCGAGTCTGACCGGACACTGGTAAGGTCCTATTTAAAGACCTACCTAGTGGCGATAAGGGTGGTGAAACGTAACTATTTCTCCGTTCTTGTTGCGTGTGCAGATAACCGCCCTGCCGCCCTGTTTAGGGTGACCCGCTCCCTTCTTCACCTAGGGGCGCGGGATGCCCCCTTGCAGGGTCGTGCGGGGGATTTTGGCCGTTATCTGCATGACAAAATCGATCAGATTCGGGACAGGTTGGCCTCCGACTGGACTAGTTCAGACGGGCTGACGGAGGCAGGTCCTGAGAGTGTTATCTGGGAGGAGTTCGATCCTGTGGCTCCCGAGGAAATGGACAGGTTGCTGGGGCGGCTAAACGCCACCACATGTTTATTGGACCCGTGTCCCTCCTGGTTGGTACTGGCCTCCCGGGAGGTTACACGAGGCTGGCTCCAGGGGATTATTAACGCTTCTTTGAGTGAGGGGTTTCTACCAGCCGCCTTGAAAGAGGCGGTGGTGAGGCCCCTCCTCAAGAAGCCCTCTCTGGACCCGGCTGTTTTGGCCAACTATCGTCCTGTCTCCAACCTTCGATTTATTGCGAAGGTTGTTGAGAGTGTGGTGGCGCGGCAGCTCCCTCAGCACCTGGATGAAACTGTCTATCTGGACTCGCACCAGTCCGGCTTTCGGCCTGGGTACAGCACAGAGACAGCATTGGTCGCATTGGTCGCGTTGGTTGACGATCTCTGGAGGGCCCGGGATAGGGGTTGCTCATCTATCCTGGTCCTGTTAGATCTCTCGACCAGGGTATCATGCTGCACCAGTTGGAGAGGTTGGGGGTGGGGGGCACCGTTTTACGGTGGTTCTCCTCCTACCTCTCTGACCGGTCACAGTTTGTGGGGTCCCACAGAGGTCGGTCCTCTCGCCCCTCCTGTTCAACATCTATATGAAGCCTTTGGGTGAGATCATCCATGGTTTTGGGGTGGAGTTCCATCAGTACGCTGATGACACTCAGCTGTACATCTCTACCCCGGACCACCCCAACGATGCCGTGGAAGTGATGACCCAGTGTCTGGAGGCCGTGCGAGTCTGGATGGGGAGAAACAGGCTCCGACTCAACCCATCCAAGACCGAGTGGCTGTGGCTTCCGGCGTCACGGTATAGCCAGTTGGTGCCATCTCTGGCTATTGGGGGCGAGTTATTGGCCCCCACAGAGAGGGCTCGCAACTTGGGCATCCTCCTGGACTCTCGGCTGTCTCTAGAAGACCATATGACGGCCATGGCCAGGGGGGCTTTCTATCAGGTTCGCCTGATACGCCAGTTGCGTCCCTTTCTGGATCGTGACGCTTTACGCACGGTCACTCAAGCCCTCGTCACCTCCCGCCTGGACTATTGCAACGCTCTCTACATGGGGCTCCCCTTGAGGTGCACCCGGAGGCTCCAGTTAGTTCAGAATGCGGCCGCGCGGGGGATTTTGGGAGCATCTAGATGCTCCCAGGTGACACCTCTCCTGTGGGAGCTGCACTGGCTGCCTGTGGCTTTCCGGGTGCGCTTCAAGATATTGGTGACCATCTTTAAAGCGCTCCATGGCAAGGGACCTGGCTACTTGCAAGACCGCCTCCTGCTGCCAAATACCTCCCACCGACCAGTTCGCTCCCACAGAGAGGGCCTCCTCAGGGTGCCGTCGGCCAGGCAATGTTGGCTGGCGACCGCTAGGGGGAGAGCCTTCTCTGTGGCAGCTCCCGCCCTCTGGAATGACCTACCCCCTGAACTACGGACAATTACGGACCTACGCCTCTTTCGTCGGGCCCTGAAGACCCATTTATTTCATGCTGCCGGCCTGTCGTAGTTTTTAAATTGATTTTAGTAGGGGGTTTTAATTTGGTAGGCCAATTTATTTAATTATATCTTAACATTTGATCTTAACTTTTATATTACTCATTTTTACTGTTGGCTGTACACCGCCCTGAGTCCCGAAAGGGAGATAGGGCGGTATATAAATGCAATAAATCTTAATCTTAATGTTGTGTGTTGTGAACTAAGCTACTATGATTTGTAGACAATGGTTTGATTTATCTGTTGCAGGAACTGAATTATGGTTCATTAATAAATCGGGGTTGACTTCCTGTTCCGGCTTCTGGCGGCGACGGATGAACCTTGGGGTTCGTCCGCCGTTTTGCTCTTTTTCCTGCCCCTAACGGGGCGGGGTGCCCCCCCTTTTTCTTTTTGGGGGGGACCTTCCGTAGGGATGGCTTGCCTGGACTGGTTCTGCTGGCGGCAGCTGGAGGAACGGTCCTTGTCTTCGGTCCAGGTGGAAGAAGACATGCTGCGGGGGGCTTGGTTCCCTTCGCCAACGGAGGACGGCAACAAATAATGGATTCGGAGAGAACGGAGCGCTCAGGTCAGATGGCTTTGCCGGGGCTTGAGATGCAGGGCGGAGAGTAAGTGACTTTAAAACTTTTTCTTGCTGGCGGCTTGGACTGGAAGAGACGTGGAGGGGGGTGTTTGTCAACCCCCCCCCCTCGGATTTATAACAGCGGCGTTTAGAAATGGCTCCTCGTTGCCAGGAAGCGGATATTTCTCATCCGGACTTTTGCGGAACGAGTGAAAGTGATTTGCGGCTTGTTTCTATACAATGTATCTAAGTCCGGCTTTATTGAAACAATTTCTTTTTTTACTCTCTCCTGCTGGCTACCTGGCTGGGCGGTGGAAGATGGCTCCTCTTTGTTCCTGAATGACTATTTTTTTATGGAAAATTACCAACATTTCTTTGTAATTTGGACTGTCTCTCTTTACTAATGGAAAAATTTTTTTGGGGAATAATTGGTTCCTTCCCTGGAATACCTTCTCTTTTTTTAACAATTGACTGTGGAACTGTTTCTTCTCTGGGCTCTACAGCTTGTTACAACTCTGAGCTGAACTTTTTTCTCCTGACTGGCTCCAGCAGCCGCACCCCAAAAACGCCATTTTAGTGGCACTGATTATAATAGCTTATCATGGTGTCAGGCCTGTTTCTTCGTTGACTCAGGAAAGACCACACTTAGACATTATTTTGAAATGTTAAGGCTCCTTTTACTAAGTTACGATAGCGTACAGACCAAGTAAAGCTGAGAATGAATAGTTTAGGCGCGAACAGAAAGTATTAAGCTTAAGCCCATCCCAATCCCCAAACCCCCCCTGTGCATTGTCCAATATGCAGCCATCTCCAACATCAGGTGGGCAGGTCTTCACCATCCTGGAATGCAGGTCCGTTAAACAGGAGATAACACGAAACATCAACATTGTCCACCAGCAGAACACACTCATCCCAAACCCCCCACCCTCCCCGTTTCCATGGCAGCGAAGCAGTAACTAGCGAGACTGACATCCGGACCTCCTCCAGGAACAGCGGGAAATCCAGGGCAGCAATAGGCATACGAGAGGCTACACCTGAAAGATAAGAAGGGAGAGACAAAACAACAGAGAGGAGAAAGAAAAAGAGTCAAGGTTTGTGTGGATACTTGGCATAAAACTGGCGTACCAGTTTAGGAGCTTTGAGATGCTCTTTATCCACCCATTCGTTGTGAGAAGGGGGAAAATCTTTCCACATGACCAGGAACTGAGTTTTATTTCTGCGGATTCTGGAGTCCAAAATGTCTCGCACCTCATAATGATGATGACCATCCACCAAGGTAGGTGTAGGAGTATCAGGCAATCTTTTGCGGAGATGGGAGGTACGAGCAGGTTTCAGTAAGTGAACATGGAATACAGGGTATAGTCGCCGATAGGTCTTGGGGAGATCCAAACGGACCGACACAGAGCTGATAATTTTGGTGATCGTGAAAGGTCCAATAAATTTGGGACCCAGCTTCTTGCATTTTTGGGGGCTATCCAAATTTTTGGTAGATACATAAACCTGATCACCAACTTTGTAGGAGGGAGGGACTGCTCGTTTCTTATCAGCGTACAGTTTGTGCGAGTCATGGGCATCGTTTAAAGTTTTCCGGAGAACCGGCCAAACAGAAGATAATCTAGAGGACCATTCAGATAAAGAGGGAACCGTCGGCGAGTCGTGAGGCAGTTCGGGTATGGGTACAAAGTCCTGTCCGTAGATGATTTTAAAGGGGGTCATATTCGTGCTGGAGTGAACAGAGTTATTATACGCAACTTCGGCATGTATGAGAAGATCAGCCCAATCATCTTGTTGAAAATTAATAAAGCAGCGTAAGTACTGTTCGAGAACAGAATTAACCCTTTCACAAGATCCATTCGTCTGAGGGTGGTAGGCGGAGCTTAAGCTTTGGGCGGAGCCAATCAGTCTCAAAAACTCCTTCCAAAAATGGGAAGTAAATTGGGTTCCTCTATCGGAGATGATGCGTTGCGGGACGCCATGAAAACGATAGATATGGGAAACGAACAGTCGGGCCAGAGACTTGGAAGAAGGAATTTTAGTACAGGGGACAAAATGAACTTGTTTAGAAAAAAGATCGGTAACTACCCAGATAACGGTATAACCCTGACTGGGTGGAAGATCAACTATAAAGTCCATTGAAATTTCCTTCCAAGGCCTTTCCGGCATAGCTACAGACTGGAGAAGACCCTGTGGCTTACCCGGCGCACGTTTTGAAGCCGCACATACAGGGCAACTGGCAATATACGATTCAACATCTTTCTTCATTGATGGCCACCAGAACTGTCTCTTAATAAGATGAATAGTTTTAACGAAACCGAAATGACCAGCTAAACGTGAGTCGTGTGCGCGTTGCAAGACAAAAGGACGTAATGTAGCAGGAACATAGATCTTAGAACCAATCCAGGGAAGATCGTCTCTGGTAGTACAATCACCTGAATGAGTCGAATACCAATCATCAGTAAGTAATTCATCCTTAATACGAGCAATCAGGTCAGCAGGTGGAGTAGTTTGGACAGTAGTTTGGGCTATAGTAGATACTGGAGTAGCAGGTAAAGTGAGTGGCATTATCGGTTGTACTATGGTGAGCTTAGACACATCATATTGTGGCAACCTGGAAAGTGCATCAGCCATGAAATTTTTGCCCCCAGGAATGTATTTGAGGTGGAAATTGAAACGATGGAAATAGTGAGCCCAACGAAGTTGCCTTGGGGACAATTTCCGAGAGGAGGTAAGAGCTTCCAAATTTTTATGGTCCGTCCAGACCTCGAAAGGATGTGGGGCACCCTCAAGAAAATGTCGCCAAGTCATGAGAGCCCACCGAACAGCAAAAGCCTCCTTTTCCCAAATCGCCCAACCACGTTCGGACGCAGTGAGTTTCCGAGAGGTGTAAGCACAGGGTTGTAATTGGCCATGTTGATTGAGTTGTAACAGGACTGCTCCCACCGCGACATCACTAGCATCCGCTTGAATCACAAATGGGGAATTCACATCGGGGTGTTTAAGAACAGGCTCAGCCGCAAACAACCGTTTAAGCTTTTCGAAAGCGGCCTGACATTCCATCGTCCATTTGAGAGGGGTTCCTGGACGAGGCTTGCCTTCTCCTTTTGTTTTCAGAAGGTTTGTAATGGGCAAGGCAATATCAGCGAATGACGGAATAAATTGGCGGTAAAAATTCGCAAATCCCAAAAAACTTTGCAATTGTTTACGGGTACGGGGAGGGGCCCACTCCGTCACTGCCTTGACTTTAGCAGGATCCATTTCAATTCCCTCAGAGGAGATACGGTAACCCAAATAGTCAATTCTTTCCTGGTGAAACTCACACTTAGAGAGTTTGGCATAAAGTTCAGCGGAACGCAACTTATTTAATACGGAGCGCACTAGTTTAACGTGCTCGTCGTGAGTTTGTGAGTAGACGACGATGTCATCAATGTAAACAATAACTCCCTTGTAAAGGTGCTCGTGGAGAACCTCATTTATTAGTTGCATAAACACTGAAGGGGCACCTTGAAGACCGAAAGGGAGGACTTTGAATTGGAAACATCCGAGCGGACAGTTAAAAGCTGTTTTCCATTCGTCCCCCTCTTTGATTCTGACCCTGTAATAGGCTTCACGTAAGTCCAACTTCGTAAAAATCTTACCGGTAGCCAGGTGAGCAAGCATGTCCTTCATGAGCGGAAGGGGGTAAATATTGTGTTCACAAATGGTGTTGAGATATGAGTAGTCCTGTATTAATCTTAGAGTGCCATCTTTTTTTTCCCTAAACATAACTGGTGCTGCTACACGGGGCCTAGCTGGTTCAATGAAACCCCTTTGAAGGTTTTTATCGATGAATCTACGTAATTCCTCCATCTCCCGCGGGGTCATTGAGTACATACGAGGTTTGGGTAATTGAACCCCAGGAAGAAAATCAATTGAACAGTCAGTAGCCCTATGAGGAGGAAGGGAATCACAAGATCTTTCACTGAAGGCATCCTTTAGGTCCCAATATTCTTTGGGAATTTTCTCCTCGCCTGGTATGACCTCGGGTGATGGGAAATCCAATAAAGGTGCAGCAGATTCAATATGGAGGGGTGGGTGATGTTGCGGGGGTTGATCAATTTCTGATGGAAGAGAGGTATGTTCCGGGAGGGATAAAGGAATGCGTACCCAACCTTCCTTCCAGTTTATCAGAGGATTCCATTTACGAAGCCAATTGACCCCCAAAATTACAGCATTATCGGCAATGGCAGTTACAATAAAGTTGATGGTCTCAGTATGGCCCGTGCCTATAGAAACATGAATTGGTTCGGTGATAAAAGATGCTGGGGTGCCCCCAGCTACAGAACCATCCATTTGGCAAAAGGCTATGGGAGTTTTCAAGGTTTTAAGGTGGAAACCCATTTTAGACACGATGTCTTGGCTTATGAGACATTTTGAGCAACCAGAGTCAATGAGAGCCTGCACATTGCATGTACGTCCAGTAGATGGAGCTAAAAGCATTAAATTAATATAAAGGGGCCCGGAGCGATGACTCACCAGGTTGTCGTCAGAAGAGTCAGACGACGCTTCCCAATCATCAGGTCCTGGGGAGGGCTGGTCAGCAGAGAGGTTGATGGGTTCCATCCCACTCATAGCCGGTTTGGCGCGCACAGTTGGCGTCCTAGGCTGTTTCCGGTCCGAGGAAGAAAGTGGGCGTGGAGGTGGTTTTGATCGGCATTTGTCTGCCCAGTGCCCCTCCTTCCCACAGCGATAACAGCTGCCTGAACGAGGCTGGGTTGTTCTCCCCTCCCCCTTTTGCATGCGTTTCTCCCTCGCAGGGGGGTGAGATTTGGGGCTATCTTCCTGTGTTTTTTTTCTCCAAGCGGACTGGATCCTGCAAGTGGGCATGATCCAATTCGACATCCGAAGCTAGATCTATCCAGTCATTCAAAGTTTCGGGGCGAAATCTGTTCACACATGTTTGATAAATGTCTTTATTCAGCCCTTCAACATAAATGTCCATTAGGGCCTGTTCACTATAACCAATCATAAACACTGATAGCTCCTGGAAAATCTGCGTGTAAGCCTGAATAGACATGTCCCCCTGCTGCAAACTTTTTAGTTTCATTTTTGCTTTCCTCTCAACACGGGGGTCTTCAAAACGCCTTCTAAGAGCATTCATGAAGCGATCGAAATCGCGCAGTGCCGGTGAGCGGCAATTATGCAATGAAACCAGCCAATTAGAAGCTTGATCTTCTAGGGTCATAGATACAATTCTGATTTTGATTTCATCGTCCATATCAGCTGCGTAAAACTGCATGTAATTATCGACGTGAATTAGAAAAAACGCCAGTTTGTCGGCACTTCCGTCGTATTTCACACCCAAAGAAGGCAGTTTCGCAAGTCGGCGGGGGTTAATGGGGTTGGCTTCCCTTCCGGCCTGAGGGGGGGGGGAGGGAGTTGCTCTCCTGCTTTGCCTGGCAGAAGCCGCCTCTCTCCGCAATTCCCTGCCGGCTTGAGGAGGGGGGGATGGTGTTGAAACCCTGCTTCGTCTGCCCGGAGCTGCCTGTGAACTTCTTGGCTGTGGGCGATCCGCCTCCCTCCCCCAGATTTTTTCCAGGGCTAATCTCTTCTCATCTGCCTGGCGGAGTAAGTCCTGAGCCATCTCCTTTAGTTCCCTTTCTTCTCTTAAGAGCTCCGGAATGACTTTCTTTGGAGAAAGTCGACGTCTGGAGACGTTTACCCCACTCATTCCTACCCCTTCAGACCAACGTTTAGGTTTGACTGATTCTTCAGCTGGCAGATTTAGATCTAGGCCAGCCAAACCTTCCATCACTGACCTGATCCCTTCAGATTGAACAGGAGGATGCGATGCTTCAGCTCCCAAAATTGTTTCAGGCAGGACCTCTACCAACGGAGGCTCCTCTTGTGAAGGGTCCGACATCAGGGCAGGTTTTTGGTTTTGTTGATTCTCAGCTTAATGTCAGGCCTGTTTCTTCGTTGACTCAGGAAAGACCACACTTAGACATTATTTTGAAATGTTAAGGCTCCTTTTACTAAGTTACGATAGCGTACAGACCAAGTAAAGCTGAGAATGAATAGTTTAGGCGCGAACAGAAAGTATTAAGCTTAAGCCCATCCCAATCCCCAAACCCCCCCTGTGCATTGTCCAATATGCAGCCATCTCCAACATCAGGTGGGCAGGTCTTCACCATCCTGGAATGCAGGTCCGTTAAACAGGAGATAACACGAAACATCAACATTGTCCACCAGCAGAACACACTCATCCCAAACCCCCCACCCTCCCCGTTTCCATGGCAGCGAAGCAGGAACTAGCGAGACTGACACATGGCTTCAAAACAACCAGAGAATTCGGGACTGGAACAAAGAATGACGGCGATGGAGGAAGCATTAAACTCCTTGGTGCTGGAAATTAAAGCGATGAGGAGAGACCAGTGTAGCTCTAAGCTTGAACTTTTGGAAACACAAAAAAAATTGATGGAGAACACGCAGAAGACCGAGGAGCTGGAAGTGGGGTTGGCTGGGGTGAAGGGAGAACTTAAAAATGTCAACACTGAAATTGCAGATTTGTCTGGTCATATGTCTAGGATGGATTTTGAAAGAATGTCATATTTTTTAAGATTTCAGAATATTTTGGAGGAAACTGGTGAATGCCTTCCTGATCTCATGAGTACAATTTTAGCAGACTATTTACATAAACCTAAAGAGGAGATCAGGGGGGACATTGACCTAGTCTATAGAATTAATTCAACATATGCCAGGTTAAATGAAGTACCCAGAGAGATACATATTAAATTTGTTAGAAGGTCGACCAGGGAGGGAATTTTGAAGGCGCAGAGACAGGCCTTTAATTTACCAACAAAAGGAAGTCGCCATCTTGAAGCAGATCCCAAAAAAGATTAGAGAGGTGAGGAGGAAGTATTCCTTCTTATCTAAAAAATTATTTAACCACGGGATTTGGTTTAAGTGGGCGATGCCAGAAGGGATGTTGGTGTTCTGGGATGAAGGAAGAGTAAGGATTAAAACAGTTGTTGAGGCGGAAGCCTTTCTTAAAAAACATTCCTCTATCCTGGGGGAAGATCCAGGGGGGACGGAGGGGGCCACGGCCCCGCCCGCTGGGGGCCAGGAAGGAGAACAAGAAGATACAATTGCCAAGAGACTTAGGTCTAAAAAATGACTTTGCTTTTTATTAATACAGTATAACTTTTTATCTGGATGTTTGTACACGATTGCCAGCATAGAATTTAGAATTTATGATGTATGCATTTGTTTTCACCTTGCAGTATTATTGGAAAAATGTATTATCAATGTCTTATTATGAAGCCCCGGAGGGGCCGACGACCTCGACGTGAAAGTTCTCAAAATATTTTTGTATTTTACCCTACCCCTACCCTACCTTAAAAAATTTGTAAAAACCAATAAAACTTTTTCAATATAAAAAAATAAATAAATAAATCGGGGTTCAACTAGCCATGCCTTAACGCAGTCCATCCTCCATTACCTCATCTATATAAATAAAAAGTTAACTGAGTTTGTTCAAAACTGCTAATCTCCAAAACTACTGCACCAATCGCCACCAAATTTTCACCCAACGTTCCTTACAAGTGCAGCACCAATGATACATACAGATTGTGTGGATGGCACACTGGTGCCAGGTACACGCCACACAAATGTACAACTGCAGCTCTCCTGTGTGTTTCCCTCACTTGCTCAATCGCCCCTCTCCCCTTCGCGGCCCCTCCCATCCGGCCGCTTTTCAGCTCACGTCACTTGCACGAGCGGTGGAGAGGTCATATCTGTGACGGTCGCCTCCTCAGCAACCTCTCTCTCCTCCTCCGCTGCTGCCGCCCCCCCCCCAACTACCCCCCACAAGGCTGCTGCCGAGTCAGCGGCCTCTCTCTCTAGGTAGGTAGGTAGGTAGGTAGAGGGATAGAGGGAGAAATACAGTAGGTAGGTAGGGATGGAGGGAGACGGATAGAGAGAGAGAGGGAGAAATAAAGTATGTAGGTAGGTATGTACAGAGAGGGAGAGTAGGTAGAGGGATGGAGGGAGAAATAGGGTAGGTAGGTAGAGGGATGGAGGGAGAAATACAGTAGGGAGGGAGGGAGGGAGGGAGGGAGAGGGATAGAGAGGGAGAGGGAGAAATACAGTAGGTAGATAGGTAGAGGGATAGAGAGAGAGGGAGAAATACAGTAGGTAGGTAGATAGGTAGGTAGAGGGAGAGAGGGAAAATACAGTAGGTAGGTAGGTAGGTAGGTATGTTTATGTTTATTCAATTTCTATACCGCTCCTATCTCCCCAATCGGACTCAGGGCAGTGCACAGGAAGTTAAAAATGACACAAGCAAACAACAATAAATACAGTCACAACGTTAAAAAGTAATTAAATTAAGTGGCCTGTGCTAAAATATTCATGCTAATAAAATTTTAAAATCCATTGCCTAATCTATTAAAATTATATCAAAATCTAGGCTCTAAGCTAGGCCGGCTTGATGAAAAAAGTGCGTCTTGAGTGATCGGCGGAAGAGGCGAAGGTCCGTGATGGTATGAAGTTCGGGGGGTAGGTCGTTCCAGAGGGCTGGACCTGCCACAGAGAAGGGCCTTCCCCTGGGCGCCGCCAGACGGCATTGACCGGCAGACGGCACCCTGAGGAGGCCCTCCCTGTGGGAGCGGACCGGTCGAAGGGAGGTGTGTGGTAGGAGACGGTCCCGCAAGTAACTAGGCCCCGTGCCATGGAGCGATTTAAAGATGGTTACCAACACCTTGAAGCGCACCCGGAAGGCCACCGGCAGCCAGTGCAGCTCGCGCAGGAGGGGTGTTACGTGGGAGCACCGTGAGGCTCCCAAAATCCCCCGTGCGGCCGCATTCTGCACTAACTGGAGCCTCCGGGTGCACCTCAAGGGGAGCCCCATGTAGAGAGTGTTACAATAGTCTAGGTGGGACGTAACGAGTGCTTGAGTGACGGTGCGAAGGGCGTCCCGGTCGAGAAAGGGGCGCAACTGGCGTACCAGGTAAACCTGGTAAAAGGCCCCCCTGGTCACGGCCGTCACATGGTCATCCAAGGATAGCCGTGAATCCAGGAGGACACCTAGGTTGCGGGCCCTTTCCACGGCGGCTAGTGACTCACCCCCGATGGCCAGCGATGGAATCAGCTGGCTATACCGGGACGCTGGAAACCACAGCCACTCAGTCTTGGACGGGTTGAGTCGAAGTTTGTTACTCCCCATCCCGACCCGCATGGCTTCCAAACACAGGGACATCACTTCAACGGCATCGTTGGGGTGGTTGGGGGTAGATATGTACAGCTGAGTATCATCAGCGTCCTGATGGTACTCTACCCCGCAACCACGGATGATCTCGCCAGCGGCTTCATATAGGTGTTGAACAGGAGGGGCGAGAGGACCGACCCCTGAGGCACCCCACACGTGAGGGGCCTCGACATCGACCTCTGCCCTCCTGCCAACACGAATTGTGACCGACCAGAGAGGAAGGAGGAGAACCACCGCAGCACGGTGCCCCCCAATCCCAACCCCTCCAGTCGGTGCAATAGGATACCATGGTCGATGGTTTCAAAAGCCACTGAGAGATCTAACAGGACCAAGATAGAGGAGCAACCTCTATCTCGGGCCCTCCAGAGATCATCCACCAACGCGACCAATGCTGTCTCTGTGCTATGCCCGGGTCGGAAGCCGGACTGGCGCGGGTCTAGATAGACAGTTTCCTCCAGGTGTCGAGGGAACTGCTGTGTCACCACACTCTCAACAACCTTCACAAGAAAGTGAAGGTTGGAGACCGGATAGTAATAATAATAATAAATTTAATTTGTAGGCCGCTCCCTCTCCCCGAAGGGACTCGGAGCGGTGCACAGGGGAATTAAAAGACATACAAACATAAATACATAAATATATATAAAAGCAGATTAAACAATTTATCCCTGCGCTAAAACCCAAAATACTAAAAAACTAAACCCCTTAAAAACCCAATTAAAACAATATTAAATGTTCAGACTGAGAGGCGGAAGATAGATTAGGCCAGGCCGGCCTGTTGGAATAAATAAGTCTTGAGCTTTTGTCGGAAGGCGCGGAGGTCCGTGGTTGTCCTGAGGTCGGGGGGTAGGTCGTTCCATAGAGCTGGACCCGCCACAGAGAAGGCCCTTCCCCTGGGCGTCGCCCGCTGGCATTGCCTAGTGGACGGCACCCGGAGAAGTCCCTCTCTGTGGGAGCGAATCGGTCGGAGGGATGTATGGGGCAGGATGCGATCTCGCAGATAGCTAGGTCCCGTGCCATGGAGCGCTTTAAAGATGGTGGTCAGCACCTTGAAGCGTAATTAAGTAACAACGTTGGATCCAGGGAAGGCTTCTTGAGGAGGGGTCTCACCACCGCCTCTTTCAAGGCGGCCGGCAAGAACCCCTCACTCAAAGAAGGTAGGTAGAAATGTAACTATGAGTTTGTTCAAAACCGCTAATCTCAGAAACTACTCCAATCGCCACCAAATTTTCACCCAACGTTCCTTACAAGTGCAGCACCAATGATACGTATAGATTGTGTGGATGGCACACCAGTGCCAGGTACACGCCACACAAATGTAAAACTGCAGCTCTCCTGTGTATTTCCCTCACTTGTCCCCCTCCCCTTCGCGGCCCCTACCACCCGGCCGCTTTTCAGCTCACGTCACTTGCGTGAGCGGTGGGACAATCTGCGTCATATCCGTGACGGTCGCTTCCTCAGTGGCCTCTCTCTCCTCCACCGCCGCCGCTTGCGCCACCAACTCCCCCCCCCGCCAAGGCCGCTGCTGAGTCAGCGGCCTCTCTCTCCTCTCTCTCTCTAAGTAGGTAGGTAGGTAGCTTGAGGGATAGAGAAAGACAGAGGGAGAAATACAGTAGGTAGGTAGGTAGGTAGGTAGGTAGGTAGGTAGGTAGGTAGGTAGGTAGGTAGGTAGGCAGAGGGATAGAGAGGGAGAGGGAGAAATACAGTAGGTAGGTAGGTAGAAGGAGAGAGGGAGAAATACAGTAGGTAGGTAGGTAGAGGGATAGAGGGAGAAATACAGTAGGTAGGTAGGGAGGGAGGGAGGGAGGGAGGGAGGGAGGGAGGGAGAGGGAGAAATACAGTAGGTAGATAGGTAGAGGGATAGAGAGAGAGGGAGAAATACAGTAGGCAGTCAGGCAGGTAGGTAGGTAGGCAGAGGGATAGAGAGGGAGAGGGAGAAATACAGTAGGTAGGTACGTAGGTAGGTAGGTAGGTAGAGGGATAGAGAGGAGAGGGAGAAATACAGTAGGTAGGTAGGTAGGTACGTAGGTAGGGAGAGGGATAGAGAGGGAGAGGGAGAAATACAATAGGTAGGTAGGGGGATAGAGAGAGAGGGAGAAATACAGTAGGTAGGTAGGTAGGAAGGTGGATAGAGAGGGAGAGGGAGACATACAATAGGTAGGTAGGTAGGTTAGGTAGGTAGGTAGGTAGGTAGGTAGGTAGGTAGGTAGGTAGGTAGGTAGGTAGGTGGATAGAGAGGGAGAGGGAGAAATACAGTAGGTAGGTAGGTAGGTAGGTAGGTAGGTAGGTAGGTAGGTAGGTAGGTAGGTAGGTAGGTAGAGGGATAGAGGGAGAAATAAAGTAGGTAGGTAGGTTTAACCAGACTGGGCCACAGCAATGCGTGGCCGGGATAGCTAGTAGGGGATAAAATGTGATGGGTGGGAGAGACAAGCACGCACAAGTCTTGGGGAAAGGGCAGGTTGGCATATAAAGGACTCTAACCAGCCTTAGACACGGTTCCTAATCCCGGAGTTGGGGATCCCCCCCCTTTCTGTTATTTTCCAGACCTTTGCTAAGAGAAGACATTTTAAATTCTGCTCTGATGTTTCTGTGCTGTGCTGGGGCTGCAGCCAATCCACGGATGCTGGAGGATTCCTCCGGTTAAATGGCTTGGTCAAGCCAAAATGAAGATCGGGGCATGCAATCCTGTGCAGATTTTTTGAGTACTGTAAATCCATTGGAATCAGCATGTCTTCTCAGTTTAGAAAAGGTCAGCGCTAACATCTTGCCTTTTGTATTTTTACCACTCGAACAACTCTTTCAAGAAACTTCATCAAAATGAAACCAAGTTTGTTGGTATAAACCAACACACCACCTTAAGTACACCTGAAAGGAAAGTGCTGTACAGAATTATAAACAACTCTCTCCATATTTATAGGGCACTTAATATATTCATACTGGTGATGGGTAAGGGTTAAGACTGGGGGGCTTACTTCAAGGTATGTTTAGAATAAAATCTCAACGAGCAGTGTTTCAGGTTGTATTTCTGGATTCTGAAATGTTGGCTAGTGTTGTTCTGTTGATTCTTATATCTATTTAAAGCCCATTTAGATCTACCTGGGGCCTTGGGGAGCTGTAAACTCTCCACTGCACATTCCGGAACTCCTGACTTACAAGAAAAAGGAGATGGGGAGGGAAGAGGAAAAAGGCAAGTGCAAACAACAACTGTTAAAAACGTAATTCTTAAAAGGATCAAATTGCTTACGGTCCACAAATCATTACAAATGCCGACCAAATTATCACAAAGTGTTAATACAGTCTGATCCCATGCCCCCTTTCAGCATCTGATTTGTGCATGAGAGAAAGAAGATTGGAAATCTGGATGACAAGACATTGGAAATGAGATTTAAACACCATCAGCAGCAACAAAGAAAATCCAGGGTGTCTCTTAGGCACGATAAGTGCTTATCAACCTAACAGTTTACTATCACTGCCTCGGCAGCTTCTGCCTGCTGCTGTTGATAAACAGAAAACCGAAGGGAGTCCCGATCCACAATGCTCTCTCCCCCTCCCCACTGAGATTCTCATGTTCACCCCCGCAGGAACGAATCCGAATTTCCCATAGCCACCAGCCAGTACGAGCTCTTTAGCGGTGGCTGGATTTGCCCCTAGAGCGCCACGGTGAGGATGCAGAAGCAATGGCAGCAGGCGAGCCCTTCTCCCTGCCCGGTGCTAAGGAGTAAGCGCCCTCCTGCCTTTTCCTCAAGGCGTCTGCGCTTCCTCCCTCCTTCGGCTTGCAGTGCCATCTTGGCTGCCATTGTCTCTTCTATAAGCACCTCTGAGGAAGTAGAGCAGCCACTTGGCACCCTGCCAGGCCCGGGAGGGAGCCCAGCCCACATCGGGAGCTCCCCCCCTCTCCGACTTTTGGCCGGCATGGGTGCTGCTCACCTCTCGGTTGCCTGAAGCAACAGCAGCTGAGTTTGGCAGTGGCAGCGCGCGGGACCCAGTCTCCTTGCCTCCGCAGTCAAAGCTGCTCTCTTCACCCCCCCAAGCCAGAGAGCGACTTCAGGGGGCCGGGGGAGTAGGTGCCGCTCTGGGTGTGTGCAAACTAGTTAGCTAATGAAGGACAAACACCTCCACCCCCAGCCGCGCTGTGGAAGTGCGAGCGAGCTTGACCTTGGTTAATCGACAAGCCACAACGGGAGGAGGAGGGGGAGGAATTTGACCAGGCCGGGGGGGGGGGGCGCTCCTGGCTAGGTTTGTGGATCGATGCCCACCGTCTGTCCTTTTAAGTATCAGGAGCAAAATGCCCCCAGCACGTCTTGCTGCGGGGAAAAGCTTGGGCATCGCCTTAAACCCCCAGCCGGTGCCCTCTATGGGTGTAGATTTCTACCTGCAGCAAGGTCCGCTCAGGGTGCAGCAGGTTCCGAGGGTCCTGGATCCGGGCTATTCGCTAGAGCAGTTCAATCTCCCCACTTCAAGAAAGTGCCCACGTTCCCCTGCGTGGGTTTAACAAATTGCGTTGCCTTCTCGAGGGTTCCGGGTGTCATTCCTCACAGATGACTTGTCAGCTCCCCAGTCAGAATGGAAGCAAGTGGATGAAATTGATGTGATTGCTACTGCAGTTGTTACTTATCACTCTCAGGATGGACCCCAGGGCCCCTTTGAGCGCCAAACTTTTACCACAGCAGTAATTGGTCCCTGCAGAATTTTACCTGTGATAGTCCTAGATTCTCTGCCTCCTTGTGTTGATTAAATTCTGGAAGCTCTGGGAAAACATTGCCCACTTCACTGAAAGGCAGGCTTGAAAGTCTAGGTGCTCCATACCCTTAGAGGAGTCTAGGCAATGTGAATAGGGCCAAGTATGCCTTTCTCCTCTGAGTTTTCCCCCAGGTTCATTTCCTGGAGCTCCCCAGCAGGTCAATGGGGGGAGGGGGGCACTGGCTGCCCCGGGGTTGAGCAACTGTGGGCAGGAATTGGTCTCATCCCTCACATCAACAAGATTCTGCTTAAAATTAAACAACAACATCTAGCACCAACCATCGAAAGGGAATTACAGATGCCCAAGCTGGCTGCCAAAGGGGTTGTGGCAGGGGTGGGTTGCGGCTGCTGCTACTGCCGGTTCAGTCAGGGACGCGCTGTGCACGTATGCTATGCACACGCACACACTTGATGCGCACTATGCATGCATGCACAGTACTAAAAAAAAGCTGTGCATGTGCAGAAGCAAAAAACAAGATGGCAGGACCATAGGTGCCACCAACAGAACCAGTTTGGGGGCATGGCAGGCTGAGTTACTACCTACTCAGCTGAACCACTAGGAACCCACCTCTGGGTTGTGGCACCTGGCCACCATATTGCAAATCTGTCCTGGATCATGGAAAAATCTACTGAATATCATAAGATAGTTTACATGTGCTTCATCAACTACAAGAAAGCCTTTGATTGTGTTGGTCATAAGAAGCTATGGAGAGTCCTGCAAGACCTGGGGGTACCAGCACATCTGGTCAAGTTAATTATTTTTAGCACGGGATAATATTGTTTAATTGTGTTTTAAAGTATGTATTTTTGTATTTATTGTTTATATTGTTTTTTAGTTCCTCCTGTGCACCGCCCCGGGTCCCTGTGGGGAGAGGGAGCGGTTAATAAATTCGAATTTATTATTTATTATTATTATTATTATAATGCAATCACTGTACACAAATCAGGAAGCCACTGTGGAAACGCCATATGGAGACACCAATTATTTTAAGATAGAGGAAGGAATGTGATAAGGATGTGTTCTCTCCCCTTTCTTATTCAATCTGTATGCCAAAATGATCAGGAGGAAGATAGATCTTGAAAAATCAAAATTTGGGAATAAAAATTGGTGGAAGAAACATCAACAGTCTTCAATATGCTGATGATACAACTTTTCTCTCAGAAACCAAAGAAGACCTGGAACAACTGATCAAGAAAATCAAAGAAGAAAGAGAATTTTGGTGTTTTTCTAAATAACAAAAAGACCAAGCTCATGACCACTGCAAGGAAGGGAAATATCGAAATAAAAATTGATGGTGAATGTGTGAAAATTCAATTTCCTAGGATTGCAGATAGCTCAAAGCAGTGACTACAGCACAAAAATAAAAAGTTGGGTTGCACTGGGCTGCACAGCAATGATGAACATGAGCTGAATATGGAAAAGCAGGGTCATCAGCCTGGAAACCAAATGTAGGTTGGTCCCCTCTTTTGTGTTCCCCTTAGCTACCTAAGGTTGTGAATACTGGACCTTAAAAACGCAAGAAGAGCCCTATCAAAATCTGGGCTCCAGAGACTGCCCACTCCCCCCCCCCCCAACTATACCCCAAATTATACCCATGATACCCCACCCGGACAGACTATTTTTAACACCCACGATGAATTTTAAGATCTATAGTGCCGGACTATATCTCACTGGAGCATGTTGAATTTATCATTTTAAACATCTATTTTAACTATTTATACTGCCAACGATGCTCCCCATAATCAACTGTATGACCCATTTTATATCTTGTATCTATATTTGTATTATATTTATATATCTATATATTTATATATTTATGTATTTATATATTTATATACTTATGTGTTTATGTACTTATATATTTATATGTATATATTATAATTATAATTATGTACTCAAAGGCAGACCTTACGCTACTGCGAGAGTCCCCTCTCTCGCAGGCCTGGCCCTCCTCTTTAACGAGGGCCCACCTCGAGGAGGGATTTATCAATCCAGAGAGGTGGGCGAAGCGTGGTCTTAGGGGTTTTTTAGTTAGGAATTTGTTGTGTATTTTAGGGGGCACCAGGGAGGGGGGAGGGTATAGACAGGTTGAGACTAGTAAGAAGGGAACGGGCCGAGCCAGCAGATTGAGGAGGGAAGCGGATGGATCCACTAAGAGGGGGGATACACGGGTCGTTTCCATTGAGGGCCTTCCTATCGAGAGGGTTGCAGGTAGAGGCAGGTCCGATGGGAGACAGGTTTTATCTTCCCGGTTGGGGGCACGAGGCCGATGGTTGCAAACAGTCAGGTGCCACAACCCCCGCAGGCTAGGTGGTCAGGGATTACAGAGCCAGGGCCCGCGGCTGATGTTTTGCAACGCCAGGTCCGTGGTCAACAAAGCCCCCCTCATCCACGACCTTGTGTCGGAGGGGGAGCCGGACCTGGTGGGAATTGCGGAGACCTGGCTGGGCCACGAGGGAGTACTCCCCCTCGTTGAAATGTGCCCGCCAGGTTACCGCGCTTTTCATCAGCCCCGGGCCCTAGGCAGGGGTGGAGGGGTAGCGGTTATTGTTAGGGAAGGCCTTGAGCCGAGAGAGACCATTGTGCCACAGACCACCGGTTGTGAGTCCCTCTGCGTGAAGTGGGGCCTAGGGAGGCAGTTGGGCATGCTGGTTGTATACCTGGCTCCCCGCTACGTAACAGCAGCCCTGCCCGAGCTCCTTGAGGTGATCGCCACGATGGCGGTTGAGACCCCAAGACTAGTTGTCATGGGGGACTTTAACCTGCCATCGGTGGGCGAATCATCAGAGGCAGCTCGGGAGTTCATGGCCTCCATGACGGCCATGGACCTGACCCAAGTAATTCGGGCCCCACGCACGAGGGGGGACACACGCTGGATCTAATCTTTGTCTCTGGCCAATGGAAGAGTGATCTGGGTATAGGGAATATAGCCATCACACCCCTGTCATGGTCAGACCACTCACTTCTCCGGCTCGACTTTCCAATCGCTACACCCCACCGCGGGGAGGCGGAACCTGAGTCATCTATATGGTTCCACCCCAGGCACCTGATGGACCCTGATGGATTCCAGGCGGTGCTTGGGCCACTTCCTGTGTCCCTGACCCGCGCCCCGATGGAGGACCTCGTGGCCGCATGGAACACTGCGGCCACGGGAGCCTTGGATTGGGTCGCGCCCTTGCGGCCTCTCTTGCGGCGACGAACCACCCAGGCTCCTTGGTTTACCGAGGAGCTGAGGGTGATGAAGCGCCACAAGAGATGCCTAGAGAGGAGATGGAGATCCACACGGTCTGAATCTGACCGAACACAGGTGAGAGCCCATTTACGGACTTACCTTGTGGCATTGAGAGTGGCTAAACGCCATCACTGTGCCACTCTCATCGCATCCGCAGATAACCGCCCTGCCGCCCTGTTTAGGGTGACCCGCTCCCGCCTTCAACAGAGGGTGCGGGAAGTCCCTTTACAGGGTAGAGCAGAGGAATTTGTGATTTATCTGCAGGATAAAATCGCTCAGATTCGGAGCGAGTTAGCCTCCATCGAAAGTGGCCCAGTGGGATGCCCCGAGGCAGATCTTGAGACAGTTTTGTGGGAAGAGTTTGACTGTGTTACTTCCGAAGATATGGACAGGTTACGCGGGCGACTGCGAGCTACCACATGTTTATTGGACCCGTGTCCCTCCTGGCTTGTACTGGCATCCTGGGAGGTTACACGAGGCTGGCTCCAGGAGGTGGTCAACGCTTCTCTTAGTGAGGGGTTCTTGCCTGCCTCCCTTAAAGAGGCTATGGTGAGACCCCTCCTGAAGAAGCCCTCTCTGGACCCAGCATTGTTGGTTAATTACCGTCCGGTCTCCAACCTTCACTTTTTGGCGAAGGTTGTAGAGAGTGTGGTGGCACAACTGTTTCCCCGTCACCTGGAGGAAGTTGATTATCTGGACTCGCGCCAGTCCGGCTTCCGACCCGGGCACAGCACCGAGACGGCATTGGTCGCGTTGGTGGATGATCTCTGGAGGGCCAGAGATGGGGGTTGTTCCTCCATCCTGGTCCTATTAGACCTCTCAGCGGCTTTAGATACCATCGACCATGGTATCCTATTGCATCGGCTGGAGGGGTTGGGGGTGAGGGGCACCGTATTACGGTGGTTCTCCTCCTACCTCTCCGGTCGATCGCAATTTGTGTTGGCAGGGGAGCAGAGGTCGACCTCGAGACCCCTCACTTGTGGGGTGCCTCAGGGGTCGGTCCTCTCGCCTCTCCTGTTCAACATATATATGAAGCCGCTGGGCGAGATCATCCGTGGTTTTGGGGTAGAGTACCATCTCTATGCTGATGATACGCAGCTGTATATATCTACCCCAAACCACCCCAACAATGCCGTAGAGGTGATGTGCCAGTGCCTGGAAGCCATGCGGGCCTGGATGGGAAGTAACAGACTCAGACTCAACCCGTCCAAGACCGAGTGGCTGTGGTTTCCGGCATCCCGGTACAACCAGTTGACTCCATCACTGGCCATAGGGGACGAACATCTTACCCCTGTGGATGGGGCACGCAACTTGGGCGTCCTCCTGGATTTTCTCATTTTTCCAGTTTTTTGCAAATACAATTCTAGCTGCTGTTAACACATTTACAATCAAATATTTCAAGTCTTTATTATATATTTATGGTATAATTCCCAATAAAAAAAGTCTCTGGTTTAGAGTCTATGTGTTTTTGTATCATTTTCTCCAACCACCTGTGGATTTTAGTCCAGTATCTTTTAGCTTCAGTACAAGCCCACCACATGTGGTAATATGAGCCCGGTGTCTGATGACATTTCCAACACTTTTCTGACTTGTTCTTGGACATTCTTGCTATTTTCGTTGTGGGTAGGTGCCACCTGTAAAACATCTTATACAAATTTTCTTTATATGTAGTTGACATTGCCATTTTGTAATTTTGAGACCACAATTTCTGCCACTTCTCTAACTCAATCCTGTGGAGATTATTGCTTTCTCAGTGGCTGCCAAACCACGCTGAAAAAAGCAACATAGTGATCCTTCATGATTAATTCTTCAAAGAGAGTGAAACTTAAGAATTGGCACGTAAGCACATTACATCGCTTGCAGCACTAAACTTTGAACTGTACATATGGATAGGCATTAACCATAAGCTTTATATTAACCATGAGCTTTGTTTAGCTAACCATTACAAGTGCACTTTGATCAATGAACCAGTTTCTGCCACGTAAATGGTTTATGACAAATAAAAGGGAACTCTGAACAGCTATTTGGGGTGCCTTCCCATGGGGAAGCTCCCAACAGCTGGTCTGTGTTCTTTCCCATCAAGCTAATTCCTGCCTCACGTCTTTCTTCACCGCAACAACACAATCCCATGTCCAAAGTTTTTCCTCCAAGCTATCATAGTTTCTTTAACTTGTTCTTCCTCCAACTTGACCTCTAATAGGTATCCATATAATTTTTTAAATTACTTTTTCATCCATACCTGTTAAGATTTTATCTAGTTCAGTCATTTTATTATAAAAACCTTCCGTGTTTCGATCTTCATCGTATCTGGAATATATTTGCACGTATGAATACCAATTCATTTCTATTCCTTCATGTTTCAGCTCTTGCATAGATTTGAGTTCACCCTGTGCATTCAAAATTTCAGCATATCTAACTGTTTGTTCCTTTTTGTATATTATTGGATATGAAAAGGCTTCAATAGTTGATAGCCAGACTGGGATTTTTAAGTAATGTAGCCTTTTAACCTTCTCCCAATTTAGTAACAAAGCCTCCCTTATATAGTGTCTTCTAAAATACCCATGTGCTTTAGTTCCCTTATACCATAAAAAATAATAATAATAATAATAAATCTTGAATTTATTGACCGCTCCATCTCCCTGGGGGGACTCGGAGCGGTGCACAGGGCAAATAAAACCATAAAAAACAACATACATACAATAAAAACGAATTAAATACATCCCTGCGCTAAAATCCCAGTTAAAACTACTAAAATTCCTAACTAAAATTAACAGTCCTATAGACGGGAGACTACCCTAGGCCGGCCAAGCAGAACAGATGTGTTTTTAGTTTAAGACGGAATTAGCGGAGGTCCGTGGTTGTTCTAATGTCGGGGGGAAGGTCGTTCCAGAGGTCTGGGCCCGCCACAGAGAGAGCCCTTCCCCTGGGCGTCGCCCGCTGACAAAGTCTAGTGGACGGCACCCGGAGAAGCCCCTCTCTGTGGGAGCGAATCGGCCGTGAGGATGTATGAGGCAGGATCCGGTCCTGCAAAGCATGCCATCCCAACAATAAGTCATGACCCTCTACATTCAATAGTCTAGTATTTTTTAGTGTTATCCACTCCTTAATCCACATCAAATTTGTTGCCTGGTAATATAACTCCCAATCAGGTAAGCCCAATCCTTCTCTTATTCTAGTGTCTTGTAACAATTTGGATTTTATTCTTGCTTTTTTCCCCTGCCAGATAAACTTCAGCACTATTTTATTTAGATCCTCAAAGACGTCTTACCCCAATCTAATTGGGATTGTCTGGAACAAATATAAGATTCTAGGTAAGATGTTCATTTCGATTGTAGATATTCTCCCTATCATTGATAGTTGTAAGTTTTCCCATTTCATCAAATCAGTCGCAATTTGCTGCTTCAGTCTAAGATAATTATCCTCTTTAAGAGTACTGCATCTAGCAGTTAAATATATCCCCAAATATTTAACCTTGTTTGTAACTTGGATCTCCAAGGCTTCCGCCAATTCTACCTTTTGTCTTGATGGTATATTCTTTGTCAAGATCTTTGTTTTATCTTTATTTATTTTCAAGCCTGCTACTTTTCGATATTCCTCTATTCTTTCTATCAATTTAGGTGCAGTTTCTAATGGATCCTCAAGGATGAAAACCAAGTCATCTGCAAACGCTTGTACCTTATATTCTTCTTTTTTAATTCTCATTCCTTTTATTTCTTCCTCTTCTCTAATCTTTCTATTTAAGACTTCTAATGTTAAAACAAAGAGTAACGGTGATAGTGGGCAGCCTTGTCTCGTACCTCTCTTTATTTCAATAGAATCTGTCAGTTCTCCATTTATCATTATCTTTGCTGTTTGTTTGTAATATACAGTTTGTATAGCTTGAATAAATTTCTTACCAAAATTCACCTCCATGACGGCCATGGACCTGACCCAAGTAATTCAGGGCCCCACACACGAGGGAGGACACACACTGGATCTCATTTTTGTCTCTGGCCAGTGGATGAGTGATCTGGGAGTTGGGGATTTAGCCATCATACCCCTGTCATGGTCAGATCACTCACTTCTCCGGCTCGACTTTCCCACTGCTACACCCCACTGCGGGGTGGCGGAACCGGAATATCCAAGATGGTTCCGCCCCAGGCGCCTGATGGAACCTGAAAGGTTCCAGACAGAGCTTGGGCCACTACCTGTAGCCCTGACCCGCGCCCGGATGGAGGACCTAGTGGCTGCATGGAATAGTGCGGCCACTGGGGCCTTGGACCGGGTTGCGCCTTTGCGGCCTCTCTTGCGGCAGCGAACCACCCTGGCTCCCTGGTTCTCCAAGGAGCTGAGGGTGATGAAGCGCCACAAGAGAAGCCTAGAGAGGAGATGGAGATCCACACGCTCTGAATCTGACCGAACACAGGTAAGATCCCATTTGAGGACTTACATTGTGGCGATAAGAGTGGCCAAACGTCACGAGTAGATTGATAAGGAGATATGTAAGGGGTATAATGTGAACAGAGAAGATAATATCTGGGTTGTTTGGAATTATCAGAGTGGTGTATAGTGGAAGTCAGGGGGGTGGGTTGGAATGGGAGGTGGGGGAGGGCTAGGGTGGTTAGGGGAGGGAAATATATTTGCATAATTAGTTTAGAAGATGGGGATAATTGGATAATGCTATTTTGTGAGAAATTCATATTATGAGGGTTGGGAAGAGGGGGGGTATAGCACTTGTATTTGATTTATATTATATGTATGGGGAGGGGAAAAAAGGGGAAAAATTTGTTTTTGTAAAACTTTTTCAATTAAAAAAAAAAAGAGTGGCCAAACGTCGGTATTGTGCCACTCTTATCGCGTCCGCAGATAACCGCCCTGCCGCCCTGTTTGGGGTGACCCGCTCCCTCCTTCACCAGAGGCCGCGGGAATCCCCTCTACAGGGCAGAGCAGAGGAATTTGGAGAGTATCTGCAGGATAAAATCGCTCAGATTCGGAGCGAGTTGGTCTCCACCGAAAGTGGTCCAGAGGAGACGTCGGAAGCAGGTCTTGAGATACCATTCTGAGAGGAGTTTGACTCTGTTACTTCCGATGATATGGACAGGTTGCGTAGGAGACTGAGGGCCACCACATGTTTATTGGACCCGTGTCCCTCCTGGCTTGTACTGGCATCCTGGGAGGTCACACGAGGCTGGCTCCAGAAAATAGTGAATGCTTCTTTGAGTGAGGGGTTCTTGCCTACCGTCTTGAAAGAGGCGGTGGTGAGGCGTCTCCTCAAGAAGTCTTCCCTGGACCCAGCATTGTTAGTAAATTACCGTCCGGTCTCCAACCTTCACTTTCTGGCAAAGGTTGTAGAGAGTGTGGTGGCACAACAATTTCCACGCCATCTGGAGGAAATTGATTATCTGGACCCGCGCCAGTCCGGCTTCCGGCCCGGTCACAGCACCGAGACGGCATTGGTCGCGTTGGTGGATGATCTCTGGAGGGCCAGAGATGGGGGTTGCTCCTCCATCCTGGTCCTATTAGACCTCTCGGCGGCTTTTGATACCATCGACCATGGTATCCTATTGCATCGACTGGAGGGGTTGGGGGTGAGGGGCACCGTTTTGCGGTGGTTCTCCTCCTACCTCTCCGGTCGGTCGCAATTTGTATTGGCAGGGGGGCAGAGGTCGGCCTCGAGGCCTCTCACTTGTGGGGTGCCTCAGGGGTCGGTCCTCTCGCCTCTCCTGTTCAATACATATATGAAGCCACTGGGCGAGATCATACGTGGGTTTGGGGTATTTTATTTATTTATTTGTTTATTTATTTATTTTTATTCGATTTATATCCCGCCCTTCTCCACGAGGGACCCAGTGCGGCGCACAGGAATTTAAAAGCATATAAGACAAAATATACAAAATTTAAAAGCATATTAAATTACTAGAAACAATCCTATGCTAAAACCAGATTAAAATAGCCCCAGTGGGTGGTTAGGCTAGGCCGGCTTGCTGAAAAAGATGTGTCTTTAGACACTGGCGGAAGAGGCGGAGGTCCGACATGGTACGTAGTACAGGGGGGAGGTCGTTCCAAAGGGCAGGGCCTGCCACAGAGAAGGCTCTTCCCCTGGGTGTCGCCAGATGGCATTGCCCGGCCGACGGCACCCTGAGAAGGCCCTCTCTGTGGGAGCGGATCGGCCGTAGGGATGTATGGGGCAGGAGACGGTCTCGCATATAACTAGGCCCCGAGCCATGGAGCGATTTAAAGATGGTCGTCAAAACCTTGAAGCGCACCCGAAGATAGATTACCATCTGTACGCAGATGACACCCAGCTGTACATTTCTACCCCAAACCACCCCAACGATGCCGTCGAAGTGATGTCCTGGTGTCTGGAAGCCGTGCGGATCTGGATGGGAAGGAACAGACTCAAGCTCAACCCCTCCAAGACTGAGTGGCTGTGGCTACCGGCTCCCCGGTTCAACCAGTTGACGCCATCACTGGCCATAGGGGGCGAACATCTAGCCCCCGTGGAGTGGGCACGCAACTTAGGCGTCCTCCTGGATTCTCGGCTGTCAATAGAAGATCATGTGACAGCCGTGGCCAGGTGGGCATTCTACCAGGTCCGCCTGGTGCGCCAGTTGCGTCCCCTATTGGACCGGGGCGCCCTGCGCACGGTCACTCATGCGCTTGTGACCTCTCGTCTGGACTACTGCAATGCTCTCTACATGGGGCTCCCCTTGAGATGCACTCGGAGGCTACAGCTGGTCCAGAACGTGGCCGCGCGGGCAGTTATGGGAGTTACTAGATACTCCCATGTAACACCACTCCTGCGCGAGCTGCACTGGCTGCCTGTGGCCTTTCGGGTGCGTTTCAAGGTGTTGATTATCATCTTTAAAGCGCTCCATGGCACAGGACCTAGTTATTTGCGGGATCGTATCCTGCCCCATACATCCCTTCGGCTGATTCGCTCACACAGAGAGGGACTTCTCCGGGTGCCGTCCACTAGGCAATGCCAGCGGGCGACGCCCAGGGGAAGGGCCTTCTCTGTGATGGGCCCGACCCTCTGGAACGACCTACCCCCGGATATTAGAACGACCACGGACCTCCGCACCTTCCGCCAAAAAGTAAAAACTTATTTATTCCATCAGGCCGGTTTGGCCTAATCGACGCTTCTTGCCCCAGTCTGTTTTTTGCAAATTATCTATTTGGTTTTAATGGGTTATAATTTTAATGTTTTTAAATTCTTGTACAGGGTAATTTAATTCGTTTTTAACTTTGTATGTCTTGTATGTTTTTAGATGGTTTTTTAATTTTCCTGTACACCGCCCCGAGTCCCTTCGGGGAGAGGGGGCGGTTTATAAATGTAATAAATAAATTAATTAATAATTAATTAATTAATTAATTAATCTGTTCCAATTGTAGGAACATAAATCGCCAGTTCACATTGTCAAATGCCTTCTGTGCATCTAAAAACATCAAAGACATTTGTTTTTTGGGGTGGGCCTCATAGTACTCCAAATTATCCAGAATTATTCTCATATTGTCTTTAATTTGTCTCTTTGGTAAAAACCCATTTTGATCAGGATGGATAAAACTGTTTAGATACTTTTTAAGTCACTCTGCCAGTATTGATGCAAATAACTTATAGTCTGAATTTAACAAGGAGATTGGTCTCTAATTCTAAATTTGTGTCAACTCAGCCTCCTCTTTAGGTAGCAATGTAATATATGCTTCTGACCATGATTTAGGTATTCTACTCTCTGACATCACCTCATTCATGACTTCTAGGAGTGGGAGAGACAGAGATTCCTCAAGTGTTTTGTAGAATTCCACTGGTACTCCATTTGGACCCAGGGCCTTTCCATTGTTTTGTTTTTTAAGCACTTCAGTTAGCTCCATCATCGTTATTTTTCCTTCTAATATTGTTCTAGTCTCTTTGGATTACCAGGGGAGATTGGCTTCTTGTAAGTATTGTTTATTTATTTATTTATTTATTTGATTTGATTTATAAACCGCACCCTCTCCCCGAAGGGACCCGGGGCGGTGCACAGGACAATTAAAAAGCATATGAAAACATAACAATACAATATTTAAAATCGAATTAAATAACCCTGCGCTAAAAATTTTAAAATCCTAAAACCCTTAAAAGTAATTCCCTGTAGTCCCAATTAAAAACAATTTAATACATTACAGCCTGGGGTGGATAGGTTATGCCAGGCCGGCCTGTTGAAAGAGGTAAGTTTTTAGCTTTTGGCGGAAGGAGTGGAGGTCCGTAGTTGTTCTAAGTTTGGGGGGTAGGTCGTTCCAGAGGGTAGGGCCCACCACAGAGAAGGCCCTTCCCCTGGGCGTCGCCCGCTGGCATTGCCTAGTGGACAGTACCCGGAGAAGTCCCTCTCTGTGGGAGCGAATCGGCCGAAGGGATGTATGGGGCAGGATGCAATCCCGCAGGTAGCTAGGTCCCGTGCCATGGAGTGCTTTAAAGATGGTGATCAACACCTTGAAGCGCACCCAAAAGGCCACAGGCAGCCGGTGCAGCTCGTGCAGGAGTGGTGTTACACGGGAGAATCTGGGGGCTCCCAAAACTGCCCGCGCGGCCGCATTCTGGACTAGCTGCAGTCTTCGGGTGCACCTCAAGGGAAGCCCCATGTAGAGAGCGTTACAGTAGTCTAGCTGGGATGTCACGAGTGCATGAGTGACTGTGCGAGGGGCGTCCCCATCCAATAAGGGACGCAACTGGCGTACCAGGCGAACCTGGTAGAACGCCCCCCTGGCCACGGCCGTCACTTGATCTTCCATGGACAGCCGGGCATCCAGGAGGATGCCAAAGTTGCACACCCTATCCACGGGGGCTAGGTGTTCACCCCCTATGGCCAGTGACTTTGACTCCTCCCTCTTCTATATTCCCTTGTTCATACAACTTGGCATAGTAGTCTTTTTTGTTTTGAAAAAGTTTTATTGAGTTTTAACAATTTTCTAGAGGATAAGGTATGGGTTACAGAAACATTTTGAGAACCTTTGCGTCAGAGTCCTTGGCCCATCCCGGGCTACATAATAAAACAATAGTAAAGAAATTTATCCAAAAAAATACTACAAGATAAAGACAAGTGAATACATAATACATTTCCAATTCTCAGATGGCAGACATGTACAAACATCCTGGTACAAAAGGAATAAAAAAAAAGTTAGTAAAAAAAAAAGAAAAACAAGCAAAATCATTTTTTTGATCTAAGTCTTTTGGCAATTGTATCTTCTTTTTCTCCCACCTGGCCCCCAGTGGGCGGGGCCGTGGCCCCCTCCGCCCCCCCTGGATCTTCCCCCAGGACAGAGGAATGTTTTTTAAGAAAGGCTTCCGCCTCAGCAACTGTTTTAAACTTCAATCTTCCTCCTTCCCAGAACACCAGCATCCCTTCGGGCATCGCCCACTTGAACCAAGTCCCGTGGTCAAACAATTTTTGGGATAAGAAGGAAAATTTCCTTCTCATTTCTCTAATTTTTTTTGGGACCTGCTTCAAGATAACGACCACCTTTTGTTGGTAAATTAAAGGACCCCCTCTCTGCGCCCTCAAAATTCCCTCCCTGGTTGACCTTCTAACAAATTTAATGTGTATCTCTCTGGGTACTTCATTTATCCTGGCATATGCTGAGTTTATTCTGTAGACTAGGTCAATGTCCCCCCTGATCTCATCTTTAGGTTTATGTAAATAGTCTGCTAAAATTGTGCTCATGAGATCAGGCAGGCATTCACCAGATTCTTCAGAAATATTCTGAAATCTTAAAAAATATGACATCCTTTCAAAGTCCATCCTAGACATATGCCCAGTTAGTTCCCCCACCTCACTATTAACATTTTTAAGCTCTCCCTTTGCCTCAATTAGCCCCCCTTCCAGATCTTCAGTCTTCTGTGTATTCTCCTGCACTTGTTTCCGAGTTTCCAAGAGTTCCTTCTTAAAGTTGCTGTTTTCTTCTCTCTGGGCCTTAATTTCCTGCACCAAAGTTTGTATAACAGATTCCAGAGATGACAATCTTTGTTCCAAACCTGCCAATTCTGATTTTTGTGCCATGGTTGGCTGTTAAAGTCAGTGCCACTAAGATGGCGTTTTTTGGGTGGGGCCGCTGAGGCAAATCAGGAGGTAGAAGTTTCAAATCAGGGTTGTAAAAAGTTCAGAAACCAGAAGAGAAACACTTTTCCAAATCAATAGTTATAGTAAAAAGGCACTCCAGACAAGGAATCAATTAATCCAAAAAAATTCTTCATTGATAGCAAGAGGAAGTCCAAATCACAAGGAGATGCTGGTAATTTTCCGTAAATACAATAGTCATTCAGGAGCAGAGAGAAGCCATCTTCCACCGCCCAAGCTGGGAGCCAGCCGGAGAGAGTAACAAAGAAAAAAAAATTGTATCAAGCCAATCGAACTTAGAAACATTGTTGCAAGCCGCAAATCACTTTCACTAAGTTCCAGGCAGATCGCATAGAAAAAAAAACCGTTCCTCGGAACGAGGAGCCATTTCAAAGCGCCGCTTTAAATCCGAGGGGGGGTTTAACGAAAAAAACACCCCCCTCCAAGCTTTTTAGTCCAGCGCTGCCATCGGAGATAAAATAGCAAATAAAAATACACTCACTCTTCGCCTTGCAGCCGAGCCTCGGGAGAGCCTTTCGACCCGAACGTCCGGCTCTCTTCACAATTAAAAAGTTTTTCCGATCTCCATTGGCGAAGGCGGAGACAGGCGTCTCCCCCCCGCAGCCAGCCTTTCCTCACCTAGGCTGAAGACAAGGGTCGCTTTCCCACCGCCATGGGAAGTGCACGACCCCAGCAAGTCAACCCTACGGAAGACCCCCAGGATGGGGCGTCTCGCCCCCGTCGGGGGGCAGAAAAAAGGACAAAGCGGCGGACGAGTCGGGGACCCATCCGTCGCCGTTGGAGGGCGGAAGCGGAAGTCGCATAGTAGTCTTGTATACTTTTTTTCTTCTCGGCATTTCCATACTGAATTTGTCCTTGCTCACCTCTCAATTGCAATATTTTCTTTGCTTCTCTCTCTTTTTTCAGTTTATATGCCAGCCATCTGCCTGGCTTGTTTGCATTTTCAAAGTAGTTCTGTTTAGCGCCTCTAATTTTTTGTGCCAATTCCTCCTTTTCCAGTAGATCCATTTTGTGCTTAATTGTAACCATTTTTAGTTTAATATCTTTTTTGGGTGGACAGTTCCGTAGTTCCTTTTCAAGTGACCTGTGGTCATTCTCTAGGCCTTTATATGTTTGTCTTTTCTTTTTATTTCTCTTTCTTGTGTAATCTATTATCAAACCTCTGGTGAAAGCCTTCATTGTATCCCAAAGGTTCTGCATTGATGTATCTTCTTTTCTATTTTCTTTAAAGAAAAAAGGCAGTTCTTTTTCCATTTTCTGTACAAAATCTTTCTCTTTTAATATAGTTTTGTTTAATGTCCATCTAGATCTTGTCCTTTGGCCTTTCCATTTGATTATAATTGGATTGTGATCTGCCCAAGTGCTTGTTTCAATCTCAATGTCCTGTACGTTGCAGATCAATTCCATTGAAGCCCATATCATATCGATTCTAGAATATGATGAGTGTCTATTTGAATAAAAAGTATATTGTTTTTTTGTAGAATTTCTTTCTCTCCAAATATCTTTTAAGTTTGTTTCATCTATCATCCTGAAAAAGGATTTCGGAAGTAATTTTCTATTTAATGTTGTTGTTTTATGTGTTTTGTAGTCCATATTCTGATTTACAATACCATTAAAGTCTCCCATCATGCAAATATCAGCATAGTCCAAATCACTTATTTTCTTGTGCAGTTTTTTATAAAATTCATATTGTTTTTCATTAGGTGTGTAAATTGTAATTAAGAGTATTTTCTTAGTATTGTCCATAATTTCCACCATCAAAATTCTTCCATCTTCATCTGTATATATTTGTTTTGCTGGGATTTTATCTTTAATGTAGAAGGTCACTCCTCTTTTCTTACAATTTGCCAATGCAGTAAATATTTTTCCGAGCTTTGTTTGTATTAATAGATGTTCGTGTCTCCTTTGAATATGCACTTCTTGTAGGCAAATTATGTCGAATTTTAACTTTTGTAATTTGTGAAATATTTTCCTTATGTTTCCTTAATGTTTATATTTTATATATAGGATTTATAGCTCTAGTTGATCTCAGTTCTCATTATTCTCTAACATCTACACCACCTACAGCACCTTCTTCTATCTCAATCCTGCCTACAGCACCTTCTGTTTTCTCAGTCTCGGTTATAGGTGCCTCTAGTAGTTGTACCAATAGTTCTTCTTTTCCAGTCTTCTCAGCCATCCCTCTCAAGTGTTCTGCATAGAAAGCTTCTGCCTTTTCAGTTGTGTCTATTCTGTATCTTTGTCCTTGCCATACCAATATTAAACTTTCCCGTATAAGCCATCTGTAATTAACACCTTTCTTGAGCAGAATGTCAACTCGCAAAAACATCACCATGACTCTTTATCGAGTTGACATAGAGAAGTGTGAATTCCAAACATTCCTGTGGTCAGTGGGAAATTCCAAGCTGGCCTGTAATGTGCATGGATATATACAATTATGCTGCTAATTGGCTAACGTCGGGGCCTAGTTATATGCGAGACCGCCTCCTGCCCCATACATCCCTTAGACCGATACTCTCCCACAGAGAGGGCCTCCTCAGGGTGCCGTTGGCCGGACAATGCCGACTGGCGACACCCAGGGGGAGAGCCTTCTCTGTGGCGGGGCCAGCCCTCTGGAATGACCTACCCCCTGAATTACGTACCATCACCGACCTCCGCCTCTTCCGCCAATGTCTTAAGACATATTTGTTTCAACAAGCCGGCCTAGCCTAACCTCCCATGGGGACTTTTAGATAGTTTTAAATTGGGTTTTAAAATTTGGTTTTAGCGCAGGATAGGTTTATTTAATAGTTTTTAAATTAGATTTATTGTATTTTGTATGTTTTTAAATTTCCTGTGCGCCGCCCTGGGTCCTCTGTGGAGAAGGGCGGGATATAAATTTAAATAAATAAATAAATAAAATAAATAAACGTGATTTATTACCAGGCAGAGGGGAGGGGGATACAGGGGTAAAGTGCAGACACCATTAAATGAATTGCAGTTTTAGCTGCAACGAAGAAACGCCAGGATGTTAATCCTAATAAATGACTGGATTTCTTTTGAACCTTGTCTCGAGGCTCGTAAATTTGTTAGGTTTTCTTTTGGGATCTTCACACAGAATCTTAGTCAGGAATTGATAATCTCTTCTCTTCTCTCTCACTATTCTTGGAATTTGTTTCAGAACTACAATCTCCTTGCCTTTATATTCCAGTTTTCTATCTCTTGTTTTCTGCAATATTTGTAACTTAATACAATACAATAGCAGAGTTGGAAGGGACCTTGTAGGTCTTCTAGTCCACCCCCTGCATGGGCAGGAACCTTATACCATTTCAGACAAATGGCTGTCTAACATCTTTTTAAAGACTTCCAGGGTTGGGGCATTCACAACTGCTGGAGGCAAGCTGTTCCAGAGGTTAATTGTTCTTACTGTTAGGAAATTTCTCCTTAGTTCTAAGTTGCTTCTCTCCTTGGTTAGTTTCCACCCATTGCTCCTTGTCCTGCCCCCAGGTGCCTTGGAGAAAAGTTTGACTCCCTCTTCTTTGTGGCACCCTCTGAGATATCGGAACACTGCTATCATGTCTCCCCTGGTCCTTCTCTTCATCAAACTAGACATACCCAGCTCCTGCAGCCGTTCTTCATATATCTTAGTCTCCAGTCCTCTAATCATCTTGGTTGCTCTTCTTTGCACTCTTTCCAGAGTCTCCACGTCTTTTCTACATCGTGGCGACCAAAACTGTATGCAGTATTCCAAGTGTGGCCTTACCAAGGCACTATACAGTGGCATTAACACTTCACGCGATCTAGATTCTATCCCTCTGTTGATGCAGCCTAGAACTGTGTTGGCTTTTTTGGCAGCTGCTGCACACTGCTGGCTCATATTTAAATGGTTGTCCACTAGGATTCCGAGATCCCTCTCACAGTTGCTACTATTGAGCAAGGTACCACCTATACTGTACTTGTGCATTTGGTTTTTCTTGCCTATATGTAGGACCTTACTTTTTTCACAATTGAATTTCATTTTATTAGACAGTGCCCAATGTTCAAGTTTGTCTAGATCCTTCTGTATCTTAAGCCTATCTTCTGGAGTGTTGGCTATTCCTGCCAGCTTGGTGTCGTCTGCGAATTTGATGAGTTCCCCATTTATCCCCTCATCCAAATCGTTGATGAAGATGTTAAAGAGTACTGGGCCTAAAACAGAGCCTTGGGGGACTCCACTGCATACTTCCTTCCATGTAGATGCAGTTCCATTGAGGACTACACGTTGAGTGCGGTTGGTCAGCCAGTTACGAATCCATTTGGTGGTGCTGCTGTCTAACCCACAATTTTCTACTTTATCTAATAGTAGGTTATGGTCTACTTTATCAAATGCCTTACTGAAGTCCAGGTAAATTATATCAACAGCCGGCCTAGGATAGCCCCCTGTTCCTGACTTTAAAAAATAAATAAATAAATAAATAAATTATAATTTGGGAAGGTTTTTTAACATGGGTTTTAGCACGGGTTAATCTAATTTAATATATTTTAAATTGATATTTATTGTATTTTTGTGGTTTTAATAATGCCTGTGCGCCGCCCTGGGTCCTAACAAGGAGAAGGGCGGGGTATAAATTTAATAAAATAAAATAAATAAATAAAAACAGCATTCCTCTGGTCCACTGATTTTGTTACTTTGTCAAAGAATGCAATTAGATTCGTCTGGCATGATCTGTTTTTGACAAACCCATGTTGGCTTTTGGCTATTACTTTGTTTGCTTCTAGGTGTTCACTTATTTGTTGTTTAATTATCTTTTCCAGAATCTTTCCTGGTATTGAGGTCAGGCTGATGGGTCTATAGTTTCCTGGATCTGTTTTTTTTCCTTTTTTGAAGATGGGAACCACATCTGCTCTTTTCCAGTCTTCTGGCAGTTCCCCGGTGCTCCAGGATCTCTGAAAGATATAGTTCAGTGGTTCTGAGATCTCGTCTGCCAGTTCCTTCAGAACCCTGGGGTGTAATCCATCCGGTCCTGGTGATTTGAACTCGTCCAGGGCAGACAGGTGCTCACTTACCATTTTCTTCCCTATTTCAACTTGTGTTCCTAATCTGATATTTGTGGTGCTGTTTTTGATTGATTGGACTGTTTTATCCCTTTGTGTAAAGACAGATGCAAAAAAAGAGTTAAATAGTTCTGCTTTCTCCCTGTTGCTTATCATCTTCTTGCCATTTTCTCCCAGCAGTGGACCAATTGTTTCCTTAACTTTTTTCTTATTTTTAACATGTTGGAAGAAGCTTTTTTTGTTATTTTTTACTTTTTTGGCAAGCCTTTCTTCATTGTGAGCCTTAGCTTTCCTCACTTCATCTTTACAGGCTCGGGCTATTTGCTGATATTTTGCCTTGGTTATGTCCCCCTTTTTCCACTTTTTATATTTATCCTTTTTGTCTTTCAATTTGTCAGAGAGTTCTTTATGCAGCCATGCTGGTTTCTTTTGGGAACTGTTATTTTTCTTCTTCATTGGTATTGCGCTGGACTGGGCTTTTATAATCTCATTTTTCAAAATTTCCCAAGCTTCTTGAGTTGTTTTCCCCTTGAGGATTCTCATCCATGGAATCCTTCCCAAGCTCTCTCTGAGTTTATTGAAATTAGCTCTCTTGAAGTCTAAGACTCTAGTTTGACTTTGTTCAACTACTTTTGTTTGCATAATGTTGAATTCCAGTATTTCATGATCGCTTGCCCCCAAAGTTCCTGTAGCTTCTACACCTTCTATCATTTCCTCTCTGTTAGTGAGAATTAAGTCCAATATTGCTGATCCCCTTGTTCCCTTCTCTACCTTTTGGGAAACAAAGTTGTCTGCTAGATTTGTTAGGAACCTGTTGGATCTTCCACTTGGTGCAGAGTTTGTTTCCCAATTGATGTCAGGGTAGTTAAAATCTCCCATTACTATTGCAGTGTGCTTCCTACATACCTTAGTTAGCTGGTTAGCAAAAAGTACATCCACTTCCTCTGCTTGGTTGGGTGGCCTGTAGTATAGACCTATGACAATATCATTCCCCCCCAACCTTTAATATTGACCCAAATACATTCAAGATAGTTCTCATCATTGTTGTGCTCTATTTCTGTAGAGATGTAATTATTTCTTATATATAGTGCAACTCCACCTCCTCTTTTATTTGGTCTATTTCTTTTAAATAATTTAAATCCTTCTAGCTGTATGTTCCATTTGTGGGTTTCATCCCACCAAGTTTCTGTAATGGCAACAATATCGTATCTGCCCTCATTTACTTGAATTTCTAATTCACCCTGTTTATTCCTCATACTCTGTGCATTGGTGTATAGACATTTGAGTCCATTTTGATTGACCCTGTGTTTTCTGTCTACGAAACCTGTGTTATGCCTGACTATGGTTCTCTTTGCCCCTATTTCTTTGCCACTTGTATGGTTCATGTACATGGTATGGTACCCACTGTTAATTGTTTGGTTTTGCTTGACAGCAGTGTTGATAATATTACCTGCACAATTATCTATGTTACACGCACTGATAACCCTATGAATTTTAGTTTGCTGGGGACAGAAATATTCTTTATCTATTGATTCTCTGTCCCCACTATTCAGTTTAAAATAGAAACTTGATTGGTTTCTTAGTGAATCTTACATGGACTTCCCTTGGGAGGGCATTTCTCGCAGCATATCTTGTGTACATTCGGAATGCCTCATTCGGTTGGTCTTAGGGAGGGGCAGGGGCGGTGGGAGACAGGATGTCCATCATGGGTTGGGGGCTCGTGGTCGCTGGTTACGAGTGATCGCTTGCCCCAACCCCCCTGTGCTCCACTCGTAGGTGGGAATTACGGAGACCTGGTTGGGCCCCGAGGGGGGTCTACCCCTCGTGGAAATGTGCCCACCAGGTTACCGTGCATTTCATCAACCTAGGGCCCTAGGCAGGGGTGGGGGGGTGGCGGTTATCGTTAAGGAAAGTCTGGAGCCGAAGGAGACCACTGTGCCTCAGACGACCGGCTGTGAGTCCCTCTTCGTGAAGTGGGGCCTAGGGAGGCAGTTGGGCTTGCTGGTTGTATACCTGGCTCCCCGCTATGTAACAGCAGCCCTGCCCGAGCTACTCGAGGTGATCGCCGCGATGGCGGTGGAGACCCCCAGACTTATGGTCATGGGGGACTTTAACCTGCCATCGGCGGGCGAGACATCCGAGGCAGCTCGGGAGTTCATGGCTTCCATGACGGCCATGGACCTGACCCAAGTAGTTCAGGGCCCCACGCACGAGGGAGGACACACGCTGGATCTGATTTTTGTCTCTGGACACTGGATTAGTGATCTTGGAACAGGGGATTTAGTCATCTTACCCTTGTCATGGACAGATCACTCTCTCCTTCGGATAGACTTTCCAACCGTCACACCCCACCGCGGGGAGGCGGAACCGGAGACACCGAGTTGGTTCCGCCCCAGGCGCCTGATGGACCCGGAAAGGTTCCAGAGGGAGCTTGGGCCAGTACCTGTGTCCCTGTCCCACGGCTCGACTGAGGATCTAGTGGCCGCATGGTATAGTGCGGCCACGGGGGCCTTGGACCGAGTCGCGCCCTTGCGGCCTCTCATGCGGCGTCGAGTCACCCAGGCTCCTTGGTTTACCGAGGAGCTTCGGGAGATGAAACGCTGTAAGAGACGCCTAGAGAGTAGGTGGAGATCTTCTCGATCCGAATCTGACCGAACACTAGTGAGAGACCATATTAGGACTTATTTAGTGGCGCTAAGAGTGGCCAAACGTGAGTATTGTGCCACCCTTATCGCGTCCGCGGAAAACCGCCCTGCCGCCCTGTTTGGGGTGACCCGCTCCCTCTTGCATTTGAGGCCGCGGGAAGCCCCTCTGCAGGGTCGAGCAGAGGAATTTGGAGTTTTTCTGCAGGACAAAATCACTCAGATTCGGAATGAGCTGCCCTCCACTAGTGATCCGGTCGAGGTGCCCGGTGCTGGTCTTGAGATAACATCTTGGGAGGAGTTTGACTTTGTTACTACCGAGGATATGGACAGGTTGCGGAGGAACCTTAGAGCCACCACATGTTTATTGGACCCGTGCCCCTCCTGGCTTGTACTGGCATCCTGGGAGGTGACACGAGGCTGGCTCCAGGGTATTGTGAATTCATCTCTGAGTGAGGGGTCCTTGCCCACCGTCTTGAAAGAGGCGGTGGTGAGGCCCCTCCTCAAGAAGCCATCCCTGGACCCAGCTTTATTAGAGAACTATCGTCCCGTCTCCAACCTTCACTTTTTAGTGAAGGTTGTTGAGAGTGTGGTGGCTCAACAGTTTCCCCGACATCTGGAGGAAGTTGATTATCTAGACCCGCGCCAGTCCGGCTTCCGGCCCGGTCACAGTACCGAGACGGCATTGGTCGCGTTGGTGGATGATCTCTGGAGGGCACGGGATAGAGGTTGTTCCTCTATCCTTGTCCTATTAGATCTCTCAGCGGCTTTTGATACCATCGACCATGGTATCTTATTGCACCGATTGGGGGGGTTGGGGCTGAGAGGCACCGTTTTACGGTGGTTCTCATCCTACCTCTCTGGTCGGTCGCAATGGGTGTTGGCAGGAGGGCAGAAGTCGTCCCCGAGGCCCCTCACATGTGGGGTTCCTCAGGGGTCGGTCCTCTCGCCACTCCTGTTCAACACCTACATGAAGCCGCTGGGTGAGATCATCCGTGGTTTTGGGGTGGAATACCATCTGTACGCTGATGACACTCAGTTGTACATATCCACCCCAAACCACCCCAACGATGCCGTCGAGGTGCTGTCCCGGTGTCTGGAGGCCGTACGGATCTGGATGGGTAGTAACAAACTCAAGCTCAACCCGGCCAAGACCGAGTGGCTGTGGTTTCCGGCACCCCGGTTCAGCCAGATAAGTCCAACACTGGCCATTGGGGGCGAACAACTGGCCCCCGTGGAGAGGGCGCGCAACTTGGGCGTCCTCCTGGATTCCCGGCTGTCCATGGAGGACCATGTGGCGGCCGTGGCCAGGGGGGCATTCTATCAGGTACGCTTGATACGCCAGTTGCGTCCCTTACTGGACCGGGGAGCCCTTCGCACAGTCACTCAAGCGCTCGTGACATCCCGGCTGGATTACTGTAACGCTCTCTACATGGGGCTCCCCTTGAGGTGCACTCGAAGGCTACAGTTAGTACAGAATGCGGCCGCGCGGGTGATTATGGGTGCCATAAGGCAAACCCACGTAACACCTCTCCTGCGCGAGCTGCACTGGCTGCCTGTGGCCTTTCGAGTGCGCTTCAAGGTGCTGATGACCATCTTTAAATCGCTCCATGGCTCGGGGCCTAGCTATATACGAGACCGCCTCCTGCCCCATACATCCCTTCGTCCGATCCGCTCCCACAGAGAGGGTCTTCTTCGGGTGCCGTCGACGGGGCAATGCCGGTTGGCGACACCCAGGGGAAGGGCCTTCTCTGTGGCGGGCCCGGCCCTCTGGAACGACCTACCCCCCGACCTCCGTACTATCTCGGACCTCCGCCTCTTCCGCCAACGTCTTAAGACGTATTTATTCCAACAAGCCGGCCTAGGATAGCCCCCATTTCTGACTTTTTAAGAAAATAATTTATAATTGGCAAGGGTTTTAATATTGGGTTTTAGCACGGGTTTATTAATTTAATACATTTTAATAGATATTTATTGTATTTTGTGTTCTTAAATAATGCCTGTGCGCCGCCCTGGGTCCTAACAAGGAGAAGGGCGGGGTATAAATTTAATAAAATAAAATAAAAAATAAATCTATGCTGTCCATCATCTTCTCTTGGGATATCTCTAATACATCTGTCAAAATTTCAGATATAATTTGTACCAGGTTCTCTCCTTTTTCTTCTATGTTTTGAAATCTTAAGAAGAATTCGGACCACTCCATCTCCCATCCTAATAGTCCACTGCTTTCTTTTTCCACATTACTCAATCTGCTGTCAATATCCTTGGCCTTCTTCTCTCTTTGTTCCTCCTTTTCTTCAATTTTTTGCAGTCTATCCTCGTATTTCATCATCCATTGTTTAATTTTTCCTCTGTTTTAGCTGTCTTTTGTTCTATATTTTCTGTTTGTTGCTCTATTGCCTCGATTCTCTTTTCCATACTCTCAGTCCTCTTTGCAATAGTGTCTAATTTCTCTAATTTCTCTTCATTGCTATCAGCTCTTGCTTGCTGGGGAGAGGATGCGGTATACAAATAAAATTATTATTATTATTATTATTATTATTATTATTATTATTATTATTATTATTATTATTATTATTATTATTATTATTATTATTATTATTATTATTATTATTATTATTATTATTCCTTGCATAATTGCCTCAAATGTTATTCCTTTCTCTTTTTCCTGTTGGATCATCATCTGTATTGATCTTTGTCCTCCTGCAGGTGAGGAGGAAGGGGTTGTTGTTGTGGAACCCACAGGTGTTATCTTTCTACTCATCTTCCAAGTTTTTTTTTCTTTTTATATTTTAGTCCAGTTTGTATCAAAGTAGAGTAAAAATCCCAAATGACCACTGGAGTATCACAAAATATATAGAACAAAACAATAGATGAAAAATAAAAGTAAGCAAAAGAGGCCAAAAATAGAAAAGAAAAAAGTATAGAAAAATATAAAAAGACAAAAAGGTAAAAATCTTAACTCTCTTGTATAGCCTTATCCAATTAGATCCAATTTATGAAGAGAAAGAAAAAAAGAAAAGCAAAAGGAGGCAGACAATTCCTGTTTAAAAATATAAAAATCAAATATAAAAATGCAGGGTTATGAATAAAAAGGGAAAAGGAAAAAGAAAAAAAGAAAAAAGAATTATTGCTTAAAAATTTCTTTAGTCCAGTTCACTTAACATTTAAAACAAACCAGCCATAAATCTCAAATATCTCAAAAAGGAAAATGGAAAAGGAATCAAGACTTCAAAACTTCAGAAAAAAAAGGAAGACAAAGAAAAAGTCACCACCTCTATGGCAGAGTAATATAAACAATGCCACCAAAAAAAAAAAGAGAAGAAGTTCAAAGTTTTTTATAAGGTGAAAGTCTTTTCAAGGTCACTCTGAGCTTTCCCTTAAACAAAAAGAGATTTTTGTTTATTATTTCAAGATAGTTTTCCAGACACAGAAAGTTTCCCATGGAACACCTGTATAAACAACTGTGTTCCTGCCTCTATCAGGTCTTAACCAAATAACCTTGAAAGGAATAGCTTCTCTCTAAACAATTCAAGCAGTACAAATTAGAAACATTGTTTCAGGTCCACTAGGTGGCAGTGATAATTGTATCCACTCTCAATCCTTGTCTCTTTCCACTCTGCCTTTTACTTTAATAATAATAAAAAAAAGAAAATAAAAAATAGAAAATGGAAAGCCACGCACAGAAAAAGGAAAAAAAGAGTTTTTACAATTCTAATTTTTAATTATTTATTCATTTATTTATTTATTTATTTTATTTATCGAATTTCTATACCGCCCTCTCTCCCAAGTGGGACTCAGGCCGGTGCACAGGAATAATATAAATATAAATATAAAAACAATCAAATAGATTTAAAATTGAATTAAATAAATTTGGCCCGTGCTAAAACATAATTTAAACCCAACTAAAATCAGTAATAAAAACAGCTATGCCAGGCTGGCCGCATGAAAGAAGTATGTTTTTAGTGACCGACGGAAGAGGCAAAGGTCTGTGATTGTAAGGAGGTCGGGGGGCAGGTCATTCCACGGGGCTGGGCCTGCCACAGAGAAGGCTCTTCCCCTGGGAGTCGCCAGCCGGCATTGTCCGGCGGATGGCACCCTAAGGAGGCCCTCCCTGTGGGAGCGGACAGGTCGGGTGGAGGTATGTGGCAGGAGGCGGTCCTGCAAGTAACCAGGTCCCATGCCATGGAGCGCTTTAAAGATGATCACTAAGACCTTGAAATGCACCCGGAAGGCCACAGGCAGCCAGTGCAGCTCGCGCAGGAGAGGGGTTATATGGGAGTGTCTTGAGACTCCTAAAATCCCCCGCGTGGCCGCATTCTGCACTAACTGAAGCCTCCGGGGGCACCTCAAGGGGAGCCCCATGTAGAGAGCATTGCAGTAGTCCAGGCGGGAAATGACGAGAGCTTGAGTGACCGTGCATAAGGCGTCACGATCCAGAAAGGGGCGCAACTGGCCTATCAGGTAGACCTGATAGAAGGCCCCCCTGGCTATGGCCGTCACGTGGTCGTCCAAGGACAGCCGAGAGTCCAGGAGGACACCCAAGTTGTGGGCCCTTTCTGCGGGAGCCAATAATTCACCCCCGATAGCCAGAGATGGAACCAACTGGCTATGTTGTGGCGCCGAAAACGACAGCCACTCGGTCTTGGATGGGTTGAGTCGGAGCCCGTTCCTCCCCATCCAGACTCGCACGGCCTCCAAGCACCGGGACATCACTTCGACGGCATTGTTGGGGTGGTTAGGGGTAGAGATGTACAACTGGGTGTCATCAGCGTACAGATGGAACTCTACCCCAAAACCACGGATGATCTCACCCAGCGGCTTCATATAGATGTTGAACAGGAGGGGCGAAAGGACCGACCCCTGAGGCACCCCACATATAAGGGGCCTCGATGTCAACCTCGCCCTCCTGCCAACACAAATTGCGACTGGTCGGAGAGGTAGGAGGAGAACCACCGTAGTACGGTGCCTCCCAACCCCAACCCCCCCAGCTGGTGCAATAAGATACCATGGTCGATGGTATCGAAAGCCGCTGAGAGATCTAGCAGGACCAGGATAGAGGAACAACCTCTATCCCGGACCCTCCAGAGATCATCTACCAACGCGACCAATGCCGTCTCTGTGCTGTACCCGGGTCGGAAACCGGACTGGCGCGAGTCTAGATAGGCAGTTTCCTCCAGGTGCTGGGGGAACTGTTGGGCCACCACACTCTCGACAACCTTCGCCAAAAAGCGAAGGTTGGAGACCGGACGATAGTTGGATAACACAGCTGGGTCCAGGGAGGGCTTCTTGAGGAGGGGCCTCACCACTGCCTCTTTCAAGACGGTCGGCAGGAACCCCTCACTCAAAGAAGCGTTAACAATCCCCTGGAGCCAACCTCGTGTGACCTCCCGGGAGGCCAGTACAAGCCAGGAGGGACACGGGTCCAATAAACATGTGGTGGCATTCAGCTGCCCCAGTATCCTGTCCATGCCATCAGGAGTCACAGGGTCGAACTCAGCCCAAACAATAGTCTCAAGACCTGTCTCTGTCACCCCGCCCGGACTAACCCAATTGGGGGCTAACTCGCCCCGGATCTGAACTATTTTATCCTGCAGGTAAGATCCAAATTCCTCTGCACGACCCTGCAGAAGAGCTTCCCGCGGCCTCTGGTGAAGGAGGGAGCGGGTCACCCTAAACAGGGCGGCAGGGCGGTTATCTGTGGATGTGATGAGAGTGGCGAGATGATCCCACTTCGCCGCTCTTATCGCCACAAGGTAGGTCCGCAAATGCGACCTTGCCCGTGTTCAGTCAGATTTGGCGCGGGTGGACCTCCAAGTGCTCTCTAGGCGTCTCTTCTGGCGTTTCATTTCCCTCAGCTCCTCAGAAAACCAAGGAGCCAAGGTAGATCGACGCCAAGTGAGAGGCCGCAAAGGCACAACCTGGTCCAGGGCCCCCGTGCCCGCACTATTCCAGGCAGCCACTAGGTCCTCAGTCGAGTCGCGGGTCAGGGATTCAGGTATTGGCCCAAGCTCCGTCTGGAACCTTTCAGGGTCCATCAGGCGCCTGGGGCGGAACCATCTTGGCACTTCTGGTTCCGCCTCCCCGCGGTGGGGTGCAACGGTTGGAAAGTCAAGCCGGAGGAGAGAGTGGTCTGACCATGACAGGGGTTCGATGACTAATTCCCCTAATCCCAGAGCACTCATCCACTGGCCGGAGGCAAAAACAAGATCCAGTGTGTGTCCCCCGGTGTGCGTGGGGCCATGAATTACTTGGGTCAGGTCCATGGCCGTCATGGAGGCCATGAACTCCCGGACTACCTCAGATGTCTCGCCTACTGATGGTAGGTTGAAATCCCCCATGACTAAAAGCCTGGGGGTCTCAACCGCCACCTCAGCGATCACATCGAGGAGCTCGGGTAGGGCCGCTGACACGTAGCAGGGAGCCAGGTACACTATCAGCAAACCCAACTGCCTCCCATGACCCCACTTCACATAGAGGGACTCACAACCGGCTGTCTTCGGCACAGTGGTGTCCCTCGGCTCAAGACTTTCCTTAATAACAACCGCCACCCCCCACCCTGACCCTGGGTCCGTGGCTGATGGAATGCCCGGTAACCTGGCGGGCACATTTCTACGAGGGGTACTCCACCCTCATGGCCCAGCCAGGTTTCCATGATACCCACCAGGTCCGGCTCCCCCTCTGCCACCAAATCATGGATGAGGGGGGCTTTGTTGACCACGGACCTGGCGTTACATAGCATCAGCCTAGGGCCCCGGCTCTGAAATCCCTGACCTCCTGGGTTGCAGGAGGAGCTCTGGAGATCGGAGCGCGCAACCGCTTGCAAACAGTGGGTACGCCCTCCCGACATATGATATAGACTCCGGCTCCTGCCATACCTACCCCTCCCCCAGACCGTCCTGATGGTAAAGCCCTCTGTTAAATTGACCCTTGCCCCTCTCCCAATATCAGACCCTGCAGCCTCCCCGTCGAGACCGCGGGCCGGCCTGGAGGTGTTACTTGGTGGGTCAGTTCCCTTACCCACATCCTTTATCCCAGATAACCGTACTCCCTCCCTGGGACCCCTTAAAAGCCGAATTAAAAAATCCCCTAAAAAAAACCTCAATTTCCGTTTCCGCCACCTCTCGAGATTCACAAATCCGTCATTAAGGTGGGCCCTTGTTAACGCAGAGGGCCAAACCTGCGAGAGGGGGGATTCTCGCAGGGCATGGAGATCAGGTGCAGAGTACATAGTCGATAGTAATTAAAGGCCATACTCAAAATGTCAGCCGTCGCTAATGGTGAAAATGGCGACGGCGGCAGCAGGGCAGGCCAGCGCTCTCCGTCAGGCAAAACAGCAGAAACACTGGGGGATAGAAACGAAACCAGACGAATAAACGGAGAGACGAATAAACGGAGAGACGAACCGGCAAGAACAGACAACGGAAACAGCTGAAGAAGCAGGACAAACGGCAAAGTCAGCACAAACAGAAACAGGACGATGAAGCCAACGAGGCAGGCGATGAGAGGGCAGGAATCAACAGGAGCCAAGTGCCAAACAGCAAACAGCAACGTTTAGGATATTCAGCCTTATATTGGGTTGACAATATATATGAGCCTGTGTTCTTAAGAAGTTATGTAGCGTTAAGAACTGTCTTAAATTCTGATTGAATCTGATTGGCTGTGAGTATCAGCTATGCTATATAATCAAGGTCAGGAATGCAGCTCATTCCCTGTTTGATTCCTTGTGATCCTGTGTTACCTGATTGTCGTTTGAGAAGCTGAACTGTGAAGGAGGAGTATTGTTTTGCATAACTGTGAGATAATTGTGTTTGGTGTTGGACTGTTGTTATAATTGTTTGAGAAGTTAGTCGGAAGAAGCATTTTAGTTGCTACCAAGTAAAGACTATTTATTTTCTTACTATCACTGTTTTAGAGTTTGTTTGTGGTTTACAGCAACGTATCTCGTTACTGTCCGGTGAATTACACTATTCCGCATTTATTTGCTAACACTGGTAAAGGAACCAGAGTTCTACACTGGTTCTGAACCCAGAGTTGCTAACATTGGTTATGGGCCCAGACTGCACAGTGTAAATACCGGTTTACAGTTATAGAGGAGTTGCTAAAACACAACAAACTGCTCTGGTGAAGATGGCACAAGTCCAGGGTCCAGATTTGTCAGTTATTAGGCGGCTGGATGGCACCAACTACGTTTCCTGGTCCACCAAGTGCAGTTTGCTGTTGCGCAGAGAGGGGCTATGGGAGGTTGTGGCGAATCCACCGGATGTGACTGCCTGGAGCGAGGATAATGCCGAAGATGCCAGAAAACTTGCAGAGTTTAAGCAAAACAACGAAAGGGCACTTTGCATCATAGGTTTAACGCTTGATGATTCCCAGCTAGTGCATATTGGGGTGAAGTTTCTGCTGCAAGATGCTGGGAGAATTTAAAGAGACTGTATGTTTGTGACACTGTAGGAGCACACATACATTTAACCAGAAAACTGTTTAGGACAAAGCTCAGCAAGGGAGGAGACATGTTAGTTCATATTAACTGCATGAAGGACATGTTTCAAGAGTTGCAAGAAAAGGGACTGAATTTTACAGACCAGCACCAGGTGTACATACTGCTATCATCACTGGATGAAAGCTACGATGCTGTGGTAACATCATTTGAAGTACTGCCTCAACAAGAACTTACATTAGCCGGAGATCGCTTCCGGCTCCCGGAGGCAATGGATGGGTCTTTGACTCGTCCGCCGCTTGTCTCCCCAGCGATGCCTTCGGGCGCTTGGGGGCTTTGTGAAAGAGCCCCCTAACCGGACGGATGGCTTGCAGGAGACCCCCACCCCACAGTTGTCGGTGGGGGGGTGTCGCACCCGCCTCGTCCCAGGAGTTGGAGAGCAAAATGCTGGGGGAAAAGTCCCCTTTGCCAATGGAGCGCCGGAACAACAGACAATGAAGAAGCAGGCTGAAATCCGGGGCTGCGGAAAGCACCGAGGCTTTGTGGTCGGCTGTTTGGTTTGTGAGTTAATTCTGAGATTTTGATGCATTCAGTTCTTTTAAGGAAAGAAGAATGGAGGGGGGGGGGGACGTTGGGAAAAAAAAAAACCTCGGAGATCAAGCGGCATCTTAAAACACCCCCGGGGCTCGGGGAGAGAGAGAAAGTAACATCCGATTCTGAATAACTGAGACTGGAAGCTTACTAAATGTGGATTAGCCGTTGTTACTTTGTATCCGAGTTTTGTAGCAACAGAAATGACTTTCACTAGTTCCCCTGACCACCAGGGGCGGGGAAACATGGCGCTTCTTTGTTTTTGTTCCCGGTGAGAACTTTCTCTTTTTAACATGTAGACAGTCCTTCATTGTTACAAGCTTGGAAAATCAACGCAAGTGACTTTTGGGGTTTCTCCCAATGTGTGCCTTCTTTTATATGAGAATTGATTATAAAAAACTTTTTCTCTCTGGAATTTAAGCGGACTGTTTTTAACTTTGGACATTGACTTTTCCTTTTCTTTGACCTCACGAGCTCACGAGCTCCTCGCCCTGCGGACGCCATATTAGTGTCAAGAACTTAAAACCCTCATTACTGTTTCAAAAATAAACCTCCATAACGGGGGGGGGGGGGGAATTATGGAAACGCTACAATCAATAGAGGAAATTCTCCAAAGCATAATGGAAGAAATAACAGAGATTCGGAAGGACAGGTTAAGATCAAAACTTGAGCTTTTGGAGACGCAAAAGACACTAATGGGAAATAAACAAAAAACGGAAGAGGAGAAGGGGGGGGTAGCGGTGATGGGGGAAAAGATAAAGGAGTCACAAAAAGAATCAACAGATTTTGATGGTTGTATGTTTAGAATTGATCTTGAAAGAATGCCTTACAACTCAGCATATGCCAGAACAAATGATGTATCCAGAGAGACATATATTAAACTTGTAAGAGGGCTGACAAGGGATGAGATCCCGAAAGCACAGCATAATAGTTTATTGAAATATGAGCCAAAAGATTTTGCCATTCTGAAACAGGTTCTGGAAAAAATACCAGACATAGGAGGGTATTATTCCTTCTTATTGGAAAAAAAATTATTATATAAAAATGGGATCTGCGACAGATGGTTCATGTCTGAAGGAATGTTAGTGCTCTGGGAGGGGGGGAGAGTAAAAATTAAAACAATGGAAGAGGCGCAAGCCTTTTTTTAAAAAAGAAAAATAATATGCCTCAATCCTGGAGGAAGAAAATGGGGGAACGGGAGGGGCCATGGCACCGCCCACTGGTGGGAGGGAGGATGAGGATACAATATCTAAAAGACTCGGTTTACAAAAATGATTTCCTTTAATATACTGTAAATTTTTCTTGTGGATGCTTTGTAGAAACAATGTATTGAATGCATGAACTTTGTGAAATGACATATATGTAACTCCTGCCACCTTAAATAGAAAAATAATTAATCTTTGTATGAAGCCTTGGGGGCGGCCTGCACCCCCGATATGGATGCCTCCAAAATGTTTCTCTTATACCCTATATACCCTTTCCTTGCTAAAAAATTGTAAAAACCAATAAAACATTAGCCAACATCTCTTCGCGTCTGTTAGAAGAGTCAAGACGGCGAGTGGAAAGGCAACAACTTAGAGCTGAGCCAGAAACTGTTGATGTAAATGTAGATGTAAATAACTATGTATATACTGTAAAATGTTTTAATTGTGGGGAAAAGGGCCATATAGCCAAGTATTGTAAAAGAGTTAAGCCACAAAACATGGTTAGAGAGAGGAAACACAACTGTAATGTAACTACCTCTAGTAAGGCATCAGTGAACCACGATTTGTGGGTTATTGACAGTGGAGCCTCACTATGTATCACTAGAGATAGAGGGAATTTTAGAAAAATGTATCCTTCAAGTAACAAGGTTTCATTAGCAAATGGTTGGAAGTTAAAGGCAGTTGGGGAAGGAATGGCTGAATGTAAATTTGTACAGGAGGAATTGCATATGCTGTATGTTCCTAAGCTAAAGTTTAATTTACTGTCTGTTAGAGTTTTAGTTAAGCTAGGTTTTAGTTAAGCTAGGGAGGGGTGGGGGGGTGGCGATTATGGTTAGGGAAGGTCTTGAGCCAAAGGAGACCACGATCCCTCAGACGACCGGGTGCGAGTCCCTCCTTGTGAAGTGGGGCCTAGGGAGGCAGTTGGGCGTGTTAGTTGTATACCTGGCTCCTCGCTATACAACAACAGCCCTGCCCGAGCTCCTAGAGGTGATAGCCGAGGCGGCAGTGGAGACCCCCAGACTGTTAGTCATGGGGGACTTTAACCTGCCGTCAGCAGGTGAAACCTCTGGAGCCGCTCGGGAGTTCATGGCTTCCATGACAGCCATGGACCTGACCCAAGTAGTTGTAGGCCCTACCCACGAGGGCGGACACACCCTGGATCTAATCTTCGTCTCGGGACAGTGGAGTAGTGATCTGGGAATAGGGGATCTAGTCATCACACCCCTGTCATGGACAGATCACGCTCTCCTTCGGCTCGACTTTCCGATCGCCGCACCTCACTGCAGGGAGGCGGAACCGGACATTCCTATATGGTTCCGCCCCAGGCTCCTGATGGACCCGATAAGGTTCCAAAGGGAGCTTGGGCCAATTCCTGTGGACTTGCCCCGCGACTCGACTGAGGACCTAGTGGCCGCATGGTTAAGTGCGGCCACGGGGGCCTTGGACCGAGTCGCGCCCTTGCGGCCTCTCTTGCGGCGACGAACCACCTGGGCTCCTTGGTTTACCGAGGGGCTTAGGGGGATGAAGCGCCACAAGAGACGCCTAGAGAGCAGATGGAGATCTTCTCGCTCCGAAGCCGACCGAACACTAGTGAGAGACCATATTAGGACTTACTTAGTGGCGATAAGAGTGGCCAAACGTGAGTATTGTGCCACTCTTATTGCATCCGCAGATAACCGCCCTGCCGCCCTGTTTGGGGTGACCCGCTCCCCCCTTCAACAGAGGCCGCGGGAAGCCTCTTTACAGGGTCGAGCAGAGGAATTTGGGATTTATCTGCAGGAGAAAATCACTCGGATTCGGAACGAGCTACCCTCCATCGACAGTGGCCCAGTCGAGCGGGCCGAGGCTGTTCTTGTGACACCATCTTGGGAGGAGTTTGATTTTGTTACCACCGAGGATATGGACAAGTTGTCAAAGAGACTTAGGGCTACCACATGTTTATTGGACCCGTGTCCCTCCTGGCTTGTACTGGCATCCTGGGAGACGACACGAGGCTGGCTCCAGGGCATTGTCAACGCATCTTTGAGTGAGGGGTCCTTGCCTGCCGTCTTGAAAGAGGCGGTAGTAAGGCCCCTCCTCAAGAAGCCGTCCCTGGATCCAGCATTATTAGAGAACTATCGTCCCGTCTCCAACCTCCACTTTCTAGTGAAGGTTGTTGAGAGTGTGGTGGCTCAACAGTTTCCACGACACTTGGAGGAAGTTGATTATCTAGACCCGCGCCAGTCCGGCTTCCGACCCGGGCACAGCACCGAGACGGCATTGGTCGCGTTGGTTGATGATCTCTGGAGGGCGCGGGATAGAGGATATTCCTCTATCCTAGTCCTATTAGACCTCTCAGTGGCTTTTGATACCATCGACCATGGTATCCTATTGCGCCGACTGGGGGGGTTGGGGCTGGGAGGCACTGTTTTGCGGTGGTTCTCGTCCTACCTCTCTGGTCGGTCGCAATATGTGTTGACAGGGGGGCAGAGGTCGTCCTCGAGACCCCTCATATGTGGGGTTCCTCAGGGGTCGGTCCTCTCGCCCCTCCTATTCAACACATATATGAAGCCGCTGGGTGAGATCATCCGTGGTTTTGGGGTGGGATATCATCTGTACGCTGATGATACTCAGTTGTACATATCCACCCCAGACCATCCCAACGATGCCGTCGAGGTTATGTCCCGGTGCTTGGAGGCCGTACGGATCTGGATGGGTGGTAACAAACTCAAGCTCAACCCGTCCAAGACTGAGTGGCTGTGGCTTCCGGCCCCCCGGTTCAGCCAGATTATTCCAACTCTGGCCATTGGGGGCGAAACACCGGCCCCCGTGGAGAGGGCGCGCAATTTGGGTGTCCTCCTGGATTCCCAGCTGTCTATGGAAGATCATGTGGCAGCCATGGCCAGGGGGGCGTTTCATCAGGTACGCCTGATGCGCCAATTGCGCCCCTTACTGGACCGGGGTGCCTTACGCACAGTCACTCAAGCACTCGTCACCTCTCGACTCGACTACTGTAATGCTCTCTACATGGGGCTCCCCTTGAGGTGCACCCGAAAGCTGCAGCTAGTCCAGAACGCAGCCGCGCGGGTGATTACGGGAGCGCCTAGACACTCCCACATAACACCTATCCTGCGCGAGCTGCACTGGCTTCCTGTGGTCTTTCGGGTGCGCTTCAAGGTTTTAACGACCATCTTTAAAGCGCTCCATGGCTCGGGGCCTAGTTATATGCGAGACCGCCTCCTGCCCCATACATCCCTCAGACCGATACGCTCCCACAGAGAGGGCCTCCTCAGGGTGCCGTCGGCTGGACAATGCCGACTGGCGACACCCAGGGGGAGAGCCTTCTCTGTGGCGGGCCCAGCCCTCTGGAACGACTTACCCCCTGAACTCCGCACCATCTCCGACCTCCACCTCTTCCGCAAGTGTCTGAAGACACACCTATTTCATCTAGCCGGCCTAGCGTAACCTCCATACTGACTATTAGATAGTTTTTAAACTTGGGATTTTAATTCGGTTTTTAGCGCAGGGTTTATTTATTAGAATAAGTATTTTAAATTTTATATATTTTATATATTTTGTATGTATTTTAACATCCCTGTGCGCCGCCCTGGGTCCTAACAAGGAGAAGGGCGGGGTATAAATTTAATAAAATAAATAAGGTTATACAGTTACATTCAAGGACTCAGGCTCAACCCGACCAAGACCGAGTGGCTGTGGTTTCCGGCTGCCCGATTCAACCAGCTCACTCCATCGCTGGCCATAGGGGGCGAACATCTTGCCCCTGTGGATGGGGCGCGCAATTTGGGTGTCCTCCTGGATGCCCGGCTGTCCATGGAAGATCAAGTGACAGCCGTGGCCAGGAGGACGTTTTACCATGTTCGCCTGGTTCGCCAATTGCGCCCCCTATTGGATCGGGACACCCTTCGCACAGTCACTCATGCGCTCGTGACATCCCGACTGGACTATTGTAACTCTCTCTACATGGGGCTCCCCTTGAGGTGCACCCGGAGACTTCAGCTAGTCCAGAACGCAGCCGCGCGAGCAATTATGGGAACCGCCAGGTTTACCCATGTAACACCGCTCTTGCGCGAGCTGCACTGGCTACCTGTCGTCTTCCGGGTGCGCTTCAAGGTGTTAATTATCATCTTTAAAGCGCTCCATGGCTCGGGACCTAGCTATCTGCGGGATCGGATCCTGCCTCATACATCCTCACGGCCGATTCGCTCCCACAGAGAGGGACTTCTCCGGGTGCCGTCCACTAGACTTTGTCAGCGGGCGACACCCAGGGGAAGGGCTCTCTCTGTGGCGGGCCCGGCCCTCTGGAACGACCTTCCCCCCGACATTAGGACGACCACGGACCTCCGCTCCTTCCGTCTTAAATTAAAAACACATCTTTTCTGTCTGGCCGGCCTAGGATAGTCTCTCTGTCTCTGGGGTTTTATTGGGAAGTTTTTTAGTTTAGTTTTAATGGGGAATTTTAGCACAGGTTTAGGTTTAATTTGTTTTTTAAAGAAATGTTTGTATATATTTATTGTTTTTTATTCTTCCTGTGCACCGCCCCGAGTCCCTATGGGGAGAGGGAGCGGTTTACAAATATTAAATATTATTATTATTATTATTATTATTAAGGAGAATGAGTGTTTGTTAGAGAAGGGTGGAACTAAGGTTACTGGAACGTTGAAAGATGGCTTGTATGTATTGACTGAAAATAATGTAGCTAATGCTGTATGCTCAAATGTGAGGCCACATGATGAGTGCATTCACCTTCTACACAGACGTTTAGGGCAACGTCTTTAATTTTCAGAAGCTTAAAGAGACTGCTAAATTGGTTTCTGGGTTAAGGTTGAAACCATGTGACAAATATCTGAGTTGTAATGTGTGTAACACAGAAAAGAGCAAACATACCCCAGCAAACAGGTTAGATGGATTTAAAACGAAGAAACCACTAGAAGTAGTATTTGCTGATCTTATAGGCCAGTGATGGCGAACCTATGGAACGCGTGCCACAGGTGGCACGTGGAGCCATTTGGCAGGGCACGCGAAGCGCTGCCCTGTCAGCTGGCAAGTGCACATGTGCATGCTGGCCAGCTGATTCAGCCATTTTTAAAGCCATTTTTAGTCCTCCAGAGCCTTCAGGGACCTTCAGGAGGCTTCCCTGAAGCCTCCGGAGAACTAAAAACAGCCCTACAAGCAAACTGGTAGTCAGCTTTGCTCGTAGTGTCATTTTTAGTCCTCTGGAGGCTTCAGGGAAGTTCCTGAAGCCTTCAGAGAGCCTATGGAGGGGCTGTTTTCACCCTCCCAGGCTGCTATAAAGCCTCTGGAGCCTGAGGAGGCCGAAAAAAGCATGTAAAAAATGGGAGGAGCACCTGTCATGCCTGCATACGCACTGGGGGGGGCGCATTGCATTATGGGTGTGGCACGCCGATGCACGACCCCCCTGCGCTCCCCCCCTTATGGCACGCAAGCCTAAAAAGGTTCGCCATCACTGTTATAGGCCCTATGAAGGCTAGTTTAGGGGGAGCTTGCTATGTACTAAGTATACAGGATCATTATTCCAGGTATGGGTTTTGCTATCTACTCAAAAACAAAGCTGAAACATTTGAAAAGTTAAGGAACTGGATACGGTTTGCAGAGAGAAAAGCAAAGGGAAAGATTGTAACCATAGTCACTGATAACAGAAAAGAATTTGTAAATAACAAGGTTAAAACCATGTTAGGTACACTGGGGATAAAACACAAGTGTTCTGCTCCACAACACAAAGCACGCATTGGACAAAGGGGTCAAACTCTGCAAACCATGGTAAGAACCATGCTGAATGATGCGGGGTTACCGATAGCTTTGTGGGGGGAGGCAATGTCATGTGCAAACAATATTTTAAATAGCGTAGTGAATTCGACTACAGGTAAAATTCCATACACATTATGGCATGGTAGGAAACCTGATCTGAGTTATATTCACACATTTGGGTCACCTGCATGGGTAAGACAAAAGGGGCAAAGTAAAGCTCAGAAATTAATATTTGTGGGTTACAACGCAAACCATAGGTCATACAGGTTCTGGAAGAAAGGCATGACGAGGATGATTAACAGTAATGATGTAAGGTTCCTGGAATATATAAACTGGGATAAACTGCAGAATAAAAAATAAATAATATTTGAGTCAAAACCTGAAAAAACTCAAGTAGAGAAAGAGAAAGCAGTAGAGACTACTCGAGAGGAGGGAAGAGAGCAGGAATATATAAAAGTGGAGAGTCCATCCACAAGTTCTGAATTGCCGAGGAGGTCAAAACGAAACACCAGGCCACCTGATCGTTATCAGGCAAGTCTGGTCTATAGGAAAAATACATTTTTCGGCAAAGTACACTGAGATAGCAACATACCAAGAGGACGATCAGACGATGTGGAAAGCTGCGATGGATAAGGGGTTGAAGTAATTAAAGAATCTGGAGATTTACGAGTCTGTTACAAACCCACAGGGGATAAATATAAAAAGAGTCCAAGTGAAGACAGGGAAATCAAAAGAGATTACATATAAAATATGATAGATGGAACAGGAAGTAATCAGTCTGTAACTGGTTATAATGAAGAGTATGCAACAAGGCAAATACTCTCAGGGCAGGATAATGTGTGTAATCAATCACCTGGAAATGGAGATGACATATCTGCATGCACTGTGAGAGCATATGATATACATGCAGAGGTTACTGGGTAATGAAGAAGGCTAAACAACATCACTGTTAGTTGTTAAGGAACAGTCAATAAGGTTTTAGAGAATCTGGGTTTTTGAAGTGTATCAATTATTAGGAGATTGAGGTATTAAAGTAAGGTGTCCAAGTACTGTATGTTAGGACAATCAAGCAGCTCTACTAATGGATACAAATTATAGCTGTAAAGGCAAGATCAAACACACTGATCTTAGGTATGTAAATATGATGGAGTGTTGTGATGCATTATGATTTAAGGATGTAAATATATATTGATCAACCCAAGGGGGAGTATGTTAGGATATTCAGCCTTATATTGGGTTGACAATATATATGAGCCTGTGTTCTTAAGAAGTTATGTAGCGTTAAGAACTGTCTTAAATTCTGATTGAATCTGATTGGCTGTGAGTATCAGCTATGCTATATAATCAAGGTCAGGAATGCAGCTCATTCCCTGTTTGATTCCTTGTGATCCTGTGTTACCTGATTGTCGTTTGAGAAGCTGAACTGTGAAGGAGGAGTATTGTTTTGCATAACTGTGAGATAATTGTGTTTGGTGTTGGACTGTTGTTATAATTGTTTGCGAAGTTAGTCGGAAGAAGCATTTTAGTTGCTACCAAGTAAAGACTATTTATTTTCTTACTATCACTGTTTTAGAGTTTGTTTGTGGTTTACAGCAACGTATCTCGTTACTGTCCGGTGAATTACACTATTCCGCATTTATTTGCTAACACTGGTAAAGGAACCAGAGTTCTGACACTGGTTCTGAACCCAGAGTTGCTAACACCCGGTGTCGCAAGATGGAGAACGCCGTGACGGGCAGCGATGAGGCAGTGACGAGGCAGCAAAGACCACACGGAGAGGAGCAGGAGCAGAGCAGGGAATGTGACAATGAAGAGGAGGACGACGAGACAAAGGCGCCGGATGCCAAACAACGAGGACGACAAACAGCAGGAACCACAGGAACGGAAGAACAAGGCGACGAAACGGCAGAACGCAGTAAGAATGGTAGGACAGCCGAGCGACCGAGCGGCAGGGCGATAGAGGCCAGGGTGGGGGCGGTCAAAGGAGCAGGAGCGGTAGGAATGGGGCCGGATAAAGATGAAGAACCGCAGGGATGGGGCGGCAGGAACGGGCTGGCGGCGGCCATAACGCCGCGCCAACCACAGTAACCTGGCCGCACACCCCCCGCCAGGCCCCGCCGGCAACCAACGCGCCGGCAGCCAGCGTCACAACTCTCCTTCACTTCACAGGCTCCCCCAAACGTTCACGGGGGCTGGTAACCAAACCTGGTACCCCCAACAAAGTTATTTCAGTAGGTATGCTCTTTTTCAACCCCCTTCGGCTCGCAGCTTGCAGCTCACAGCTCCTCCATCTTAGCAACCGGAACCGGAAAATTATATTATTATTGTTTTTCTCATTTCAAAAACATTCATTGATATACATTCTTATAAATACTATTTAACATTTATCTATTCATCATTAATCTCTATACACATCCTTACATATATACTATATGATACAGTTTGGATCGCTTTCTTGCCACCCCGTGTCTCCATCTTATTTTGCAACAGCCTCACTCCTGCTTTCTCAAGCTCCCTTCTCTGCCTTCTTGTTTCCTCCTCTCATTTTTCCTCTCTTCTTCCTTTTTCCCCTCTCTTTCCTCTCTCTTTCTCTCCTCTCTTCTTTCTTATCCTCTCTCATACTCTTCCTTTCCCTCCTCGTCTCTCCTCTTTCCGTTGTTCCCTTTGCTTGTTTATTTTCTCTGATGGGTTCTGGGGGTGGCGTTTCAACGTTCCGAACTTAATATATATATTTTCCCTTAAAATAAATTTCTATTAAACAATAATTCACATAAACATTGAACAAAGACTGAGGAGTTTAATACCTCCTCCAATTTTAGTCTAATTCATCCCAAAATGATAGGTCTTATGCACATCTTACAGTCGTTTTATAAATCCCTAATTCCCAACATTTCTCCTACACTTCTAATAATAGCTGTTTATTAGAGTTTATATAGAGAAAAAGATTAAAAAACAATTATTGACTAAATCTTAACCACTACTCCCATTAAAATCCGACACTCTGTTTCCCAGCCATAGATACCAGAAATCCCAACTTTTATTAAAAAGCGGTTCACTTTTCCCTTTAAGAATATGTGTCATCCTGTCCGCTTCTGCACATCGTAGGATCTTATCCAGGACCCGTTGGTTCGTTGGGATTTCCTTTGACTTCCAGTATTGCGCGTATGTCATGCGTGCCGCTGTTGTGATGTATATTAATAAGTACCATGCATCTTTAGGTACTTCTCTTGGCTTTATCCCCAACAAACTGGGTCCAATTGAAAATTAAATCCTGTGATTTCTTTTTTTTTTTTTATTGCAAAAGTTTTATTCAGACAAGTTTTCCCCCCTTTTACCCCCCCGACATATAATATAAAATCACATACAAAAAGTATACCCCTCACCTCCCCCCGTCTTAAAATAAAATTCTCATTCAAATATTGAGTATTATACCCCCAACCAACATGATATAAATTTAGTGTAAAATACATCAATCTCTCCCTGACACCCTCTTCTAAGTTAATTCAGCATATATACATCATAACATAACCATTTCCCATTATACCCATCTCTATATTGCTTATCCACTTATATTTCCCCACCCTCCACCCTAACCCACCCCCACCTCCCAGTCAATCCCACCCCCCCTGAGTTCCGCTGTACACCACTTTAAACATTCCAAACATCCCAGATATTATTTAATCTATTCACCTATCAATCCAAACATTCCTACCTAAAGGCTACATGGTATTTCCCAGTCTGATATTTATTCTGTATATAATTAATCCATTTTGCCCATTCCTGTGTGTAGCTCTCCTGCTTCTGGTCTTTTAGGAAAGCTGAAAGTTTTGCCATTTCCGCAAACCCCGCCACTTTTTGAATCCATTGAGCAATTGTCGGTACAAAATCTTTCTTCCAATGTTGAGCAATCAACAACCTAGCTGCTGTAACCATATACAAAAACAATTTTGTTTCCCCTTTACGAAAATCCTTAGTTATGCCCAATAGAAACATTTGCGGGGTAAATTCTAATCTTTTCTTAAATACGTTTTGCATAACCCACCATATTTTTATCCAAAAAGCTTTGACCTTATTGCAAGTCCACCATACATGGAAGAAAGTAGCATCTAAACACCCGCATCTCCAGCATTTAGGTTGAAAATTAGGATACATACATGATAATTTCTTAGGATCCAAATACCATCTATAAAACATTTTATAAAAATTCTCCCTTAAACTTTGTGACTGTGTAAATTTAATATTTTGAACCCATATTTTTTCCCACGTATCCAACATAACGGGTTCATCAAAATTCTGAGCCCATTTAATCATACAATCCTTGACCAACTCACTTTCTGAATCCCTTTCTAACAGTACATTATATATTCTTTTAACATGTTTTGGGCCAGTCTCTTTTATCTGCTTGATCAACTCCACTTCTTTATCCATAAAACCAATCCTGCGATCTTCTTTCCATCTCTTCTGTAACTGTGTGTAGTGTAACCAATTTAAAGTAATTCCTGCCTCCAACAGTTGTTCCAAAGTTTTCATCTGCCATTCGCCCCTGTCAAAAGTAAGCACATCTTTATATAAACACCCCCCGAGTGACTTAGTATTTGTAATCCACATGGTGTCTGCAAGATCCAACCAAAGCGGTATTTTATAATCCCAATTAGGCCGGTGCTTCCTCCAAATTCTCATCAGGGCACTTCGGAGAGCATGGTTGTTAAATACTTTATCCACCTTTTCTTCATAAAACAGATATGCATGCCAACCCAACACAAGATCATGACCTTCTATATTCAATAATTCAGATTTTGTTTTCCCAAACCAATCTGCCACACACATCAATGCCGCCGCTTCATAATACAATCGAAGGTTTGGGAGTCTAAGTCCACCTCTTTCACGAGTATCTTGCATAATCTTCATCTTTACTCTCGGCTTTTTCTCCTTCCAAACAAATTTATTTAATGTTGCTTGCCATTCTGACAAGATTTTATCTGATTTAAGCACCGGTATCATCTGAAATAAAAAAATGAATCTAGGTAGAATATTCATTTTAATTGCTGAAATCCTTCCAAGCAGAGATAGTTGTAGCTTATTCCAAGCTTGAAGATCCTTCTGTATCTGTTGCCACAACACTTCATAATTATTTGAAAAGAGTTTTGTATTTATTTCTGCAATTTGTATTCCTAAATATTTAACTTTAGAAACTGTTTCAAAACCTGCCAAGCTTTCAAGTAACTTCCTCTGAGTCTCTGACATATTTTTAACCATCATTTTCGTTTTGCCTTGATTCAGTTTAAACCCAGACGCCATGCCAAATTCTGCTATGATGTTTGTGGGTTTTGCATATCAATGGAAGGTGATTAAGCCTTCTCCGACAGCATCCACCCCCATCCAACGGGCTGGTTTGGGAATAAGCTCAGCACAAAGGTTTCAGCAAAAGCCAGCCCCGTCTTCAGGTGGGATGGCTGTATTTATTAGGTTCTCTAGATAAAGGAGGGGTTACAGTCTCCTCTTACTATCTACATAAATTCCTAAGGGAGGTGTTACAATTCCTCCCTGCTGCCTACTTTTAGATTCGTTTCTCCACATAAGTTTCGTTTCCTGGAAAGCCATGACTTTCGAGGGGGATGCGAAAGTAATAGGGTGGTACCTCCTGGTCCTAGGCTTACAAATCCACTTGCTTTCTATGAGCAAGCTATTGTGCCTGAACCATGGCTTGTTCATTCCAACATCTCCTCCTTTTTGTTTTTATTCATTTTTAAGGTAGGCGATTGGGAATCAGATGGGGAGTCAGAATCTTCGGAGTCTGACACAGCCCATTGATAGCTCTTTTGTTGTTGTTCCGTTGTTATCCGTTCATAGCCTTCACGTGACAGTATCATGGCTTCAACAGTGGAGAAACGTTTTTGAAAAAAGTTGACTAATCTATTCATGACATGATTCAATACAAAAGGTCCTATAATACATATAAGCAGCAATTTGATCAAAGGTCCAACAATGGCAGTAACAAGGGTTGTAAGCCGTGGGGAAAAATCAAACATAGGGATGTCAGAAATTGTTGTAGGTGAGAAATAGAGCTCTCCTTCTGGGTTGGGTCATCCGACTCCACCTCATGGCACCTTTGGAATAAAACCTTTGAACATCATTATTAATGAAGGCAAACATTGAATACAGCAACATAACATAACAAGCATAGCAACAATACCAATTATTGTAATTACAAAGTTCTTTTACCATGTTATATTAGAGAGCTATGTATATAATTGCGTCTTGTTAAATGCTGAATTTAGTACAGTTCTTTTATCTGCCATGTCTGAAGAAATGGTTGATGTGTCCATCTTTGTTCGGGCTGGACCTGGTTAAGCACCGAACGATGGGATCAGGATCGGCAGCTGTTGGGAAAGATGTCCTTTTTCCCTTGTGTCAAATAGTCAGGTGTTGGTGGATGTGCAGCCAAGTTCAGCAAAACCACCTCTATTGCTTTGGTCACAAGGTGTTTTCCATCAAAGCTTTGGCAGGTGTACAGTCCGATGGTGGCTTCAGAGGCTGTAAATGTCAATGTCATTGTGCAGGGGTGATGTGAGTATATCATGTAATGTCCTGTGTGTGGGCTGACATGTTTACCTCTGTGTAGAAAGGCAAAAGGACAATAAATTTGTTCCGGATCCTTGCATCTGATGACAGCTATGGCTCCTTTTTGGAGAAACTGGAACAAGGGTCTGGATTCAAGGAGTTGATGCGAGAGTTGGAGCAGGAACAGGAGCAGGAACAGCTTGGGATGGTTTCAGGTGACAACCAGGAACCCAGACAATGGTGTTGTCTGCAAATATGGTGGCGTAACCACTTTCTCACGTGATGAACTCTGCTGGTCCTCGCCAGGTCAGGTCAGGTTGACGCCGGTAATAGACAAGCGGTCGCTGATGTTCAGCAGAGGGGGAAGAAGAAAAGTAACAACAAGCAGCGGACGTGGGGGGGTTTCCGGTGAGGTTAAGAAAGTTTAAGACATAAAGACAAAAGTTTAATGTGTTTTGCACCGCTGGGAGGCTGGGGGGTCCTTTTCCCCTGGTATCCGAATATCTGTTTAGAGCATTCTTTATTATTCCCCAATTCTGACAAAAGGCCGAAAATGCTTGGCTAGTATAAGCAGGCCCGTTGTCTGTTTTTAATTCATTTGAGCGTCCCAACGAAGCAAAAGAGCGAATACAATGATTGAGGACATGCTTTATAGTCTCACCCCTTTGAGGGGTGGCGATGATGAACCCAGAGTATGTATCAATGGATACATGAATGTACTTCCATGGGGAAAAGGAAGCATATTGGGTAACATCCATTTGCCAAATTTGATTACATTCTGTTCCTCTGGGATTGACTCCCATGGGAATAGAATGTGCTTGTTTGCTACAAGCAGGACAAGACCCTTTGGATACAAAGGAATGGAGAAAAAACAATCTTTTATATCATGTCATATTTTTGAGAAATCAATTGATTCACCTTTTAGCGAAGACCCTTTGGTTGTAAAAATCCACCGTGGGGTGTGAGGTGAATAGGCTTCTGGGAGCAAAATCATGATGGCAAGCAGTTCCCCCTTTGTTTTGTATAAGCGGAGAATTAAGTAAAGCCAATACTCCTCTAGAAGTAAAATTTAAATGTGGAAAAATTATGACAGGCAAAGCAAAAAATAACGGTTCACACAAAATTCAAAAAACTTGGAATCAACACCCAAAAATTCAAAAAACAATTTAGATGGAAGGAAATTTTCAAAGGCAGATGTCAAAACAAACAAATCTGACATCAAAAAACGAAATGTGGGAAAAACCAGCTTCATTGTTATGGAAGCTAGGTAACTCATTAAGTATGTGAGAAAATTTTAAAATGCAGGCAAAATAGCAGAAAATCATTCCTGCATATGGATAAAAATAAAACTAAAAAAATGTTCAAAAGAAAATCCAAAATTGTTGGCAAAACTGAAAAATAATTATTATACAGTTCCTTAAAATTGTTATACTAATTGAATTTCATGAAAGAAAAGTGAAATGTGAAATGTGATTATTAGTAAATAAATGTGGGTATGTTGTGAAACTCACTTAAAAATCCCTTTCTTTCTGCTTCTTAAAAATCCCTTTCTTTCTGCTTTCTGCTTCTATCTCTTATTCTCTTTTCTTTATTACTTTCTCTTACTTTCTTTGTCTTTCTCTCTTTTCTACCTTCTCTCTCTCTTTCACGTCCCTTTCTTTCTGCTTCTTAAAAATCCCTTTCTTTCTACTTTCTGCTTCTATCTCTTATTCTCTTTCCCTCTCTTTCCCTTACTTTCTTTGTCTGTCTCTCTTTTCTACCTTCTCTCTCTCTCTCTCTCACGTACTAGTTTCTTTCTTGCAGTCCCCATTAAGATGTGTGAGTGAGTGTGTGTGTGTGTGTGTGTGTGTGAGTGTTTGCCCTGTGTGATTTCCCCCCCCTGCCTCCCTCCGCACTCAGAGAGAGGCAGGCAAGAGGGGGGAGAAGTGGGCAAAAGAATTCGCGGGCAAAAAAAAATGTGCTGCTGGCAAAAAATTCTGCTTGTTTTAGCAGTGTGTGTGTGTCATTAAGGGGGGCAGCAGTTCTGACCACACCCTTACAATTAGATAAATGTTCAAGTCACAATAAGCCAAATTAGAGACTTAAACGGAGGCCTGCATAGACAAAAAGGACACACTTTATGCTTTGATCAAAGTTAAAGTTCTGAGAGTGGATTTTCATTCACATGTGCAAAGGACATGGAAAGAAAATTTTACAAAATTCGATGGGATTGTCCCTTTTACACCAAAATAACTTAGTTCTTCAAAAAACCTTTATTTTTACATTCTAATTTCTCTAACTATTCTAAAATATTCTAATCAACATTGTAAACTTCAAGTCATATAACCTAACATATGGTAAAGCTTAGATCATATATCCTAACTCAATCTGCATCCTTCCTCATATAACCTAACTTAATTTGCATCCTTACTGGCTCAAAAGGTCTTTGTTTGCTTAATTGCCCACTTAGCAATATAAAAGAATGTGAAAAGTTTTAAAGGAGCAGAGAGTTACGTTCTTTTTTCCTTAAAGAAAAGGTGATGGTAAAGATAAATTTTCAAATCTTATCATAGGAGGAACACAATAAATTGGTGGCATATATTAAAACAATCTTCCTAAACAATAGATCTTGTTACATATCTGAAAGCCAATTAGGTTTTAAGCGTGCAGAAAAATGCTGGGACAAAGGAAAAGGGGGGAGGAGAGGCGAGAAGGCAGGGGGTGGAAAGAGTGGAGGCAGAGGGGGGGAGGCAGAAGCATAGCAAGCTTTATGCAAGAATCGGTTAACTCTCTCAGCTCCTTAAGGTGCGCGACCTTCTGCTTTGAGAGTTTTACCTCCATACCTACGTAATATCCAGTCATGTTTCAGAGAGGACGATGGCCAGCTTCCCTCAAGCGAGTGGTATGGAGGTTCCGAAGACGTATATCAGAAGGGTTTTTTTTCACCTTGCTTCGAGGCTTTAGCCTTGCTAATATCACGTCGATGGGTCGCCAGATGTGGGTTTTGCATATCAATGGAAGGTGATTAAGCCTTCTCCGACAGCATCCACCCCCATCCAACGGGCTGGTTTGGGAATAAGCTCAGCACAAAGGTTTCAGCAAAAGCCAGCCCCGTCTTCAGGTGGGATGGCTGTATTTATTAGGTTCTCTAGATAAAGGAGGGGTTACAGTCTCCTCTTACTATCTACATAAATTCCTAAGGGAGGTGTTACAATTCCTCCCTGCTGCCTACTTTTAGATTCGTTTCTCCACATAAGTTTCGTTTCCTGGAAAGCCATGACTTTCGAGGGGGATGCGAAAGTAATAGGGTGGTACCTCCTGGTCCTAGGCTTACAAATCCACTTGCTTTCTATGAGCAAGCTATTGTGCCTGAACCATGGCTTGTTCATTCCAACAGATGTTTTTCATCTGGATTACTGAGTTCATAGGATGTGAGAGGGTAACAACCAGATCATCGGCAAATGCCCTAGTTCTGTATTCTTTTTGCCTAATAATTATACCACTTAAAGAGTTAGAATCCCTAATTGTATTCAACAAGACTTCCAGGGTTAAAATAAATAACAATGGAGATAGTGGGCACCCTTGCCTTGTACCTTTTTGTATTTCAAAATTTGCAGTCAAACTTCCATTAATAATAAGTTGCGCATATTGCTGCTGATAAATTGCACCAATCGCTTGTCTCAATCGTGGTCCCATATCCATCTTTTCCAAAGTCTTGGTTAGAAAGTTCCAATTCACTCGATCGAAGGCCTTCTCCGCGTCCAAAAAAACCAGCACTGCCGAGATCTGCTTATTCTTATCAAGATAGTCAATCAAATCTATAATTTGTCTTACATTCTCCTTCATGTGTCTCCCTTCAATAAATCCTGCTTGGTCATCATGAATAACCTCTTGGATAACTGGCATCAATCTATTGGCAAGTACTTTAGCATATATTTTATAATCCGTGTTTAGAAGAGATATCGGTCTGTAATCCTCTGGTTTCATAGGGCCATCTTTGTCCTTAGGTATCAATGATATAAAAGCTGCTTCCCATGAGGAAGGTATTTTACCTCCTTGTTGTATATTAAATCCTGTGATTTCTAACAACCAATTTTTGATAGTAGTCCAGTACCTTTTAACCTTTGGGCAGGTCCACCACTGGTGAAAGAAGGTGCCGCTGGCAGTCACATTTCCAACATTTGTCAGTTGTAGCAGGGAACATTTTGGAAATCCTTGCTGGGGCCAGGTACCATCTATAAATCATTTTGTAAATGTTTTGTTTAAATGCCGTCGCTAATGTGAGTTTAGTGTTTTTGATCCAAATTTGTTCCCATTCCATTGGTTCTATCATTCGGCCAACGTTCTTCCTCCAAGCAATCATAATACCTTTTACAGAGTCCCCTTCCGTCTTATGGAGCAAAAATTTTTTTTACATTTATTTATTTTATTTCGGATTTATATAACCGCACCCTCTCCCCAAAGGGACCCGGGGCGGTGCACAGGAGGTTAAAACACAGCAGTATCACAATATAAATAATTAAAACCAAATTAAATAAGTTATCCCTGTGCTAAAATTTAAAAGGTTAAAACATAATCCCATTTAAAACCCAATTAAAACAATTTATTGTACAGACTGTAGGCTAGGTAAATGACTTAGGCCAAGCTGGCCTGATGAAACAGGAGTGTCTTTAATTTCTGGCGGAAGGTGCGGAGGTCCGTAGTTGTTCTGAGGTCGGGGGGTAGGTCGTTCCAGAGGGTTGGGCCCACCACAGAGAAGGCCCTTCCCCTGGGCGTCGCCCGCTGGCATTGCCTAGTGGACGGCACCCGGAGAAGTCCCTCTCTGTGGGAGCGGATCGGCCGCAGGGATGTATGAGGTAGGATGTGGTCTCGCAGGTAGCTAGGTCCCGTGCCATGGAGCGCTTTAAAGATGGTAATCAACACCTTGAAGCGCACCCGGAAGACCACAGGTAACCAGTGCAGCTCGCGCAGGAGCGGTGTTACATGGGAATATCTAGACGTTCCCAAGATCGCCCACGCGGCCGCATTCTGGACCAGCTGTAGTCTTCGGGTGCACCCCAAGGGGAGCCCCATGTAGAGAGCATTACAGTAGTCTAGCCGGGATGTCACAAGCGCGTGAGTGACTGTACGAAGGGCGTCCCGGTCCAATAAGGGACGCAACTGGTGTACCTGGTGGAATGCCCCCCTGGCCACGGCCATCACATGATTGTAAACTTTAGAGATAAATTTACTATCCTCACCCCAAATGATCATATCTAGTTCCTGTGGTGATATATCTATTCCAAATTCCTGCTTATCCTTATTGAATCTTGAACTCATCTGTAAATATAACGACCACTCTAATTCAATTCCCTCAGTGCGTAACTCCTCTCTAGACTTTAGGTTCCCCTGAACATCTGTAAGATCTTTGTATCTCAAATTCCTATTTGGGTTATGGAGTGTCGAATACGTTACTGCTTCTAAGGGGGCGAACCAGCAAGGAATCTTCATATATAGCCAGCCTTTCACCTTCTGCCAGGATTTTATTAATATGCCTCTAATATAATGATTAGAAAACATTTTATATTGGCTATCCTTCTTTGGCCATAGGTAGGCATGCCAGCCTTGGAGTAGATTATACCCTTCAATGGTTAGAACCCGTCTTCTTGAGAGTTGTATCCAATCCCTAATCCAAGCTAAATTAGTGGCATGATAATAGAGCTCCCAATAAGGAAGTCCTAATCCTCCTCTCATCCTGTGCTCCTGAAGCATTCTCCTTTTTATCCGTGGTTTCCTGCCAACCCATACAAATTTACTGACTATTCTTTCCAATTTATTAAAAAAAACATTATCTAATTTGACTGGGGCATTTTGGAATAAGTACAGCCACTTTGGTAGAATATAAGCCTTAATCACTGCGATACGTCCTAAAATTGAGAGTTGGATATTTCTCCAAGAGTTTATAAAACAGTTAAAGCTTAAATATATTCAGTGTACCCAAAGAGTCAAAAAATGAAAGTAAAGAAAAGGCACAAAGAGCCAGTCCACGTTGAATTGCAATGAAAGTCCAGCCTGGCTTCTGACAATAAAAAGGGGAAAAAGGAAGTCTTCAATTGGCCATGTCTTAAATCCACCGCTTACTCTCTAATCAGCCTTTATTTTAAATTGAATTTCCAAATTTAGAGTGTTCTCTCTCTAATAGAAAAAAGTTGAAAACTCTCACAAAAACAACATGCTTCTCTCCTGCCCTCGGAGCTGACGGCAGTTTCAGCAGCCTGGGGGCTGACTCACGATCACTGTCAAAAGGGGCTTTTTCAAGGTCACCAGAGACTTTGCGGGTGTCTCTGGGACCACAGGATATACCCCTACCTTTCACTGTCTCTACAGGATGGTTTAGGTCCGGATTGGACCGTCCAGATGACCCGAATTCGACGGCGATCCTGGAGGTACCGGAAAAGTCACCGTATCACCATGATGCTTAGCTCCTCCTCCCTCTTTTTTAATGTTCTGAGCATGCACAGAACAATTTACTCTCAACTGCACACACACATGCATGCAAAATGCGCGCACAGAAAACTAGCAGCAATGCCGGCAGCAACCCACCCCTGAGTAACACCACACTTGGAATACTGGATCCAGTTTTGGTCATCACAATATAAAAAAGATGTAGAGATTCTAAAAAGAGTGCATGATTTTTATTCTATGCCTCTGTTTATACAACCAAGGATTGTATTAGCTTTTTTGGCTGCCGCCGCACACTGCTGGCTTATATTTAAGTGATTTGATGAGTTCCCCTGTCAGCCCTGGAGCCAACCTTAATGGTAGTCTTCAAGGCTGGCAGTTTTGATTCTGCTGTGGGTGTTACTTGGAACCCTGGCATCCCCTTCTATTCCCTCATCTAAGTCATTTATGAAGATATTGAAGAGTACTGGGCCTAAGACAGAACCTTGTGGTACCCCACTGCTTACTTCTCTCCATGTAGATGTAGTACCATTAAGGACGACTTGTTGAGTACAGTTTGTCAGCAAGTTACAATTGCATCTGGTGGTGATGTTGTTTATCCCACATTTTTCTAGTTTACCAAGCAGTAGATTGTGGTCTACTTTGTCAAATGCCTTGCTGAAGTCTAAGTATATTATGTCCACAGCATTCTGCTGGTCTACTAATTTAGTCACTCTGTCATAGAATGAAAAAAAGATTGGTTTGGCATGATCTCTTTTTAACAAACCTGTACTGGCTACTAGTTATAACTTTGTTTCTAGATGTTCACAGATTTCTTTTTTGATTAGCCTTTCCAGTATCTTCCCAGGTATTGATGCTAGGCTGATTAGTCTGTAGTTTCCTGGGTCTGTACCCCCCCCCCCACTTTTTTTTTTTTTGAAGATGGGAACAACATCAGCTCTTTTACAATCCTCTGGTAGTTCCCCAGTACTCCATGATTTTTTAAAATATATGATACAATGGTTCTGAGATAACATCTGCCAGCTACTTCAGAACTCTGGGATGTAATCCCTCTGATCCCGGTGATTTATATTCATCAAGGTCAGACAGGTGTTCTCTTACCATTTTCTTGTTTATTTTAATTTTTATTTCTAGTCTGTCTTTTACAGTTATGTTTTTGGTAGGTTGGGCTATAGTTTCTTTTTGCGTGAATGCTAATGCAAAGAATGAGTTAAGCAGCTCTGCTTTCTCTCTACTGCCTGATACTTCCTTGCCATCTTCTCTCTTTAGTGTACCGACTGTTTCCTTGACCTCTTTCTTGTTATTTATATGTTAAAGAAACTTTTTTGAAAATTATTTTTGACTTTTGTTGCAAGTGTTCGTTCATTCTGAGCCTTTGCTTTCCTGACTTCATCTTTGCAGATTTGGGCTATCTGCTGATATTCTGCCTTAGATATGTGTCCCTCTTTCAATTTTTTGTACTTTTATCTTTCAGTTTATCAGAGAGATTTTGTGCAACCATGCTGGTTTCTTCTTGGATTTCTTATTATTCTTTTTCAGTGGTATTGTCTGGGACTTGGCTTTTATGATCATATTTTTCAGAGTTTCCCATGCTTCTTGAGTTGTTTTCCTCTTTAGGTTTTTTATCTGTGGAATTTTTTCTTAGGCTCTCTCTTATATTTGTTAAAATCAGCTCTTTTAAAGTTTAAGATACTAGTTGGATTATATTCTATTGCTTGTGTTTGTATTATTTTGAATTCCAGTATGACATGGTCACTCACACCCAAAGTTCTGGCAACTTCAGCTCCCTCTTATCACTTCTTTTCTATTATCTAGAATTAGGTCCAGTATAGCTTTTCCTCTAGTTCCCTCCTCTACCTTTTGGATGACAAAGTTGTCAGCTAGGGTATTCAGGAATCTGTTCGATCTCCCACTTGCTTCAGAGTTTGTCTCCCAGTCAATAATCAGGGTAGTTAAAGTGTCCCATTACTACTGTGGCAATTTAGGGTGTGTCAAGTTTTTCAGCTTTCAATTTTGAAACATTAGGGGTGCTCAAAGGTTGTTACATGCCTTGTGGATTGTAAAGATATTTTTTTTTACTGTAATTTTTTATTTATTTTTGAAGAAACACAGATAAAGCAAACATATTTAAAAAAACAACCATAAAAAGCCATCTTCCGTTACAAATTACAAATCATGAAAATTGTATCAGTTAATCACAAAATTCCACACATTTCTTCCATATCAATTTTTGCAATTATTCTGTCTCAACCTCAATTTAATTGATTGTCTTTACATCCTTCTATATGTAAAGTAAAAGTATAGAATGGCATTCCACCAGCAAAACAGACCAAAAAAAAAGAACAAAGTTAAAAATAAAGCTAAAAAGGAAGAGTCATCACTCTACACTGTATCCTTTAGAAAGCATTCCAACTGGTCTCACATAACTTCTGTGCATCTCTAAAATGATTATCATTCAAAAATAATCTCATTTTATAAATTATACTCATCTAATATTCCCAATTTAATCTATCTTCTTCTTCAAACCTGTCTTTAAAACACAACCACCTAATAGGATCCATTTTCTATTCCCAACAGACGTACACATATACATACAATAATATTCTAAAACCATCTAAGTAATTATTGATCATCAAAATATCAATTTTCATTATCAGCCAGTATGAACTGTGATTATTCCACTGAATAGCTCCTAATTTCTATGTTAGTAGCTCTTCAATAATATCTAATACAGTCTTAAATTTGTTTATATCTAATCTCATAGATTTCTACAAATACATAGATACATAAATATATATCATTAAACTACAACCTTATTGTTAATTAATCTTATTGTAAATGACTATTAATTAACTAATAATCCTTCAATGATATTCTAAACATATTAATCATGAAAAGATAACAGCTTTCCTTATTAGCCAGTGTCTCAGTAGCAAGTTGGACTTTTCTCTTTTGCCATTTGTGGCCCCCGTCTCTTTTTAGTCTTCTTTCCAGATTTTTGATAAACTTTTTTGTCCAATATAACTCTCCAATAATACCGCTGTCCAGTTCCTGTCTTTAGATATTGTTTGTTTTTAAATATCAGACGTATTTCTGGAGAGGTTTCTCCTCTTTCATCCATCTTCAAATCTTTTTCTTTCCCCTCTTTCCCTTGATAACCAAGCTGAGGCTCAGGTACCTCAAATTCTCTTTTAAATATTCCCTTCTCTATATTTTCTTGCACATTTGATACGTCAATATCTTTATCTTTATCTTCAACTAAAATACATATCCCTTTATCTTCCTCCTTTTCTTCTTTCTCTTTGATTTCTGGAATCTCCAATTGGTCATAATTTGGTATAACAGACATAATTTTATCCAGTGCATCATTTATTCTTCTAGTATTTTGTTTCAGTAAGTTTAAAATTTCAGCCAAAGCGTTCTGGTTTTCTGGAGTATTCTCATCAAAGTATAAAACCATGTTGACAAATCCAAAAGATGGACAAATCCAAAGTTAGTTCTGGAGAGCGTTTCCAGTTTCAGACGCGACGGACGTGTTTTCTACACGTCCGCCACTGTGCTCCTTTGACGGGCACCTTCGGGAGCAGGGGGGGCATGGAAAGCCCCCCCTCCATAAGGGCAGTTGTGGAGAGGCCCCCACCTTGACGGCGGTCAAGGGAGCTGGCCCGCTGCGCCCCAGGAGTCGAAGGATGGAGTGCGGGGGGAGTATTCCCTTTCGCTGAAGGAGCCGGAACAATGGAGGATTTCCTGTGTGAGCTGAATTACCGGGGCTGAATGGCTGTGCCGAGGCTCCGGATTAAAAGCAACTGGAATGTGAGTTATCTGTTTTTGACTTTCTACATTCAACTTCTTGAACAGAAGAATACAGGAGGGAAACTACCCCCTTGGAAATAAAATCACCCCCGGGATCAGGAGAGAGTGAACTGACATCCGATTGACCATCTCTAAAGGAAATGTTTTATTAAACAAGGAATTGCTGTATAAATGTTTCATCTGAGTCTTGCTACAGTTAAAATGGATTTGTTACAAACTTTGCTTTTTCCACCACTGCCAGCAAGGCGGAAGATGGCGCTTCTTTGTTCCCAGAAGTGAAAGTTCTTTGATTATAAACATTCCTCTGGCATAATAAGCTAAACAAGACCAATTTAAAATATATACAAAAGAGCCTACTCTAGTGACTTTCAGTGTTCTCCCCTATTGTGAAGCCTTCTATTTTTGTTTTGCTCTGAAAAATACAATTTGGTCTTTTCCCTGGACTCTGCAAAAACTAATTGAACTTTGATAAGACTTTCTCTTTGTTCCTTTGTCTCAGACTTCACGGACTGTCTGCCCACCGACGCCATCTTCTTTCCTTTGTTCACATAAAGATTTAAGACTTTTAACCATGGCAGCGAGAAAGCCTCCACCAGGGAAATCACATTCTGCCCCAACATCTACAAAACCAAGTCCAACCTCACAGCCAAAAATTACTGAACTATTGCAGAAGGAAACAGAAGCAGGGGATGCGAAATCATCATCGATAGAGGAGATGCTCCAGAAAATAATGAATGAAATACAACAAATTCGGAAAGACAATTTGAGCACAAGGCTGGAACTGTTGGAGGCACAAAGAGAAATAACAAATAATAAGCAAAAAATTAAGGGGTTGGAGGGCGGGGCAGTTGTGATGAGGGAAGAGATAAAGGATTTTTTTTTTATATTGCAAAAGTTTTATTGGTTTTACAAATTTTTGGGATAGGGTAGGGTAAGGTGATACAAAAATTTTTTTTTTGAGAATTTTCACGTCGAAGTCATTGGCCCCTCCGGGCTGCTTGGTAAGACATTGGTGATACATTGTTCATTAATACAACAAGGTGAAGATAAATGCGTAAATCATACATTCTAAATTATATGCTGGCAATCATGTACAAACATCCAGACAAAGAATTATACTATGTTAATAAAAAGCAAAGTCATTTTTTAGATCTAAGTCTCTTGGCAATTGTGTCTTCTTGTTCTCCTCCCTGGCCCCCAGTGGGCGGGGCCGTGGCCCCCTCCATCCCCCCTGAATCTTCCCCCAGGATAGAGGAATGTTTTTTAAGAAAGGCTTCCGCCTCAGCAACTGTTTTAATCCTTACTCTTCCTCCTTCCCAGAACACCAACATCCCTTCTGGCATCGCCCACTTAAACCAAATCCCGTGGTTAAATAACTTTTTAGATAAGAAGGAATACTTCCTCCTCACCTCTCTAATCTTTTTTGGGATCTGCTTCAAGATGGCGACTTCCTTTTGTTGGTAAATTAAAGGCCCGTCTCTCTGCGCCTTCAGAATTCCCTCCCTGGTCGACCTTCTAACAAATTTAATATGTATCTCTCTGGGTACTTCATTTAACCTGGCATATGTTGAATTAATTCTATAGACTAGGTCAATGTCCCCCCTGATCTCCTCTTTAGGTTTGTGTAAATAGTCTGCTAAAATTGTACTCATGAGATCAGGAAGGCATTCACCAGTTTCCTCCAAAATGTTCTGAAATCTTAAAAAATATGACATTCTTTCAAAATCCATCCTAGACATATGACCAGACAAATCTGCAGTTTCAGTGTTGACATTTTTAAGTTCTCCCTTTGCCCCAGCCAACCCCACTTCCAGCTCCTCGGTCTTCTGTGTGTTCTCCATCAATTTTTTTTGAGTTTCCAAAAGTTCAAGCTTAGAGCTACACTGGTCTCTCCTCATCGCTTTAATTTCCAGCACCAAGGAGTTTAATGCTTCCTCCATCGCCGTCATTCTTTGTTCCAGTCCCGAATTCTCTGATTGTTTTTTTGAAGCCATGATGAGCTATTATAATCAATGCCACTAAGATGGCGTTTTTTGGGTGCGGCTGCTGGAGCAAGTCAGGAGAAAAAAAAGTTCAGCTCAAAGTTGTAACAAGCTGTAGAGCCCAGAGAAGAAACAGTTTCCACAGTCAATTGTTAAAAAAGAGAAGGTATTCCAGGGAAGGAACCAATTATTCCAAAAAAAATTTCCATTAATAAAGAGAGACAGTCCAAATTACAAAGAAATGTTGGTGATTTTCCATAAAGAAATAGTCATTCAGGAACAAAGAGGAGCCATCTTCCACCGCCCAGCCAGGCAGCCAGCAGGAGAGAGTGAAAAAAGAAATTGTTTCAATAAAGCCGGACTTAGATTTATTTATTTATTTATTTATTTATTTATAAAATTTATATAACCGCACCCTCTCCCCGAAGGGACCCGGGGCGGTGCACAGGAAATTTAAAACAACACAAATACAAAGTATAAATAATTAAAATCGAATTAAATAGTTTATCCCTGTGCTAAAATTTAAATAGTTAAGACATAATCTGACATAATCAGATACATTGTATAGAAACAAGCCGCGAAGCACTTTCACTTGTTCCGCAAAAGTCCGGATGAGAAATATCCGCTTCCTCGCAACGAGGAGCCATTTCTAAACGCCGCTGTTGTAAATCCGAGGGGGGGTTTAACAAACACCCCCCTCTACGTCTCTCTCAGTCCAAGCCGCCAGCAAAAAAGTGTTAAAGTCACTTACTCTCCGCCTCGTATCTCAAGCCCCGGCAAAGCCATCCGACTCGAGCGCTCCGTTCTTTCCGAATCCATTATTTGTTGCCATCCTCCATTGGCGAAGGGAACCAAGCCCCCCGCAGCATGTCTTCTTCCACCTGGACCGACGACAAGGACCGTTCCTCCAGCTGCCGCCAGCAGAACCAGTCCAGGCAAGCCAGCCCTACGGAGGGTCCCCCCCAGAAAAAAGGGGGGGGCACCCCGCCCCGTTAGGGGCAGAAAAAAGAACAAAACGGCGGACGAACCCCAAGGTTCATCCGTCGCCGCCAGAAGCCGGAACAGGAAGAACCGAGATAAAGGATTTTAAGAATGAAATTACAGATATTACAGGTCATATGTCTAGAATTGATTTTGAACGCATGTCTTTTTTTTTTTAAGATTTCAAAATGTTCCTGAGTCAGATACAGAAAATTTAAGAGAATTAATGGCTACGATCCTAGTGGATTATACCAAAAAAAATAAAGAATATATCTGGGGGGACATTGATTTAATTTATAAAATCAATTCAGCATATGCCAGAATAAATAACGTACCCAGGGAGATACATATCAAATTTACAAGAAGGTCAACAAGGGATGAGATCCTGAGAGCGCAAAGAGGAGGGCCCTTGATATATCAGCAGAATGAGATAGCCATATTGAAGCAAATTCCAAAAAAAATTCGAGATATAAGAAGGAAATACTCCTTCTTATCCAAAAAATTACACAAAAAGGGGGTTTGGTTTAAATGGTTGATGCCTGAAGGAATGTTGGTGTTCTGGGAGGGAGGAAGAGTTAGAATGAAAACAGTAGAAGAGGCGGAGGCCTTTCTTAAAAAGCACTCCTCAATCCTAGATGACGAAGATACGGGAACGGGAGGGGCCACGGCTCTGCCTACTGGTGGGGTGGAAGAAGAAGAAACAATAGCAAAGAGACTCAGATCACAAAAATGATTTTTTCTTTTCTTTTTTTTATATATGGTAATTCCTGTAAGGATGTTTATAGAAACAAAATAATTGAATGTATGAAATTTTAGATTATGAAATTACGATTGGAAATGTATGTACCCCTTCCTATCTTTTTATTCTATAATGGAATTGATACTGTAAGAAGACTCGGAGGCGGTCACCAGCACCGATATGGAAGCTCTAAAATATTGTTAAAAATACCCTATTTACCCCTTTCCTTTTATAAAATTGTAAAACCAATAAAATTACTTTACAAAAAAAAAATCCAAAGTTAGTTCTGCCACCTGGTCTCTGGCTTGTTTTATTTTGGTATTTTCAGTTATCAAAAGGCAGCTACTGTGGCCTTGACAATCATAGGAACAAACTAGCGACCTCCAGTGGCAACAAATTTTTACTTTTCAATACGTCTTTTCCTTTGTTGTTAAGAAAAAAAAAAGTAGAACATGTAATTCTTGTTTAGTTTTAAAAATATGCAATAACTCTTCAAAGTTAATTATAGAGATAGTCCCAGGTTCAAGATTTTAGGTGGCAAGAATAAAAAGAGAAGAAATAAAACCAGAAATAGTCCAATCACTTCCAAAGGGGGAAAAAAAATAACCTTGCTCTAGCGCTTCAATCCACAAGTTCAGAAAGAAATATATAAAAAAGGAAACCTCTCAGCTCAAAGCCTTTTGAATTAATTCCGCCGCTTTCTTCATAGTTAAGTTACTAAAAAAAAAGTTTCTTTGAGCAAAATGTTTCAAAAGAAAAGTTAGAATACCTTCCCGGTCAGTACTTTCACTTTCAGCTTCCTTCCTTCCCTCGGAACTTGCCGATACCTATGTTCCCCCGGGGGGGGGGGGCAGGGGACTGCCTTTTTACCGCCTTGCAGGAGCTCTTCCCTTGGGTCAAAACAGGGGTTTGTGATACCCCTGTGACCAGCAAGGCTTTGTCTCCCTCATCGCCATCCCTCCAGGATGGTTTAGGCCACCTACGAACCAAGGGGCGGCAAAAGTTCAACGCGGGTCTCAGAGAGCTGAGATCCTGTGTTGTGTCGGTGTGGCTTCGCTCCGCCCTCCCCAATATTTTTATTACTTTAATATAATTTAGACGTGTTTGGTAAATACTGCTAACTACATAAATATTATAACTTTTTAACATTTTGTTTGTTTCATTTCACAGGTTCTGTTGTCTTTCTCTTTTTGTTAAATGTTATTTTGTCTGAGAGTGTTAATACTGCTGGCCTCATTTCTTGTGAGTGTGATAACTGATCTTTAATTGCTTCTAAAAAAAGAAAAAGACTAGGAACATTCACTCATATGAGCAACCTAATTGGGACTGGCAGACACTTGTTGCCATCTGAACTCCCAACACTGTGAGACATTCTCAGATACAGCCTACTGTTAAGAGAACAAAGTAGTGATGATGCTAGAAACTACCCAGCAGCCAGTCTTGCAAGAGACATATATCCAAAAGTGCTTGAAAAGTTGGAATGTGTGAACAGTTCTTTTGTGACCCCTGTTTTAAATTCACAAGTGACAATCTTGAACAAGATCCAAGACAGCTGGGGTCAAGCCAAAAACATATCTCTTGGTAGAGGAAAGCTAGATGTCAAAGAACCTTTTACTGTGAAACTTGACAAACTGTTTGACATCTGTTAGGATATGCAGCCTTATATTGGATTGACAATATATATAAGTCTATGTTCATATATATGAGCCTATGTTCTTAAGGAATTGTGTAGCTTTAAGAACTGATTTATAATCTCATTGGCTGTAATTATACAGCTCTGCTATAAAGGAAGTTCAGAATCACAAGCTCATTCCCTGTTCGATTCCTTGTGATCCTGTGTTTACCTGATTGCCGCTGGAGAAGAAGAAGGAGGATCTGTTATGCATCACTGTGAGATAAACTTTGTTTGGTGAAGGACTGTTGATATTTGTTTGAAGATAGTCGGAAGAAGTATTTTAGTTGTGACAAAGTAAAGACTATTTATTTTCTTACTATCACTGTTTTAGAGTTTGTTTGTGGTTTACAGCAACGTATCTCGTTACTGTCCGGTGAATTACACTATTCCGCATTCATTAGCTAACATTGGTTATGGGACCAGAGTTCTGATACTGGTTCTGAACCCAGAGTTGCTAACAACATCCTCAACTGCAAGTGTCAAATTCTTCTGTGTGCTAACTGATTTGTGTATTCCAGTCTGTATCTAACCCTGGCTGACAGTTGAAGGCGGAAAGGGAGAGCAGAACAACTACAAAGCTAGCGAATACACAATTTGACTTATTGACTTATTCTGATATTCTGAAAAGTATTCTCTTAGAAAGTTGGAGAAAAATTTGTTTTAAAGCATGGCAACGGAACAGGCTGGCGCAATAACTCTCCAGGATTTTAAGGATTTGAAGAATTTTATAGCTAATGAAAGTAAAGAACTCAAAGGAATGGTTCAGGATAAATATGATCAGCTTGATAAAAATATACAATCAATGGCTAAGGGTCTGTCTGAAGTTGTAATTAAGGTTGATAAAAAAGTTGAACAATTGGCTTCGGAGTTGGAAGTTAAAGCGAAGGAAACTGATTTGAAATTTGTGGAAGTTGAGGGGAGAATGCAAAGGATGGATAATGAAATAATTATGATGCAATTTAGATCTATGGAATATGCCATCAGACTGAGGGGTATAAGAGAAAATCCTAGAGAAGACATAAAAAGAGTTTGTGCTGATGCTTTGGCTACGTTACTTAAACTGGATGATCCTGATGAGATTTTTTTTAAGATTGATAAAATTTATAGAGCAAACTCACGTGCAGCTTTACAAAGGCAATTACCAAGAGATGCTGTGATATATTTTACTGAGAGAAACCTTAGAAATGATATCTTGCAGAAGTCTTTTTACTCTTCTCTTCAAATAGACGGAAACCTGATTGGTGTTTTCAAGGAGTTACCACCAGCGATGTTAAAGCTTAGAAGGGATTTTGGATTTTTGGTAGTGGAGTTGAAGAAAAGACGGATACAGTATAGGTGGGATGCTCCAATGGGTGTTATACTGAGATATGAAGGTGTGAGGTATCGTTTGAACACCTTAGATAAGGCAAGAGAATTTTATTATGAAATACTGAAGGCAAGTGCTACGCCTCCACGTACATCCACACCAACAGATTTGGATATCTTAGAGCAGAGGTTGTTTGAGAAAGAGACAGAAGAACAAATAAAGCAGATGCAAAAAGAGAAGGAAGCTCAGGGTGCTGTAGGTGGATCCCTAGTGGATCCTTCTGGATCTCCTTTAAGTTCTTTTTTGGAGGAACCGTCCAAGACTCTTATAGAAATGCCATTACTTAAGCCAGTGGAGCAACGTGTTACTAGATCTACTACCAGACAAATTCAAGAATCTCAGAAGCAGGGGAAGCCCCAAGTACAATGTACCAAGAAAGATAAAGGCAAGATGCAAGTTGAAGCCATGGGAGGAGCAGGACCAAAGTTTAGTCTCATGGAGAAAGAACTTCAGCAAATGCTCTCAACGCTTCAGATTAGGCCAAAAGATGCTTAAACTTTTATCCTGGAATGTGAATGGATTGAATTCTCCACAAAAAAGGAGAAAAATATTTCACTATTTGAAGCAATTTAATAATGATGTTATCTGCCTTCAAGAAACTCATATTAGGCTGCAAGATCAGAAGTACTTAGTGAATTCAAGATTGGGAACACATTTTGCAGCCTCTAATTTGGAAAAGAAAAATGGAGTGGTGATATATATAAATAAAAGATTTTCAGCTAAAATTATAGAAGTGGATGATTGTGGCAGATATATAGCAATTGAACTCGATACAGATTATGGTCCTATTTTGGTGGTAGGAATATATGCACCAAATCAGCAACAAGAAGGTTTTTATAAGACACTCCATTCAAAAATTTTGGATTGGAATTTTAAGAGCATTTTAATTATGGGAGATTGGAATGGTGTGATTTTTCCAAGGATAGACAAGAGAACGATGACCAAATCTACTATCAAACTACCACAGGCTTTTTTTGATTTACAAGAGGACTTGGAATTAAAAGATATTTGGAGAATACATAACCCAAATGAGTTGGATTTTACTTTTTATTCAGATAGACATAAATCTTTCTCAAGGATTGATTTCTTTTTGTTAACATCTGATTTACTTCCTAAAGCTAAGAAAACAAAGATATTTTCCAGGACTTTAACAGATCGAAGAGATTGAATTAGGGAGGAGGTCAAGAAAGTCATGGAGACTAAATGAAAATTTATTTAGATATGAAAAAAATGTTGATGAACTTAAAAACTATATGAAGGAATTTTTTAGCTTTAATTTGAATAAGGGTACCCCTATTGAAATAGTTTGGGATGCAAGTAAAGCTTATATGCGTGGGGTCCTGATACACATGAATTTCAAACATAAACAAAGCAGACAGAAAAAGAGAATAGAATTGGAAGAAGAAATAAAAAAGAAGGAGCAGCTACTTATAGCAACTCCCAAAGACGGGTCACTCCAGATGGCGATAAAGCTGTTGAAAGATCAATTTCAAATGCTTATATCAGAACAAACAGCAACTAACTTACAATTTGCCAAACATAATACCTTTGCTAATGCTAATAAACCTGGTAGGTGGTTGGCTTATACCTTGAGAAAGAACACGAATAATAGAATTATTGATAGAATTGAGTATGGAGGAAAAACAGTATATCAACAAGATTTGATTAAAAAATCATTTGTGGACTATTATGCTAAGTTATATGCACAGGACAATATACAGAATAAGCTAGTAGGTGATTACCTGGAAGGAAAAAGGGTTACTAAAATATCCGTGCTTCAAAAGGCAAATTTGGAACGCTTGATAACTGCAGACGAGATTACTCTAGCTATAAACCAACTTAAATTAACCAAGGCTCCAGGGACTGATGGTTTGACTGCAATTTATTATAAAACTTTACAATTGGAGATGATTGAACATCTTACAGAATTATTTTGCAATATACAGCAAGGAGGTAAAATACCCTCCTCATGGAAAGCGGCTTTTATATCGCTGATACCCAAAGACAAAGATGGCCCTAAGAAACCAGAGGATTACAGACCGATATCTCTTTTGAATACAGATTATAAAATATTTGCTAAAGTACTAGCCAACAGATTGATGCCAGTTATCCAAGAGGTTATTCATCATGATCAAGCAGGATTTATTGAAGGTAGACATATGAAGGAGAATGTAAGGCAACTCATAGATTTAATTGACTATCTTGATAAGAATAAGCAGATCTCTGCAGTGCTGGTTTTCTTGGATGCGGAGAAGGCCTTCGATCGAGTGAACTGGAACTTTCTAACCAAGACTTTGGAAATGATGGATATGGGACTACGATTTCGACAGGTGATTGGAGCAATATACCAGCAACAAAATGCACAGCTTATTATTAATGGAAATTTATCCACGACTTTTGAAATACAAAAAGGTACAAGACAAGGTTGCCCATTATCTCCATTGTTATTTATTTTAACTTTAGAAGTCTTGTTGAATACAATTCGGGACTCAAACTCCTTAAATGGCATAGTTATTAGGCAAAAGGAATACAGAACTAGAGCATTTGCCGATGATCTGGTTGTTACCCTTTCACATCCTTTGAATTCAATAATCCAGATGAAAAATATTATAGCAGACTTTGGCATGGTGTCTGGGTTTAGACTAAATCAAAATAAAACAAAAATGATTGTTAAAAACATGATAGAGACTCAAAGAAAGAGACTTGCAAGTTTGGCAGGTTTTGAAATAGTTTCCAAGGTCAAATATCTAGGTATACAAATTGCAGACTCAAATACAAAACTCTTTCAAAATAATTATGAAGTGTTGTGGCAAAAGATACAGAAAGACCTACAAGCATGGAAAAAGTTACAACTATCTTTGCTTGGAAGAATTTCAGCAATTAAAATGAACATTTTACCTAGATTTATTTTTTTATTCCAGATGATATCGGTGCTCAAATCAGATAAAATTTTGTTAGAATGGCAAGCAACATTTGTTTGGAAGGAGAAAAAGCCGAGAGTAAAGATGAAGATTATGCAAGATACTCGTGAAAGAGGTGGCCTCAGACTCCCAAACCTTCGATTGTATTATGAAGCAGTGGTATTGACGCACGTAGCAGAATGGTTTGGGAAAACAAAAACTGAATTGCTGAATATAGAAGGTCACGACCTTGTTTTGGGATGGCATGCATATCTTTTTTATGAAGATAGGGTGGACAAAGTGTTCAATAATCATGTTCTCCGGAATGCCCTGATGAGAATATGGAAGAAGCACCGGCCTAATTGGGATTATAAGATACCGCTTTGGTTGGATCTTGCGGACACCATGTGGATTACAAATACTAAGTCACTCGGGGGGTGTTTATATAAAGATGTGCTTTTTGCTGATGGGGGTAGATGGCAGCTGAAAACTTTGGAAAAACTGTTGGAAGAAGGAATTATTTTAAATTGGTTACATTATAAACAGTTACAGATGAGATGGAAAGAAGACCAAAGAGTTGGTTTCATGGATAAAGAAGTGGAACTGATTAAGCAGATAAAAGAGACTGGCCCAAAACATGTTAAAAGAATATATAATGTATTGTTAGAAAGAGACTCAGAAAGCGAATTGGTGAAGGATTGTATGATTAAATGGGCTCAGAATTTTGATGAATCGGTTATGTTGGATACGTGGGAAAAAATATGGGTTCAGAATGTTAAATTTACGCAGTCACAAAATTTAAGGGAAATTTTTTATAAAATGTTTTATAGATGGTATTTGGATCCTAAGAAATTATCATGTATGTATCCTAATATTCAACCAAAATGTTGGAGGTGTGGGTGTTTAGATGCTACATTTTTTCATGTATGGTGGACCTGTACTAAGGTTAAAGCTTTTTGGATAAAAATATGGTGGGTTATGCAAAATGTATTGAAGAAAAGGCTACAATTTACTCCGCAAATGTTTTTACTGGGTATAATTAAGGATTTTTCAAAGGGGGAAATGAAATTGTTTTTGTATATGGTTACAGCAGCTAGGTTGTTGATTGCTCAGCACTGGAAAAAAGATTTTTTACCGACGATTGATCAATGGATTCAGAAAGTGGCGGGGTTTGCGGAAATGGCAAAAATTTCAGCTTTCTTAAAAGATCAGAAACAGGAGAATTATACACAGGAATGGGTAAAATGGATTGATTATATACAGAATAAATACCAGACTAGGAAGTATTATGTAGCCTTTAGGTAAGAATGTTTAGATTGATAGGGTGATAAGCAAGGGATACAATGTGAACAGAGTAAATAATATATGGGTTGTTTGGAATTATTAGAGTGATGTATAGTGGAAGTCAGGGGGGTGGGTTGTAACGGGAGGTGGGGGAGGGTTAGGGTGGAGGGTGGGGAGATTTATATGTATAATTATTTTAGAAGATGGGGTTAATGGGATATTGTTACTTTAAGAGAAATTTATATTATGATTTATATATGTTTAATTAATTTAGAAGATGGGGTTAATGGGATATTGTTACTTTAAGAGAAATTTATATTATGACTGTTGGGAGGAGAGGGGGGTACAGTATTTGAATGAGAAATTTATCTTAGGACGGGGGGGAGGGGGGTACAGTATTTGTATGTGATTTATATTATATGTTGGGGGGGAAGGGGGAAAACTTGTTTGTATAAAACTTTTTCAATAAAAAAAAATTCTTCTGTGTGCTGAATTTGGCTGCCCTGCTGGCTGCAAAAAAGAAGCTCACACTAACTGTACCTGCGTTAAGGAGACAAAGATACCATTGAAGGAACTTGTTTTTGTTAAAGGTCAGAGAGACAAGATTAGTTCTTTTGGATCACACCAGATTGGTTTGCCAGATGTGTCCGAGCAGAACACTACTAGTCAAAAGGCAAAAGCAGCAAGATGATGAGAGACAAAGGCTTGCTAAATATAAACAGAGAGGTATTCCAGACATTTTGATACTGACAAATGAAATAATTATCTCTTATGATGACAATGAAGGACAGAGGACTGATGAGGAAGATGAAGAGGAACGTGATGGAAGTTATGAAGAGACCTTATACCAAACACATTGTCAGCCTCTGTTTTTGCCTGCATAGCCTGACATGTTGAAACGGGGCGAGGGCTGGGGTTGCTAAGCTACTAAGGGGGCAGGAGGGAGAGAGACGGCTACAGTTGTTATCACATGAGCTAACGGACTGCATTCCATTCTGATGATGACCCTGAGAAGGAGCTGCACCTGATGTCGTGGCCAGCTTTGCATTGGACAATATGCTGGGGTCAAAGGGGGAAGGTTGGGTTATGCTTTGTTACGTATGTTGCGCGCCTAAATGTTTCATTCCTTGCTTGACTTTCGCTGAAGTCTCATCATTATCAGTAAAAGTAGCCTTGAACCTTCTAAATGAAGTCAAGTGTGTTCTTTCTTGATTTATGATGGAAACAGTCATGACACACATGTGTTCTCTACTTCAAAAGAAAAGACAGAATACAATAGTTTAGAAATAACAAATGTCACTATGCAGAGCATAAGATATGGTGTTGGTCTATGTGCCACTGCTGCTATTACCACAGCCGCCTTAATAGATGCTGGCTTGATCACTGAAGAAGATAAGAGACTAGTAATTGACCACAATAAATATGAAGTCCCTAGATGAAGAATTTGATGAGCTCTGGAAGGGCAAAATAGAATGCATCTTCTTTGATGGCCATATAGATGCAACAAAAGTTATGCTGAAAGCAAAAAATTCAGACCAGCAATTCACCAGTACCATAAAAGAACATTATTCTGTGTGCAGTGAGACGACTGGAAGATATCTTTATTATTTCACTCCAGAGAAAGGCTCAAAAACAGGAAAACCTACTCAAGTGATTGCAGATAATCTGGTGTATTTCATGCAGAAGAAAGGCATTTACAAAAGCTTGAAGGCTATTGGAAGAGATTCTACAAATGTTGGCTGTGAAGGTGATGCCATGCACTGGGTAGAGGTCAAGCTTGACCGGAAGGTGATCTGGTTGGTGTGTGCACTCCACATGAATGAGTTACCCCTATTGTGAGATTTAAAACTTCTCAGTTGAATCATCAGGAGACAATGAACAATTAAAAAAACCTTTAATGAACTTTTGAAAAAGGGCGTTCCCCCGTGTGCTTATGTTGAGCCACAGAGGAGAGCAAAGAATACATATGAACATCGAATTTAAATACAATTCCAAAGAAGACAATCCTCCTGTCATGCCCCTTATTTTCATTGGACATCTCACATTATATAGGTTTTACATAACAGTTTATATAACAGTTGTTTTCCTTGACATTTGCAACATCTTTATCATAACAATACTATCAATTTGAGCATGACAGCTGCTTCTCTGCCAATGTTAGCCTGACCTGACCTGGAATGTTAATCAATTTATAGCTTTGTTATTCTCATAAACTCTCTTCTTACACAACTAATGTCTTACAGATGGTGTCTTAGGTTATACAATCTGATATCTCATACAGAGTTCAAAAATATGGCTGTCCTCTTGCTTAGTTTTACAGGAATAATTCTCATTTCTCTCACCTATGACTCTTAATCACAAAATTGGATGGGAAGACCTCGTCTAACAACAAAGGGGCAGGTAAAATTAGCAACATGCTAGACACTGCAACAGAACTTGACATTGATCCTTCATTCACTAGTTTCAATTGGTGAGCTGCTCATTTCACTGAATGACAGTGTTGTAAAGGATCTCTACTGACCAAGTGTATAGATATAGAAGCACACAGGAAATAAGGACCTAGCTATCTGCGAGATCGGATCCTGCCCCACACATCCTCACGGCCGATTCGCTCCCACAGAGAGGGGCTTCTCCGGGTGCCGTCCACTAGACTTTGTCAGCGGGCGACGCCCAGGGGAAGGGCGCTCTCTGTGGCGGGCCCGGCCCTCTGGAACGACCTTCCCCCTGATATTAGAACGACCACCGACCTCCGCTCCTTCCGTGTAAAATTGAAGACCCATCTCTTTCGACTGGCCGGCCTTGAATAGTTCTCTCTGTCTTTTAACTACAAATATTTTAATGGGTTTTTAATTTTATATTTTTAGCACGGGTAATTCTATTTAATTCTATTTTAACTAATGTTTGTATTATTGTATATTGTTTTTAATTATGCCTGTGCACCGCCCCGGGTCCCTGTGGGGAGAGGGTGCGGTTAATAAATCTCAATTTATTATTATTTTATTATTAAGGACAGAAGAACTACAAACAAATCTGTCTCTTCTGGAAATTGTCCCCGTAAGCCATTCATGCTGGTTGACAATTGAACTTCTTGAGGCTAGAGGGAGGAGCTTTTGGCCGTGAGGAGGGGGGCAAGGAGAAACATAGAACTACAAGAGAGTAAGCTACATTATTTCCCCATTTTGAACTTCTTGAGGCTAGAGGGAGGAGCTTTTGGCCGTGAGGAGGGAGGCAAGGAGAAACAGAACTACAAGAGAGTAAGCCACATTATTTCCCCATTTTGAACTTCTTGAGGCTAGAGGGAGGAGCTTTTGGCCGTGAGGAGGGAGGCAAGGAGAAACATAGAACTACAAGAGAGTAAGCTGCATTATTTCCCCATTTTGAACTTCTTGAGGCTAGAGGGAGGAGCTTTTGGCCGTGAGGAGGGAGGCAAGGAGAAACAGAACTACAAGAGAGTAAGCTACATTATTTCCCCATTTTGAACTTTTTGAGGCTAGAGGGAGGAGCTTTTGGCCGTGAGGAGGGAGGCAAGGAGAAACAAAGAACTACAAGAGAGTAAGCTGCATTATTTCCCCATTTGAACTTCTTGAGGCTAGAGGGAGGAGCTTTTGGCCATGAGGAGGGGGGCAAGGAGAAACATAGAACTACAAGAGAGTAAGCTGCATTATTTCCCCATTTTGAACTTCTTGAGGCTAGAGGGAGGAGCTTTTGGCCGAGAGAGAGGGGAGGCCAAGAAACACAGAGGTCTAACATATCTATAAAGCAAAAATAGAAATAATACATTCTAGATGTGATTGTATTTTATTTCAAAATGACTGGCTTAGTTCAATGTAATAACTGTTTTGCACCTGTCTTCCGCAGTACTCTTTTCAAATTTGGATACTGTCCCCTTTGCAGACAAATTAATAGATTACATAGACACATTACATATCTTGAATCTGTAATTTGTGCTCTCCAGGCAGAAATTAAGTGTCCAATTCGGCCATTCCACCCTGTGGAGATGCCACACTACCAGCTTCCTCTACCGCAAAGATCCCACAGAGGAAGAGCAGTCTGGACAACTGTGGGATCTGGCAGGGTGAGAGCTGTGAACCACAAACACAAAACCTTTGCTGTGTCCCAGCATAACAGATATAGCGCCCTTGCTGATCTTAATGGGGACACTAAAGTGACAGGTCAAGGTAATAATGACGACTCAAATAAGCAGGGGATTGTGGTCCAAAGTGGAGAACTTACTTCAGAAATGCAAAAGTGTGAATCAGGGATCATGCATCAGTCACACAAGAGCAAGGTACCCCAAAAGAGAAGTCACCTTCTGATTGGTGACTCAATCGTAAGGGATGTAAACTTAGGTAAGGATATGGAGGTTTTGACAGTGGTCAGGTGTTTGCCGGGTGCTACAGCCAGCAGAGACAAGAGGCGTATTCTTAAGATAGTCAAGAATGCAAATAAGGACTGTGAAGTTGATGCTATTATACATCTTGGCACAAATGATCTGTCCCAAAAAGATGTAGTTTCTGTGCAGAATGATTTCCAGAGTTTGGGGTACGAACTTAGTAGTACAGGTTGTAGGCTTATCTTCTCAGAGGTTATACCAGTATACAAGGAACAAAAAGGAAAGGCCCAGCGCATAGCAGAGTTTAATGTGTGGCTAAAGGAGTGGTGTAAAAAGGAAGGCTTTGGTTTTATTAGTCATGATGCCTGCAGCTGGTCCAATGATAAACTGTACAAAAGAGATGGTTTGCACCCATCCAAGAAAGGGACTGGGTTACTTGGCATTAAATTCACAGATTTCCTGGCTAAACATTTAAACTGAATAGTGGGGACAGAGAATCAATAGATAAAGAACATTTCTGTCCCCAGCAAACTAAAATTCATAGGGTTATCAGTGCATGTAACATAGATGTTTGTGCGAGTAATATTATCACCACTGCTGTCAAGCAAAACCAAACAATTAACAGTGAGTGCCATACCATGTCCATGAACCATACAAGTGGCAAAGAAATAGGGGCAAAGAGAACCATAGTCAGGCATAACACAGGTTACGTAGACAGTAAACACAGGGTCAATCAAAATGGACTCAAATGTCTATACACCAATGCACAGAGTATGAGGAATAAACAGGGTGAATTAGAAATTCAAGTAAATGAGGGCAGATATGATATTGTTTCCATTACAGAAACTTGGTGGGATGAAACCCACAAATGGAACATACAGCTAGAAGGATTTAAATTATTTAAAAGAAATAGACCAAATAAAAGAGGAGGTGGAGTTGCACTATATATAAGAAATAATTACATCTCTACAGAAATAGAGCACAACAATGATGAGAACTATCTTGAATGTATTTGGGTCAATATTAAAGGTTGGGGGGGGAATGATATTGTCATAGGTCTATACTACAGGCCACCCAACCAAGCAGAGGAAGTGGATGAACTTTTTCCTAACCAGCTAACTAAGGTATGTAGGAAGCACACTACAATAGTAATGGGAGATTTTAACTACCCTGACATCAATTGGGAAACAAACTCTGCACCAAGTGGAAGATCCAACAGGTTCCTAACAAACCTAGCAGACAACTTTGTTTCCCAAAAGGTAGAGAAGGGAACATGGGGATCAGCAATATTGGACTTAATTCTCACTAACAGAGAGGAAATGATAGAAGGTGTAGAAGCTACAGGAACTTTGGGGGCAAGCGATCATGGAATACTGGAATTCAACATTATGCAAACAAAAGTAGTAGGACAAAGTCAAACTAGAGTCTTAGACTTTAAGAGAGCTAATTTCAATAAACTTAGCGAGAGCTTGGGAATGATTCCATGGATGAGAATCCTCAAGGGGAAAACAACTCAGGAAGCTTGGGAAATTTTGAAAAATGAGATTATAAAAGCCCAGTCCAGCGCAATACCAATGAAGAAGAAAAATAACTAATAAAAAATAATAGTTCCCAAAAGAAACCAGCATGGCTGCATAAAGAACTCTCTGACAAATTGAAAGACAAAAAGGATAAATATAAAAAGTGGAAAGAGGGGGACATAACTAAGGCAAAATATCAGCAAATAGCCTGAGCCTGTAAAGATGAAGTGAGGAAAGCTAAGGCTCGCAATGAAGAAAGGCTTGCCAAAAAAGTAAAAAATAACAAAAAAAAGCTTCTTCCAACATGTTAAAAACAAGAAAAAAGTTAAGGAAACAATTGGTCCACTGATGGGAGAAAATGTCAAGAAGATGATAAGCAACAGGGAGAAAGCAGAACTATTTAACTCTTTTTTTGCATCTGTCTTTACACAAAGGGATAAAACAGTCCAACCAATCAAAAACAGCACCACAAAAATCAGATTAGGAACACAAGTTGAAATAGGGAAGAAAATGATAAGTGAGCATCTGTCTGTTCAAATCACCAGGACCGGATGGATTACACCCCAGGGTTCTGAAGGAACTGGCAGACGAGATCTCAGAACCACTGAACTATATCTTTCAGAGATCCTGGAGCACCGGGGAACTGCCAGAAGACTGGAAAAGAGCTGATGTGGTTCCCATCTTCAAAAAAGGAAAAAAAATAGATCCAGGAAACTATAGACCCATCAGCCTGACCTCAATACCAGGAAAGATTCTGGAAAGGATAATTAAGCAACAAATAAGTGAATACCTAGAAGCAAACAAAGTAATAGCCAAAAGCCAACATGGGTTTGTCAAAAACAGATCATGCCAGACTAATCTAATTGCATTCTTTGACAAAGTGACAAAATTAGTGGACCAGAGGAATGCTGTCGATATAATTTACTTGGACTTCAGTAAGGCATTTGATAAAGTAGACCATAACCTACTATTAGATAAAGTAGAAAAATGTGGGTTAGACAGCATCACCACCAAATGGATTCGCAACTGGCTGACCAACCGCACTCAACGTGTAGTCCTCAATGGAACTGCATCTACATGGAAGGAAGTATGCAGTGGAGTCCCCCAAGGCTCTGTTTTAGGCCCAGTACTCTTCAACATCTTCATCAATGATTTGGATGAGGGGATGAATGGGGAACTCATCAAATTTGCAGATGACACCAAGCTGGCAGGAATAGCCAACACTCCAGAAGATAGGCTTAAGATACAGAAGGATCTTGACAAACTTGAACATTGGGCACTATCTAATAAAATGAAATTCAATTGTGAAAAAAGTAAGGTTCTACATTTAGGCAAGAAAAACAAAATGCACAGGTACAGTATAGGTGGTACCTTGCTCAATAGTAGCAACTGTGGACTTCCTTCCGGTTAGCCGGAGGCGACGGTCGGGTCTTGTACTCGTCCGCCGCTTGGTTGCTTCTGCGGCCCCTTCGGGGGCAGGGGTCTCTTGCGGTGAGTCCCCCCACCTCGACGGCGGTCGGGGGGGTGGCTCCCACTTCGACCTAGGCGCAGGAGAACGAGTCGCGGGGGGGGAGTTCCTCTTTCGTCCCCTTCGCCGATGGAGAGCCGGTACAGCTGCTGAGATTCAAGATGGGCTGAAAGCCGAGGGCTGGAGGCAACGCCGAGGCTCATGGCTACAGAGTGGATTGTGAGTGATTTTCACTTAATGCTTTCGACTTTCATTTTAAAAGAAGAAGGAGGAGGGAGTTTGTAAAACCCCTCCTCGGAAAGGAAAACAAAGCGGCATTTTGAAATGTTCCCCAAGCTTGGGGAGGTGGAAGAATCAACATCCGACTTTTAAACTACAAGCGAAAGTCTCTTACTTTAAGAATTTCAATGATACTTTGTATCTTTGTCTGGCAACAACTGAAATGAACTTTCACTAGATCTCCGCGGTTTCCAGAGGGGCGGGGAAGATGGCGTTCCTTTGTTCTCAGCAGGAAATGTTCACTTTAGAAATTTGCTGACACTCCCTTGTCTTTGGGACTGAACTCTTTAACAGTGGATTGATTTAATTGACTATTAGGACCTTTCCCAGATGTGCCTTCTTTCCTTTTTCTTATTTGATTGCTTTTAAAAATTGTTCTCTCTCTGGACTGTAAGCAAATTGAACTTTGAATTTGGATATTGACTTTTGCTCTCTCTTCACCTCACGGACTACCTCTCCAACAGACGCCATATTAGTGACAAGAACTTAATACTTTCATTATGGCTTCAAAAAAGCAGCCACATCAAGCCAAGATTACTTCAATGTTATCCAAAGGAACAGAGGTGGAAGCTACACAGTTATCAGCAATAGAGGAAACTCTTCAAAATATTATGAAAGAAATAAAAGAAATCCGGAAAGACAATGTTAGCTCAAAATTGGAACTTTTGGAGACACAGAAAGCACTAATGGAAAATAAACAAAGAATTGATGGATTGGAGGGGGGGACGGCTGAGATGAGGGGAGAGATAAAAAATTCTCAAAGGCAAATTGTGGATTTAGCTAGTCATATGTCTAGGATGGATTTTGCAAGGATGTCTTACTTTTTAAGGTTTCAAAATGTTCCTGAAGTTGCTTCTGAAGATTTAAAAGATTTAATGTGTACGATGTTAGCAGATTATACTAAACAGAGCAAAGAGGATATTTGGGGGGACATCGATTTGATTTATAGAATTAACTCAGCATATGCTAGAATAAATGAGGTACCCAGAGAGATACATATTAAATTTGTAAGAAGGTCAACGAGGGACAGGATCCTGAGAGCACAAAGAGACGGTCCCTTAATATACCAACAGACTGAGATTGCCATTTTGAAACAGATCCCGAAAAAGATTAGAGAAATAAGGAGGAAATATTCCTTCTTATCAAAAAGATTATATAAAAAGGGGGTGTGGTTCAAGTGGTTGATGCCCGAGGGAATGTTAGTGTTCTGGGAGCGGGGGAGAGTAAGAATTAAAACAATTGTAGAGGCGGAAGCCTTTCTTAAAAAACATTCCCCAATCCTGGAGGATGAAAAAGGGGGAGCAGAGGGGGCCACGGCTCCGCCCACTGGAGGTCAGGAAGAGGAACATACAATTGCTAAAAGACTTAGATCTCACACATGACTTTTTTCTATATAGTGTAACCGCTATTTGGATGTTTATAGAATTAATGATTGATTTCATGAACATAAACTGATATATTTGTATCTCTTTCCACTTTGTAGGGAAATGAAAAATGATTTGTATTATCTTATCTTTTTTTTTGTAAGAAGCCTCGGAGGGGGCCGACACCTCCGACATAGATGTCCTCAAAATATCTTTGTATTACCTTATACCCTTTTCCTATTTTTAAAAAAAAAAAATTTTTTTGTAAAAACCAATAAAATTTTTTCAAAAAAAAAAATAGTAGCAACTGTGAGAGGGATCTTGGAATCCTAGTGGACAACCATTTAAATATGAGCCAGCAGTGTGCAGCAGCTGCCAAAAAAGCCAACACAGTTCTAGGCTGCATAAACAGAGGGATAGAATCTAGATCACGTGAAGTGTTAATGCCACTGTATAGTGCCTTGGTAAGGCCACACTTGGAATACTGCATACAGTTTTGGTCGCCACGATGTAGAAAAGACGTGGAGACTCTGGAAAGAGTGCAGAGAAGAGCAACCAAGATGATTAGGGGACTGGAGACTAAAACATATGAAGAACGGTTGCAGGAGCTGGGTATATCTAGTTTGATGAAGAGAAGGACCAGGGGAGACATGATAGCAGTGTTCCGATATCTCAGAGGGTGCCACAAAGAAGAGGGAGTCAAACTATTCTCCAAGGCACCTGGGGGCAGGACAAGAAGCAATGGGTGGAAACTAATCAAGGAGAGAAGCAACTTAGAACTAAGGAGAAATTTCCTGACAGTTAGAACAATTAACCTCTGGAACAGCTTGCCTCCAGAAGTTGTGAATGCCCCAACCCTGGAAGTCTTTAAAAAGATGTTAGATAGCCATTTGTCTGAAATGGTATAAGGTTCCTGCCCACGCAGGGGGTTGGACTAGAAGACCTACAAGGTCCCTTCCAACTCTGCTATTGTATTGTATTGAAGATCAAACTATAGATGGCAATATCGGAACTCATCTAGATAAAATCCAATTACAGGAGGTTTCGCATAATGTAAAGGAAATTTTGGACTCAGAGATTACCGAGGGTGAGATAATTAAGAAGCAATCAAATGGGAAAACGCCAGGTCCGGATGGTTTACCAGCTGAAGTGTATAAAGAGATGGTGGAAGTGTTTAGTAGTCATTTAAAAGAGTTATTTAACGAGGTTTTGACAGAAGGTAAAATCCCCCAAACTTGGACAGAGGCCTATATATCCTTGATCCCAAAGGATGATTCAGAGTGTACCCTAATAAAGAATTATAGACCTATTTCTTTACTAAATACGGATTATAAGATTTTCTCATCAATTCTGGTGAGTAGATTAAAAATCTTTCTAAGGGGATTTATACACCCAGATCAAAATGGGTTTCTACCAAATCGACAAATAAGGGACAACCTTAGAATAGTAATAAATACTCTAGAATATTATGAATTGCATCCCAGCAAACAATTGGCTGTGATGTTTCTTGATGCCCAGAAAGCCTTTGATATGGTAAACTGGGAATTTTTACTATGCCAATTGTCTAAAATGGGATTTGGGCCCAACTTCAAGAGAGCTATACAAGCAATCTACATGGTGCAATCTGCCCAAGTACTATTCAATAGAGAAATGACTGGGAAAATTGATATACAAAGAGGTACAAGACAGGGATGCCCCTTGTCACCTCTGTTGTTTATTCTGACTCTTGAACCCTTACTGATTACAATTCGGCAGAATAAGGATATAAAGGGATTAACCATAAAGGATCAGCAATATAAGCTTCGAGCATTTGCTGATGATCTTGTCTTTATTTTGGAAGATCCATTGAAATCGGGCCCCAAACTATTGGATGAAATTACTGGTTTTGGAGAAGTAGCTGGCTTAAAAATTAACCGAGATAAAACTATACTTGTATATTTATATTTATTAAATTTTTATCCCGCCCTATCTCCCAAAAGAGGGACTCAGGGCGGCGCACAGGGACTTAAAAACCCACAATACAAATAGTACAAATTCTACAAAATTTAAAACTATTATTAAACAATTTAACCCGTGCTAAAAAGAGACATTTAATTTAAAACCCAAATCTAATAAAACATGGTTAGCAGTTTTTGGTCTAAGTTCTTGGTCAAAAATATGGGAGCTAATCTACAGACACAACTTCAAGAGATTACAGGGATACAAATTGTTTAAAAGGTCAAGTACTTAGGTATCTGGCTGACCGCTAAATGCCCATCAATAAAAGAGTTGAATTATCAGAAATTATTGATGGAGATGGAGAAAAAACTAAGTACTTGGAGAAATATTCAACTCTCAATTTTAGGACGTATCGCAGTGATTAAGGCTTATATCCTACCAAAGTGGCTGTACTTATTCCAAAATGCCCCAGTCCAATTAGATAATGTTTTCTTTAATAAATTGGAAAGAATAGTCAGTAAATTTGTATGGGCTGGCAGGAAACCACGGATAAAAAGGAGAATGCTTCAGGAGCACAGGATGAGAGGAGGATTAGGACTTCCTTATTGGGAGCTCTATTATCATGCCGCTAATTTAGCCTGGATTAGGGATTGGATACAACTCTCAAGAAGACAGGTTCTAACCATTGAAGGGTATAATCTACTCCAAGGCTGGCATGCCTACCTATGGCCAAAGAAGGCTAGCCAATATAAAATGTTTTCTAATCATTATATTAGAGGCATATTAATAAAATCCTGGCAGAAGGTGAATGGCTGGCTATATATGAAGATTCCTTGCTGGTTCGCCCCCTTAGAAGCGGTAACGTATTCGACGCTCCATAACCCAAATAGGAATTTGAGATGCAAAGATCTTACAGATGTTCGGGGGAACCTAAAGTCTAGATTTTGATCTGCGCTTGCGCGAAGATGGCGGGCTAGCTCTGGAGCTCCGTGTGGGCTGCGGAGGCCGTTAGCGTTTTAAGTGCTCCCTGCCCTCTTTTTACGATCCGGAGGGCTTGGGATTGATGAGGAGCCCACCCTAGCATTTCAGGGTGAGGTTCGCAATGTCGGGGGGTGAGCCAGGAGCGGATACGGCGCCGGCGACAGGAACGCTTGGACGGTGAGAGCGCCGGCGCGAAGACTGTCGTAACGGAGGCTGGTGCGGAGGCCGGCGCCCCGGGTGTTTTTAACAGGGGCGGAGAGGCCGGCTGCGCCTAGGAGCTCCTGATGCTGTCGGTGGCGTGCCGTGGGGCGAGACGGTGGTGAGAGTGCCAGGTGGTCAGCGGTGACGGCGACAGAGTGGAGAGAAGATGGCGGAGGCGAGGATGTTGGAACGTTGGAAGGTTGGAGAGAGAGAGTGGAGAGAGAGAGTGGAGAGAGGCGAAGGGGATGGAAGAGGTTGCCGCTGGAAGCCGGGCCGACGGCGGTGGGAGCGCCGGGAGGCGGAAGGTGAAGGCGGCGACGGAGGAGATGGTGATAATGGCAGGAAAGAAGGTGGCGGCTGTGAGAGAGCCGTGTGGTTGGAGAGAAAGGTGGTGGGATTGAGGCGGCCGCTGGAAGTCAGGTCGACGGCGGTGGGAGCGCCAGAGGCTGCTGGTGAAGGCGGCGACGCAGGAGATGGCGGCGGTGGGAGCGCCGAAATGGTCGCGGACGGCCTTGCTGACCAGCTGTAAAATCCTCTCCCTATGGTCTCTCTCTTAAGACCGGGAGAATTAAGCCACTAAGGCCTTGGAAGGCCCTGAAAGAACTGGATTGTCCTAAAGAACTTATGGACGGTAACAACTATGGACGCCCAAATGAACATTGCGAACTAACTTTAATTTACTAACTTTAATTTATTACGAACTAAACCTCACTATGCACTTTATCTCATTTAATACCAATTGAATGAACGTGTTTTAATCATGGCTAACGGTTTTTAACATCTTTGTATTTTATTCCAAGACCCACTTATGAATTCCATCCACATTGCTTATTTTTAGATAATTAGTTTTAGTTATTTATTTGTAAAGCATATGTACTCTAGAGCGAATCTACTATCTCTGCGGGAGTCCCCGCTCTCTTTGATCTATCTAGGGCCCATCTTGATGATGGAGTTATCAACCCGGAGAGATGGGTGAAGCACGGGCTCAGGGGGTTTTTAGTGCGTAAACTGTCTAAATTATCTTTTTTAGGGGACACCAGGGAGGGGGGTGGGTATAGACAGATGGAGACGGAAGATCAGACCAATAGGAAGGGCCAGGCCAGCAGCCGACGGAGGGAAGCGGAAGGAGCCGATAGGAGGGGGGACACATGAGTCGTTCCGCAAGAGGGCATACCAATTCAGAGGGTCGTGGGGAGAGGCAGGGCCGAGGGGAGAAAAGTTCCATCCTCCCAGTTGGTGGCACGCAGCCGTTGGCTACAAACGGTCAGGTGCCACAACCCCCGCAGGCTAGGTGGTCAGGGAGTACAGAGCCAGGGCCTGCGGCTGATGTTCTGCAACGCCAGGTCCGTTGTCAACAAAGCCCCCCTCATTAGTGACCTTGTGTCAGAGGGGGAGCCGGACCTGGCTGGAATTGCGGAGACCTGGTTGGGCCACGAGGGAGGTCTTCCCCTCGTTGAAATGTGCCCACCAGGCTACCGCGCTTTTCATCAGTCCCGGGCCCTTGGTAGGGGCGGTGGGGTAGCGGTCATTGTTAAGGAAAGTCTTGAGCCGAGAGAGACCATTGTGCCACAGACTACCGGCTGTGAGTCCCTCTGTGTGAAGTGGGGCCTAGGGAGGCAGTTGGGCTTGCTGGTTGTATACCTGGCTCCCCGCTATGTAGCAGCAGCCCTGCCCGAGCTCCTGGAGGTGATCGCTACGGTGGCAGTGGAGACCCCCAGACTTTTAGTCATGGGGGACTTTAATCTGCCATCGTTGGGCGAATCATCCGAGGTAGCTCGGGAGTTCATGGCTTCCATGACGGCCATGGACCTGACCCAACTAATTCAAGGCCCCACTCACGAGGGTGGACATATGCCGGATCTCATCTTTGTCTCAGGCCAATGGAAGAGTGATCTGGGTATAGGGGATATAGTCATCACGCCCTTGTCATGGTCAGACCACTCACTTCTCCGGCTCGACTTTCCGACCGCTGCTCCCCTCCGCGGGGAGGCGGAACCAGAGTCTCCAATCTGGTACCGCCCCAGACGCCTGATGGACCCGGATGGGTTCCAGATGGCGCTTGGGCCATTTCCTGTACCCCTGACCCGTGCCCCGATGGAGGACCTCACGGCCGCATGGAATAGTGCGGCCGTGGGAGCCTTGGATCGGGTCGCGCCCTTGCGGCCTCTCTTGCGGCGGCGAACCACCCTGGCTCCTTGGTTTACCGAGCAGCTGCGGGTGATGAAACGCCACAAGAGATGCCTAGACAGAAGATGGAGTTCTTCCCGATCTGAATCTGACCGGACACAGGTAAGAGCCCATTTACGGACTTACATTGTGGCGCTGAGAGTGGCCAAACGCCATCATTGTGCTACTCTCATAGCATCCGCAGAAAACCGCCCTGCCGCCCTGTTTAGGGTGACCCGCTCCCTGCTTCAACAAAGGGTGCGGGAAGCCCCGCTACAGGGTAGAGCAGAGGAATTTGTGATTTTTCTGCAGGAGAAAACCGCTCCGATACAGAACGGGCTACCCTCCATTGATGGCCCAGTGAGATGCCACGAGACAGATCTTGTTTGGGAGGAGTTTGACTCCGTTACTTCCGAAGATATGGACAGGTTACGTGGGCGACTGCGAGCCACCACATGTTTATTGGACCCGTGTCCCTCCTGGCTTGTACTGGCATCCTGGGAGGTGACACGAGGCTGGCTCCAAGAGGTTGTCAACGCATCCTTAAGTGAGGGTTCCTTGCCTGCTTCCCTAAAAGAAGCCCCTCCTTAAGAAGCCCTCTTTGGATCCAGCTCTTTTAAACAACTACCGTCCAGTCTCCAACCTTCCCTTTTTGGCGAAGGTTGTTGAGAGTGTGGTGGCACAACAGTTTCCCCGTCACCTGGAGGAAGTTGACTATCTAGATCTGCGCCAGTCCGGCTTTCGGCCCGGGCATAGCACCGAGACGGCATTGGTCGCGTTGGTTGATGATCTCTGGAGGGCCAGAGATGGGGGTTGTTCCTCCATCCTGGTCCTATTAGACCTCTCGGCGGCTTTCGATACCATCGACCATGGTATCCTATTGCATCGGCTGGGGGGGTTTGGGGTGGGAGGCACCGTTTTACGGTGGTTCTCCTCCTACCTCTCTGGCCGATCGCAATTTGTGTTGGCAGGGGGGCAGAGGTCGACCTCGAGACCACTCACATGTGGGGTGCCTCAGGGGTCGGTCCTCTCGCCTCTCCTGTTTAACACATACATGAAGCCGCTGGGTGAGATCATCCGTGGTTTTGGGGTAGAGTACCATCTATACGCTGATGACACTCAGTTGTATATATCTACCCCAAACCACCCCAATGATGCCGTAGCGGTGATGTGCCAGTGCCTGGAAGCCGTGCGGATCTGGATGGGAAGGAACGGACTCAGGCTCAACCCGACCAAGACCGAGTGGCTGTGGTTTCCGGCTGCCCGATTCAACCAGCTCACTCCATCGCTGGCCATAGGGGGCGAACATCTTGCCCCTGTGGATGGGGCGCGCAATTTGGGTGTCCTCCTGGATGCCCGGCTGTCCATGGAAGATCAAGTGACAGCCGTGGCCAGGAGGGCGTTTTACCAGGTTCGCCTGGTTCGCCAATTGCGCCCCCTATTGGATCGGGACGCCCTTCGCACAGTCACTCATGCGCTCGTGACATCCCGACTGGACTATTGTAACTCTCTCTACATGGGGCTCCCCTTGAGGTGCACCCGAAGGCTTCAGCTAGTCCAGAACGCAGCCGCGCGAGCAATTATGGGAACCGCCAGGTTCACCCATGTAACACCGCTCTTGCGCGAGCTGCACTGGCTACCTGTCGTCTTTCGGGTGCGCTTCAAGGTGTTAATTATCATCTTTAAAGCGCTCCATGGCTCGGGACCTAGCTACCTGCGGGATCGGATCCTGCCTCATACATCCTCACGGCCGATTCGCTCCCACAGAGAGGGACTTCTCCGGGTGCCGTCCACTAGACACTGTCAGCGGGCGACACCCAGGGGAAGGGCTATCTCTGTGGCGGGCCCGGCCCTCTGGAACGACCTTCCCCCCGATATTAGGACGACCACGGACCTCCGCTCCTTCCGTCTTAAATTAAAAACTCATCTTTTCTGTCTGGCCGGCCTAGGATAGTCTCTCTGTCTTTGGGGTTTTACTGGGTAGTTTTAGTATAGTTCAGTTTTAATGGGAAATTTTAGCGCAGGTTAGGTTTAATTTGTTTTTAAGGAATGTTTGTATGTATTTATTATTATTATTATTATTATTATTATAGAGGAGTTACTCACTGAGGGAATTGAATTAGACTGGTGGTTATATTTACAGATGAGTTCAAGATTCAATAAGGATAAGCAGGAATTTGGAATAGATATTTTTTTTTTTTTTTATTAAATTTATACCCCACCCTTCTCCTTGTTAGGACCCAGGGCGGCGCACAGGCATTATTTAAAACCACAAAATACAATATATACATCAATTAAAATATATTAAATTAATTAAGCCCGTGCTAAAACCATGTTAAAACCTTACCAAATTATAATTTATTTTTTTTTAAAGTCAGAAACGGGGGGCTATCCTAGGCCGGCTTGTTGGAATAAGTACGTCTTAAGACGTTGGCGGAAGAGGCGGAGGTCCAAGATAGTGCGGAGGTCGGGGGGTAGGTCGTTCCAGAGGGCCGGGCCCGCCACAGAGAAGGCCCTTCCCCTGGGTGTCGCCAACCGGCATTGCCCAGCCGACGGCACCCGGAGAAGACCCTCTCTGTGGGAGCGGAGCGGACGAAGGGATGTATGGGGCAGGAGGCGGTCTCGTATATAGCTAGGCCCCGAGCCATGGAGCGATTTAAAGATGGTCGTCAACACCTTGAAGCGCACTCGAAAAGCCACAGGCAGCCAGTGCAGCTCGCGCAGGAGAGGTGTTACATGGGTTTGCCTTGAGGCGCCCATAATCACCTGCGCGGCCGCATTCTGTACTAACTGTAGCCTTCGAGTGCACCTCAAGGGGAGCCCCATGTAGTTACAGTAATCCAGCCGGGATGTCACAAGCGCTTGAGTGACTGTGCGAAGGGCTCCCCGGTCCAGTAAGGGGCGCAACTGGTGTATCAGGCATACCTGATAGAACGCCCCCCTGGCCACGGCCGCCACATGGTCCTCCATGGACAGCCGGGAATCCAGGAGGACGCCCAAGTTGCGCGCCCTCTCCATGGGGGCCAGTTGTTCGCCCCCAATGGCCAGTGTTGGACTTATCTGGCTGAACCGGGGTGCCGGAAACCACAGCCACTCGGTCTTGGACGGGTTGAGTTTGAGTTTGTTACTACCCATCCAGATCCGTACGGCCTCCAAACACCGGGACAGCACCTCGACGGCATCGTTGGGGTGGTTTGGGGTGGATATGTACAGCTGGAACCACAGGAACTAGATAAGATCATTTGGGGTGAGGATAGTAAATTTATCTCTAAAGTTTACAATTTTTTTTTTGCTCCATAAGATGGAAGGGGACTCTGTAAAAGGTATTATGATTGCTTGGAGGAAGAACGTTGGCCGAATGATAGAACCAATGGAATGGGAACAAATTTGGACCAAAAACACTAAACTCACATTAGCGACGGCATTTAAAGAAAACATTTACAAAATGATTTATAGATGGTACCTGGCCCCAGCAATGATTTCCAAAATGTTCCCTGCTACATCTGACAAATGTTGGAAATGTGACTCTGCCAGGGGCACCTTCTTTCACCAGTGGTGGACCTGCCCAAAGGTTAAAAGGTACTGGACTACTATCAAAAATTGGTTGTTAGAAATCACAGGATTTAATTTTCAATTGGACCCAGTTATATTTTTGTTGGGGATAAAGCTAAGAGAAGTACCTAAAGATGCATGGTACTTATTAATATACATCACAACAGCGGCAGGCATGACATACACGCAATACTGGAAGTCAAAGGAAATCCCAACGAACCAAGTCCTGGATAAAATCCTACGATGTGCAGAAGCGGACAGGATGACACATATTCTTAATGGGAAAAGTGAATCGCTTTTTAATAAAAGTTGGGATTTCTGGTATCTATGGCTAGGAAACAGAGTGTCGGATTTTAATGGGAGTAGTGGTTAAGATTTAGTCAATAATTGTTTTTGAATCTTTTTCTTTATATAAACTTTAATAAACAGCTATTATTAAAAGTGTAGGAGAAATATTGAGAATTAGGGATTTATAAGATGACTGTAAGATGTGCATAAGACCTATCATTTTGGGATGAATTAGACTAAAATTGGAGGAGGTATTAAACTTCTCAGTCTTTGTTCAATGTTTATGTGAATTATTGTTTAATAGAAATTTAATTTAAGGGAAAATATATATATTAAGTTTGGAACGTTGAAACGTTTGAATTGGTTAAAAAAAAATTAAGATATTTAAATAGGGATTTTTTTGAATTTAGTAACAAAAATTCTAGGTTATTGGCAAAGATGGCGAAAAATAAAACTCAAAAGAGAGAAATTGGTTCTCTGATAGATGAAAAAGGTACAAGGTGTTATAAGAGATTGGAGAAATGTGAAGTAGCTAGGAATTTTTTTCAAAAATTATATTTAAAGAAATCAATTGATTTAGAAAAATTGAAGAATCACCTTGGAAAATATGCTACGAAAATAGATCAAATATATAAAGATTTGATGGAAGGAGATATAACACAGGAGGAGATCAACGAAATAATACAAGAGTTAAAATTAGGGAAGACCCCAGGAGAAGATGGATTACCTGCTGAATTCTATAAAGATTTTAAAGAACTAATAATACCAAAACTGCAAAAACTATTTAATGGAATTTTACATGGTGGAGAAGTCCCGATGTCATGGAATAAGACAGTAATATCTATAATTCCTAAACCTGATAAAGATCTTGAGAGGATCGAGTCCTACCGACCCATTTCTTTAATCAACCAAGATGCAAAAATATTTACAGCTATTATAAGTAATAGATTAAATAGTTTTATAGATAAATATATAAGTTATAATCAAGTAGGTTTTGTTAAAGGTAGATATATGAGTGATATAATTAGAAGAGTATTGAACATTATAGATGTAGCTGAAAATAATGGTGATGAAATAGGTATAATATCGTTAGATATTTTTAAAGCCTTTGATTCTGTACAATGGGATACTATTAAGGTAATTATTGAGGCATTAGGCTTTGGTAATAAATTTATACATGTTATTTCAAAATTGTATCAAAAAAGTAGTGCAAAGGTAAAGGTGAATGGAACAATGACGGGAGAGATTAAATTGGAAGCAGGTACGAGACAAGGATGTCCCTTGTCCCCAACATTATTCTTGTTAGTTATGGAGGTTTTGATTAAATTGATAGAAGCAGATGAAGAATTGGAAGGGTACAAAGGATATAAGATAAATTTGTATGCGGATGATACCTTGATTATTTTGAAAGATATAGAGAAAGATTTAAAGAGGATAAACAAACATTTGATAGAATTTGAAGAAATGACAGGTTTAAAGGTAAATTGGTTAAAATCTGAATTACTAATGAATAAAGATGGTAAGGAGTGGGAGAGTATGCAAGAACAATTTGGGATAAGAGTTAAGAATACATTGAAATACTTGGGGATAACACTTTCACTTAAAGTTAGAGAATTGAAAAAAATTAATTATGAGGTGATGTTGAAGGAAGTAGAGAAAAAGATAGATAAATATAAAGAGATAAAGTTGTCTTGGTTTGGTAGAATTGCAATGTGTAAAATGATGTTGTTACCAAAGTTTAATTTTTTATTTGAGATGCTACCATTAAATTTGACAGAGAAAGATATAGAAGAATATCAGAAGAAATTAGATAAATTCTGTAATGGTGGGAAAAAACCAAGACTAATGAAGAAAATGTGGTATCAAAATCAAAAAGAAGGTGGATTGGGAATTCCCAATCTACTTAATTATTATCGGGCGTATAATATTCGAACCGTGATAAAAATACTTAAAGGTGGAGATGGTCATTGGGGAGATCTGGAGTTAAAAGATATTAAGAGATTTGGGTCTATATGGTTTTTAGATAGAGCAAAAACAAAAAAGGCAATTAATAGTTATTGGTTAAAGGGGCTGAGTAAAATTTGGAATAAATTTGTTAAAAAACTGATCCCGGATATAGCCTTCTTGGGGAAGACAACTGAAAGTTGGCCGATTAAAACTAATATAAGTCGGGATAAAGTAATTGAGGATGAAAATATAGGAAATATAGTAAATTGGTTAAGAGCTCTAGGAATTGAGAGTAGGAAAAAAAAAGTAATTCAAAAATTGGAGTTGAATTGGTTCGAAAAAATACAGGTAGAAAAATGGACCACGTAAGTAAGGGGAATATGTAAAATAGATAGAAGTGAAACTAAATTTGAAAGTTTAGTATCTCAAATTATTAAGGATGAAATTGGGTTAAAAGGACTCGTTAGTAAGATATATAAGATTATAAACTTCGATGGAAATCCACAAATGGTAATGAAAAGGAATTGGGAGGAAGACCTTAAGATTAAAATATTGGATGTGGATTGGAATGAGAATTGGAAGGGTCGAATCATGAGGACTTTGTCTATAAGGATTAAAGAGCATAATTTTAAGGTTGTTTGGAAATAGTATTGGACCCCATTAAGACTATCATTGATAGATAAAAAAATGAGTGATAAATGTTGGAGATGTAATATGGAATTGGGAACTTATGAACATATGTGGTATAAATGTGTGAAAATTAAAAAGTTTTGGCAGCAATTAGAAAGAACGATGTGTGAAATGATGAAAAGAATAATAATATTGAGATCAGAAACTATATTGTTATTGATAATTAATGAACTAGAGTTAACAAAACATGAGAAAGAATTGATTAGAATTATGATTATAATGGGTAGAATTGTAATAGCAAGATATTGGAAAATAGAGGTAAATATTAAAATAGAAGAATGGTACTGTGAAATGTGGAAATTAGCCTTAAATGATAAAATGACATGCGATATTAAATTTAGAGAGGGGGTTTATAAAAAAGATATCTTTTGGAAGACTTGGAAGCCATTTGTGGACTATGCACTTGGAACTTTGGATGCCTCGACGCCTGTACCTAGAGAACGTGGATTTTGGAGATCTTAAAGATAATAGAAGATACTTGAAACCAACTCTTCCTTTTGTTTTGTACAGCACTGGGTGAAATATTATAAAAATTTCAATAAAATAAAAAAAAAAAGAAACGCCACCCCCAGAACCCATCATAAACAAGCAAAGGCAGCAATGGAAAGAGGAGAGACGAGGAGGGAAAGGAAGAAAGGGTAAAGTAGAGAAAGGAAGGGTGGGGAATGAAGAGTACGAGAGAGGATAAGAAAGAAGAGAAGAGAGAAAGAGAGAGGAAAGAGAGGGGAAAAAGGGAGAAGAGAGGAGAAATGAGAGGAGGAAAGAAGGAAGCAGAGAAGGGAGCTTGAGAAAGTAGGAGTGAGGCTGTTGCAAAATAAGATGGAGACACGGGGTGGCAAGAAAGAGATCCAAACTATATCATATAGTATATATGTAAGAATGTGTATGGAGATTAATGATGAATAGATAAATGTTAAATAGTATTTATAAGAATGTATATCAATGAATATTTTTGCAATGAGAAAAACAATAATAATAATAAAAAGATTCTGCAAAAAAAAAAAAAAGACTGTGGGGGCTCCTTGTAGGCCAAATGGCATGACTTTGAATTGGAAGCTACCCAGCGGGCAGTTAAATGCGGTCTTCTATTTGTCCCCCTCTCAAATCCGTATGCGGTAATAGGCTTCTCTTAGGTCTAGCTTGGTGAACACCTTGCCCTTCACCAGCTCTACTGTGTCCCGGAGGTTGGGGAGCTGGTTGAGTTTTTAAAGGAGATTAGGGTTAATGTTAGGGTTCCAAGTAACACCTCCAATGAAACAAGACTCTGAGGCTAGAAGTTCCTCAAAGCTCCACTTTATTAGAAATATCATATTGATACATCTGGAAAAATCCAAATCTGAAAGCTTCTGGGTTTTCCCCACCCAAAGGAAAGTCAAAGTCCCTTCCCCTGCACCCACATGTCTATCACATGGTCCAATCAATCCACTGTCCCAACTGAAGATACATTCTAGTCACACCACTCCAGGTGCAGGCTGAACATCCTTGACTCCCGGATGAAAGAATGTTGTTATGGCTAGATAGCTCTACAACTCCATGCAATCCCCCCTCCCAGTTTCCTACAGCACTAAGTGTGGCAGCCCTGAAGATCCAAAGAAAAGATGGCCTCCAGTGCTGACACTGGACACTTTGGGTTTTTGAAAACCCTACACCTGGCCAAGAGACAGTTTTGGTGGCCAAAAATGAAAAAGGACATAGAGATGTTACGTTAAAAGCTGTGCGACTTGTGCAATGATGAAGAAGAGACTGGGGAAGCACCCTGGGTTGCTGCAATAAGTAGCTGAGCTGACCCAACCCTGGGAGGATATTGCAATGGACTTCATAGTGGGACTCCCTGAGAGCAGTGGAAATACAGTTATTTGAACAGTAATTGATCTATCTTCAAAACAGGCTTACTTTATAGCCTGTCCCAGACTACCCTCAGCCCACAAACGTGCGAAGCTGTTCCTGAAGCACATCTACTGGCTGCATGGAGTACCATGGAGAATCATCTCAGATCAGGGGGTTCAATTCACGGCCAAATTTTGGAGGGAATTCCTAAGGTCGATTGGTTCCTCCCAAGGTCTTAGCTTGGCTTTTCATCCAAGTACCAATGGTGTGGCAGAATGAGCTAATGCAATGGCGGAACAATACTTAAGATGTTACGTTAACTACTGGCAAACTAATTGGGCAGAGCTCCTGCTGTTTGCTGACGTTGCGTATAACAATGCAGTGCATAGTAGTATGGGACTTACTCCCTTTAAGGTAGTGAATGGAATGGAATTTGTTCCAATGCCTGAGTACCCTCAGGAACCCCCCTCCTCAGTCACTCTGACGGAGTGGGTCTATTCGTTGCAGAGTGCTTGGGGAAATGTAAAGCGAGCACTAACTAAAGTGGCAGAGGTTCAAAAGGAGCAAGCAGATAAAAGGCGGTCCCCTCAGAGACCATTTCACATTGGGGAAAAGGTTTACCTCGCCACTAAATATCCACTATCCTGTCAGAGCTGAAGAAGCTTCTTGGATGAGAAGCGAAACGTCTTCAAAAGAAAAAACAAGAAAGTCCAGTTGCCTCCTGAAAAAGCACCTTTGAGACAATCATGACCTGGATGACTGAGAATCTCTACAGACTAACCACTAAATACTTAAAATTAAAACTGCCTTGCAGTTTCCTAGAACCGTTCCCAATAATGAAAGTCATCAACCTGGTCACGGTGGAGCTAAAACTTCCCTGCCTACATTCTTCCTTGCATTCATCCTGTCTTCCACAGCAGCTTATTGAAGCCAGTAATAGGTTCAGAGCTAACACCAGTAGCTCAGGTAGCTCCCAGTCCCATAGTAGTAGAAAGGGAAACCCATTACAAAGTAAAACGAATCCTAGACTGTAGGCTATATAAGGGAAAACTACAGTATCTAGTTCGGTGGAAGGGTCACCCCCTGTCAGAGGCTACCTGGGTAAAGAGTAAGGATGTAAGGGCAGAGAGGCTGGTTAGGAAATTTCATGACAAGAATCCCCAGAAACCCAAAGAACCACCTGAGGGAAGAGGGGCTTAATGGAGAATTAATGTGTGCTTGTGCTTAGTATCTTTCAGGTGGTTTTACTCTGTAAGGGGGGTGGGGGTGATTATCAACTTTCAAAACGACTCTGGCTGAGGCATTTTCCCCTCTGTTTCTCAGTTGCCACGCAAATGATGGAAGGATAGGAGGTTTGAAATGCTATTCTACAATGTGCTAGACATAACACAGGCAGAGGCTGGTAGAGCCAAGGTCATCTCAACAAGTGCTGAGCAAGAAAGGAGGGGAATGCCTGAAGAGCCTGCCATTTACCTAACTGGGCAATGTGATCTGTGACACTTGGGGGGCGGGGGGGGGAATCATGTACTCTTTTAATTATACTCAACCATGGGAAATATTTAGAGTTGGCTTCACATTTGAATGTGCTGATATGATGTACCCAATAAAGAAAATCTTTGAGAAGAGTTCCAGTCTCAGAGTTCTTACTTGGAACCATGACATTATGATTGCACCATCCCTATGGTAGTTTAATTCACCAGGTGGATTGAAAATGTAGTTCTGGCTTAATGTCAACCATCAGCTCAAACCCTTAAATACGAACAATCCTTGACTCCATTTGGTGAAAAAGGTATAGTTTGCTAAAGGTCAAGCAGAATACAATAGAGCAAAGCCAGAACTGGAGTTCATGCACCAAAACTCCAGGTTAAAAGTTTTCTCTGCTTAGGCATTTCCCATTGCTGCCCTCCTCCACCTGTCCAATCACTTTTGAATAAGATGGTTTGGAAACAACTGCTCTGATTGTAGACTGGCTTGCAGCTACATTCTTCTCATCATGGAGTGACCTTGACAAGGCACTCTCACTCTCTTAACTTTCACTTTCTGCCCCAGGCACTCCCCCTCCTTCCAGGTTTCATGGCAGACTGGTGCTGAAGTGATTGCAAAAAGCAGGCATGAGGTGGCAGTTCTGACACCCATACATAAAGTAACAATACAATGGATACCTTAATATTAATTAGTCAGCTGAAGTTTGAAAACTTTAACGTACAACAAATATTTACTCATTTATTTTTCACATTTCTTCCTCAAACATACTTTGATCTTATACTCAACAGAACATAAAATAATAGGGTTGGAAGGGACTTTGGAGGTCTTCTACTCCAACTCCCTGTTCAAGCAGGATACCCTATACCATTCTGGACAAATGGCTCTCCAGTCTCTTCTTGAAAACCTCCAGTGATGGAACACCCACAACCCCCAGAGGTAAGCTGTTGCAGTATAAAACAGTACTATCACTTCTGGTTATTCAAAATTGGGTCATTTCCTATTCCTGTCCTGTCCTATCCTATCCTATCCTTTCCTATCCTATCCTATGCCTTTTCTTATTCTATTCTGTCCTGTCCTTTCGTATCCTATCCCATCCCATCCCACCCCACCCCACCCCATCCCATCCAATCCGATCCGATCCCATCCTATCCTACACTACCCTATCCTATCTCTTTTCTTGTCTTGTCCTGTCCTATCCTATCCTATCCTATCCTATCCTATCCTATCCTATCCCCATTTTTCTTCTATCCTATCCTGTCCTGTCCTGTCCTGTAATGTCCTGTCCTGTCCTGTCCGTTCCTGTTCCCTCCCGTCCCATCCCGTCCTGTCCTGTCCTGTCCTATTCCCCTTCTTATCCTATCCTATCCTATCCTATCCTATCCTATCCTATCCTATCCTATCCTATCCTATCCTATCCTATCCTATCCTATCCTATCCCTTTTCTTATTCTGTCCTGTCCTGTCCTGTCCTGAACTGTCCTTTCCTATCCTATCAGTTTTCTTATTCTGTCCTGTCCTGTCCTGTCCTGTCCTTTCCTATCCTATCCTATCCTATCCTATCCTATCACCATTTTTCTTCTATCCTGTCCTGTCCTGTCCTGTCCTGTCCTGTAATGTCCTGTCCTGTCCTGTCCTGTCCGGTCCCGTTCCCTCCCATCCCATCCTGTCCTGTCCTATTCCCTTTCTTATCCTATCCTATCCTATCCTATCCTATCCTATCCTATCCTATCCTATCCTATCCTATCCTATCCTATCCCCATTTTTCTTCTATCCTATCCTGTCCTGTCCTGTCCTGTCCTGTAATGTCCTGTCCTGTTCTGTCCGGTCCTATCCTATCCCTTTTCTTATTCTGTCCTGTCCTATCCTATCCTATCCTTTCCTATCCTATCTCTTTTCTTGTCCTGTCCTGTCCTGTCCTGTCCTGTCCTGTCCTATCCTATCCTATCCTATCCTATCCCCATTTTTCTTCTATCCTATCCGGTCCTGTCCTGTCCTGTAATGTCCTGTCCTGTTCTGTCCGGTCCCGTTCCCTCCCATCCCATCCCGTCCTGTTCTGTCCTATTCCCTTTCTTATCCTATCCTATCCTATCCTATCCTATCCTATCCTATCCTATCCTATCCTATCCCATCCCTTTTCTTATTCTGTCCTGTCCTGTCCTATCCTATCCTATCCTATCCTTTCCTATCCTATGCCTTTTCTTATTCTATTCTGTCCTGTCCTTTCGTATCCTATCCCATCCCATCCCACCCCACCCAATCCCATCCAATCCCATCCCAATCTATCCTACACTACCCTATCCTATCTCTTTTCTTGTCCTGTCCTGTCCTATCCTATCCTATCCTATCCTATCCTACCCTATCCTATCCTATCCCCATTTTTCTTCTATCCTATCCTGTCCTGTCCTGTCCTGTAATGTCCTGTCCTGTCCTGTCCTGTCCGTTCCTGTTCCCTCCCATCCCATCCTGTCCTGTCCTATTCCCTTTCTTATCCTATCCTATCCTATCCTATCCTATCCTATCCTATCCTATCCTATCCTATCCTATCCCTTTTCTTATTCTGTCCTGTCCTATCCTATCCTATCCTATCCTATCCTATCCTATCCTTTCCTATCATATCTCTTTTCTTGTCCTGTCCTGTCCTGTCCTGTCCTATCCTATCCTACCCTATCCTATCCTATCCCCATTTTTCTTCTATCCTATCCTGTCCTGTCCTGTCCTGTAATGTCCTGTCCTGTCCTGTCCTGTCCGTTCCTGTTCCCTCCCATCCCATCCCGTCCTGTCCTGTCCTATTCCCTTTCTTATCCTATCCTATCCTATCCTATCCTATCCTATCCTATCCTATCCTATCCTATCCTATCCTATCCTATCCCTTTTCTTATTCTGTCCTGTCCTGAACTGTCCTTTCCTATCCTATCAGTTTTCTTATTCTGTCCTGTCCTGTCCTGTCCTGTCCTTTCCTATCCTATCCTATCCTATCCTATCCCCATTTTTCTTCTATCCTATCCTGTCCTGTCCTGTCCTGTCCTGTCCTGTCCTGACCTGTAATGTCCTGTCCTGTCCTGTCCGTTCCTGTTCCCTCCCGTCCCATCCCATCCCATCCTGTCCTGTCCTATTCCCTTTCTTATCCTATCCTATCCTATCCTGTCCTATCCTATCCTATCCTATCCTATCCTATCCTATCCCTTTTCTTATTCTGTCCTGTCCTATCCTATCCTATCCTATCCTATCCTATCCTATCCTATCCTTTCCTATCATATCTCTTTTCTTGTCCTGTCCTGTCCTGTCCTGTCCTATCCTATCCTATCATATCCTATCCCCATTTTTCTTCTATCCCATCCCGTCCTGTCCTGTCCTATTCCCTTTCTTATCCTATCCTATCCTATCCTATTCTATCCTATCCTATCCTATCCTGTCCTGTCCTATCCTATCCTATCCTATCCTATCCCATCCCTTTTCTTATTCTGTCCTGTCCTGTCCTATCCTATCCTATCCTTTCCTATCCTATGCCTTTTCTTATTCTATTCTGTCCTGTCCTTTCGTATCCTATCCCATCCCATCCCACCCCACCCAATCCCATCCAATCCCATCCCATCCTATCCTACACTACCCTATCCTATCTCTTTTCTTGTCCTGTCCTGTCCTATCCTATCCTATCCTATCCTATCCTGTCCTATCCTATCCTATCCTATCCTATCCTATCCTATCCTATCCTATCCCTTTTCTTATTCTGTCCTGTCCTATCCTATCCTATCCTATCCTATCCTATCCCTTCCTATCTCTTTTCTTGTCCTGTCCTGTCCTGTCCTGTCCTGTCCTATCCTATCCTATCCTATCCCCATTTTTCTTCTATCCCATCCCGTCCTGTCCTGTCCTATTCCCTTTCTTATCCTATCCTATCCTATCCTATCCTATCCTATCCTATCCTATCCTATCCTATCCTATCCTATCCTATCCCTTTTCTTATTCTGTCCTGTCCTGTCCTATCCTATCCTTTCCTATCCTATGCCTTTTCTTATTCTATTCTGTCCTGACTTTCGTATCCTATCCCATCCCGTCCCACCCCACCCCATCCCATCCAATCCCATCATATCCCATCCTATCCTACACTACCCTATCCTATCTCTTTTCTTGTCCTGTCCTGTCCTGTCCTGTCCTATCCTATCCTATCCTATCCTATCCCCATTTTTCTTCTATCCTATCCGGTCCTGTTCTGTCCTGTAATGTCGTCTCCTGTCCTGTCCGGTCCCGTCCCATCTCATCCCGTCCTGTCCTGTCCTGTCCTGTCCTATTCAGTTTCTTATCCTATCCTATCCTATCCCCATTTTTCTACTATCCTGTCCTGTCCTGTCCTGTCCTGTAATGTCCTGTCCTGTCCTGTCCGTTCCCGTTCCCTCCCATCCCATCCCATCCTGTCCTGTCCTATTCCCTTTCTTATCCTATCCTATCCTATCCTATCCTATCCTATCCTATCCCTTTTCTTATTCTGTCCTGTCCTATCCTATCCTATCCTTTCCTATCCTATCTCTTTTCTTGTCCTGTCCTGTCCTGTCCTATCCTATCCTATCCCCATTTTTCTTCTATCCTATCCGGTCCTGTCCTGTCCTGTAATGTCCTGTCCTGTCCGGTCCCGTTCCCTCCCATCCCATCCCGTCCTGTCCTGTCCTATTCCCTTTCTTATCCTATCCTATCCTATCCTATCCTATCCTATCCTATCCTATCCTATCCTATCCCATCCCTTTTCTTATTCTGTCCTGTCCTGTCCTATCCTATCCTATCCTTTCCTATCCTATGCCTTTTCTTATTCTATTCTGTCCTGTCCTTTCGTATCCTATCCCATCCCATCCCACCCCACCCAATCCCATCCAATCCCATCCCATCCTATCCTACACTACCCTATCCTATCTCTTTTCTTGTCCTGTCCTGTCCTATCCTATCCTATCCTATCCTATCCTACCCTATCCTATCCTATCCCCATTTTTCTTCTATCCTATCCTGTCCTGTCCTGTCCTGTCCTGTAATGTCCTGTCCTGTCCTGTCCTGTCCGTTCCTGTTCCCTCCCATCCCATCCCGTCCTGTCCTGTCCTATTCCCTTTCTTATCCTATCCTATCCTATCCTATCCTATCCCTTTTCTTATTCTGTCCTGTCCTGAACTGTCCTTTCCTATCCTATCAGTTTTCTTATTCTGTCCTGTCCTGTCCTGTCCTTTCCTATCCTATCCTATCCTATCCTATCCCCATTTTTCTTCTATCCTATCCTATCCTGTCCTGTCCTGTCCTGTCCTGTCCTGTCCTGTAATGTCCTGTCCTGTCCTGTCCGTTACTGTTCCCTCCCGTCCCATCCCATCCCATCCTGTCCTGTCCTATTCCCTTTCTTATCCTATCCTATCCTATCCTGTCCTATCCTATCCTATCCTATCCTATCCTATCCTATCCTATCCTATCCTATCCCTTTTCTTATTCTGTCCTGTCCTATCCTATCCTATCCTATCCTATCCTATCCTATCCTATCCTATCCTATCCTATCCTATCCTATCCTTTCCTATCATATCTCTTTTCTTGTCCTGTCCTGTCCTGTCCTGTCCTATCCTATCCTATCCTATCCCCATTTTTCTTCTATCCCATCCCGTCCTGTCCTGTCCTATTCCCTTTCTTATCCTATCCTATCCTATCCTATCCTATCCTATCCTATCCTATCCTATCCTATCCTATCCTATTCTATCCTATCCTATCCTATCCTATCCTATCCTATCCTATCCCTTTTCTTATTCTGTCCTGTCCTGTCCTATCCTATCCTTTCCTATCCTATGCCTTTTCTTATTCTATTCTGTCCTGACTTTCGTATCCTATCCCATCCCATCCCACCCCACCCCATCCCATCCAATCCCATCATATCCCATCCTATCCTACACTACCCTATCCTATCTCTTTTCTTGTCCTGTCCTGTCCTGTCCTGTCCTATCCGATCCTATCCCCATTTTTCTTCTATCCTATCCGGTCCTGTCCTGTCCTGTAATGTCCTGTCCTATCCTATCCTATCCTATCCTACCCTATCCTATCCTATCCCCATTTTTCTTCTATCCTATCCTGTCCTGTCCTGTCCTGTAATGTCCTGTCCTGTCCTGTCCGTTCCTGTTCCCTCCCATCCCATCCCGTCCTGTCCTGTCCTATTCCCTTTCTTATCCTATCCTATCCTATCCTATCCTATCCTATCCTATCCTATCCTATCCTATCCCTTTTCTTATTCTGTCCTGTCCTGAACTGTCCTTTCCTATCCTATCAGTTTTCTTATTCTGTCCTGTCCTGTCCTGTCCTTTCCTATCCTATCCCCATTTTTCTTCTATCCTATCCTATCCTGTCCTGTCCTGTCCTGTCCTGTCCTGTCCTGTCCTGTCCTGTCCTGTCCTGTCCTGTCCTGTAATGTCCTGTCCCGTCCTGTCCGTTCCTGTTCCCTCCCGTCCCATCCCATCCCATCCTGTCCTGTCCTATTCCCTTTCTTATCCTATCCTATCCTATCCTGTCCTATCCTATCCTATCCTATCCTGTCCTATCCTATCCTATCCTATCCTATCCTATCCCTTTTCTTATTCTGTCCTGTCCTGTCCTATCCTATCCTATCCTATCCTATCCTATCCTATCCTTTCCTATCATATCTCTTTTCTTGTCCTGTCCTGTCCTGTCCTGTCCTATCCTATCCTATCCTATCCCCATTTTTCTTCTATCCCATCCCGTCCTGTCCTGTCCTATTCCCTTTCTTATCCTATCCTATCCTATCCTATCCTATCCTATCCTATCCTATCCTATCCTATCCTATCCCTTTTCTTATTCTGTCCTGTCCTGTCCTATCCTATCCTTTCCTATCCTATGCCTTTTCTTATTCTATTCTGTCCTGACTTTCGTATCCTATCCCATCCCATCCCACCCCACCCCATCCCATCCAATCCCATCATATCCCATCCTATCCTACACTACCCTATCCTATCTCTTTTCTTGTCCTGTCCTGTCCTGTCCTGTCCTGTCCTATCCTATCCTATCCTATCCCCATTTTTCTTCTATCCTATCCGGTCCTGTCCTGTCCTGTAATGTCCTGTCCTGTCCGGTCCCGTTCCCTCCCATCCCATCCCATCCCGTCCTGTCCTGTCCTATTCCCTTTCTTATCCTATCCTATCCTATCCTATCCTATCCTATCCTATCCTATCCTATCCTATCCTATCCTATCCTATCCTATCCTATCCTATCCCATCCCTTTTCTTATTCTGTCCTGTCCTGTCCTGTCCTATCCTATCCTTTCCTATCCTATGCCTTTTCTTATTCTATTCTGTCCTGTCCTTTCGTATCCTATCCCATCCCATCCCACCCCACCCAATCCCATCCAATCCCATCCCATCCTATCCTACACTACCCTATCCTATCTCTTTTCTTGTCCTGTCCTATCCTATCCTATCCTATCCTATCCTATCCTATTCCCATTTTTCTTCTATCCTGTCCTGTCCTGTCCTGTCCTGTCCTGTAATGTCCTGTCCTGTCCTGTCCTGTCCTGTCCGTTCCTGTTCCCTCCCATCCCATCCCGTCCTGTCCTGTCCTATTCCCTTTCCTATCCTATCCTATCCTATCCTATCCTATCCTATCCTATCCTATCCTATCCTATCCTATCCTATCCTATCCCTTTTCTTATTCTTTCCTGTCCTGTCCTGTCCTGAACTGTCCTTTCCTATCCTATCAGTTTTCTTATTCTGTCCTGTCCTGTCCTGTCCTGTCCTGTAATGTCCTGTCCTGTCCTGTCCGTTCCTGTTCCCTCCCTGCCCATCCCATCCCATCCTGTCCTGTCCTATTCCCTTTCTTATCCTATCCTATCCTATCCTGTCCTGTCCTGTCCTATCCTATCCTATCCTATCCTATCCTATCCTATCCTATCCTATCCTATCCTATCCTATCCTATCCCTTTTCTTATTCTGTCCTATCCTGTCGTGTCTGGCCCTATCCTGTCATGTCCTATCATGCCCTGTCGTGCCCTGTCGTGCCCTGTCGTGTCCTGTCCTGTCCTGACCTGTCCTATCCTATCCTATCCTATCCTATCCTATCCTATCCTATCCTATCCTATCCTATCCTATCCTATCCTATCCTATCCAATCCTTTCCTATCCTATCCTATCCTATCCTATCCCTTTTCCTATTCTGTCCTGTCCTGTCCTGTCCTGTCCGGCCCTATCCGATCCTATCCTATCCTATCATCATATAGCTTTTCTTATCCTATCCTGTCCTGTCCTGTCCTGTCCTGTCCTATCCTATCCTATCCTATCCTATCCTATCCTATCCTATCCTATCCTATCCTATCCTATCCTATCCCTTTTCCTATTCTGTCCTGTCCTGTCCTATCCTATCCTATCCTATCCTATCCTATCCTATCCTATTCTATCCTATCCTATCCCTTTTCCTATTCTGTCCTGCCCTGTCCTGTCCTGTCCTGCCCTCTCCTATGCTATCCTATCCTATTCTATCGTTTCCTATCCTATCCTATCCTATCCTATCCTATAGCTTTTCTTATTCTATCCTGTCCTGTCCTGTCCTGTCCTGTCATATCCTATCCTATCCTATCCTATCCTATCCTATCCTATCCTATCCCTTTTCCTATTCTGTCCTGTCCTGTCCTGCCCTATGCTATGCTATGCTATGCTATGCTATGCTATGCTATGCTACGCTATGCTATGCTATCCTATCCTATCCTATCCTATCCTATCCCTTTTTTATTCTGTCATGTCCTATCCTGTCCTGTCCTATCCTATCCTATCCCTTTTCTTATTCTGTCCTGTCCTGTCCTGTCCTGTGTTGTCCTATCCTATCCTATCCTATCCTATCCTATCCTATCCTATCCTATCCTATCCCCATTCTTCTATCCTATCCTCTCCTGTCCTGTCCGGTTCGGTCCCATCCCATCCCGTCCTGTCCTTTCCTGCCCTATTCCCTTTCTTATTGCGTTCTGTTCTGTTCTGTTCTATTATATCCTATCCCATCCCATCCCATTCCCTTTCTTAACCTGTCCTGTCCTGTGCTGTCCTGTCCTATCACTTTTCTTATTCTGTCATGTTCTTTCCTGTCCTGTCCTGTCCTGTCCTGTCCTGTCCTGTCCTGTCATATCCTATCCTATCCTATCCTATCCTATCCTATCCTATCCTATCCTATCCTATCCTATCCCTTTTCCTATTCTGTCCTGTCCTGTCCTGCCCTATGCTATGCTATGCTATGCTATGCTATGCTATGCTATGCTATGCTATGCTATGCTATGCTACGCTATGCTATGCTATCCTATCCTATCCTATCCTATCCTATCCTATCCCTTTTTTATTCTGTCATGTCCTATCCTGTCCTGTCCTATCCTATCCTATCCCTTTTCTTATTCTGTCCTGTCCTGTCCTGTCCTGTGTTGTCCTATCCTATCCTATCCTATCCTATCCTATCCTATCCTATCCTATCCTATCCTATCCTATCCCCATTCTTCTATCCTATCCTCTCCTGTCCTGTCCGGTTCGGTCCCATCCCATCCCGTCCTGTCCTTTCCTGCCCTATTCCCTTTCTTATTGCGTTCTGTTCTGTTCTGTTCTATTATATCCTATCCCATCCCATCCCATTCCCTTTCTTAACCTGTCCTGTCCTGTGCTGTCCTGTCCTATCACTTTTCTTATTCTGTCATGTTCTTTCCTGTCCTGTCCTGTCCTGTCCTGTCCTGTCCTATCCTATCCTATCCTATCCTATCCTATCCTATCCTATCCTATCCTATCCTATCCTATCCTATCTTATTCTATCCTATCCATTTTCTTATTCTGTCCTGTCCTATCCTGTCTTGTCCTGTCCTATCCTGTCATGTCCTGTCATGCCCTGTCGTGTCCTTTCATGTCCTGTCCTGTCCTGACCTATCCTATCCTATCCTATCCTATCCTATCCTATCCTATCCTATCCTATCCTATCCTATCCTATCCCTTTTCTTATTCTATCATGTCCTGTCCTGTCCTGTCCTGTTGTCAGTCTCGCTAGTTCCTGCTTCGCTGCCATGGAAACGGGGAGGGTGGGGGGCGTTGGGATGAGTGTGTTCGGCTGGTGGACAATGTTGATGGTTCGTGTTATCTCTTGGTTAACGGACCTGCATTCCAGGATGGTGAAGACCTGCCCACCTGATGTTGGAGATGGAAGCATATTGGACAGTGCAAAGGGGGGGTTTGGGGATTGGGATGGGCTTAAGCTTAATACTTTCTGTTCGCGCCTAAACTATTCATTCTCAGCTTTACTTGGTCTGTACACTTTTGTTACTTAGTAAAAGGAGCCTTATTCATTTCAAAATAATGTCTAAGCGTGGTCTTTCCTAAGTCAACGAAGAAGCAGGCCTGACATTAAGCTGAGAATCACAAAAAACCCTGACCTGATGTCGGAACCTTCACAAGAGGAGCCTCCGTTGGTGGAGGTCCTGCCTGAACCAATTTTGGGAGCTGAAGCATCGCATCCTCCTGTTCAATCTGAAGAGACCAGGTCAGTGATGGACTGCTTGGCTGGCCTAGATCTAAATCTGCCAGCTGAAGAATCAGTCAAACCAAAACGTTGGTCCGAAGGGGTAGGAATGAGTGGGGTAAACGTCTCCAGGCGTCGACTTTCCCCAAAGAAGGTCATTCCGGAGCTCTTAAGAGAAGAAAGGGAATTAAAAGAAATGGCTCAGGATTTACTCCGCCAGGCAGATGAGAAAAGAATGGCCCTGGAAAAAATCTGGGGGAGGGAGGCGGAACGCAAACAGCCAAAAAGTTCACAGGCAGCTCCTGCCAGGCGAAGCAGGGCTTCAACACCATCCCCCCCTCCTCAGGCCGGCAGGGAATTGCGGAGAGAGGCAGCTTCTGCCAGGCAAAGCAGGAGTTCAACACCCTCCCCCCCCCCCCTCAGGCCGGAAGAGAAGCCAATCCCATTAACCCCCGCCGACTTGCAAAACTGCCTCCTTTGGGTGTAAAATACGACGGAAGTGCCGACAAACTGGCGTTTTTTCTAATTCACGTCGATAATTTCATGCAGTTTTACGCAGCTGACTTGGACGATGAAATCAAAATCAGAATTGTTTCTATGACCTTAGAAGATCAAGCTTCTAAGTGGCTGGTTTCATTGCATAATTGCCGCTCACCTGCGCTGCGCGATTTCGATCGTTTCATGAATGCTCTTAGAAGGCGTTTTGAAGACCCCCGTGTTGAAAGGAAAGCAAAGATGAAACTAAAAACCTTACAGCAGGGGGGCATGTCTGTTCAGGCTTACACGCAAATTTTTCAGGAGTTATCAGTGTTTATGGTTGGTTATAGTGAACAGGCCCTAATGGACATTTATGTTGAAGGGCTGAATAAAGACATTTATCAAACATGTGTGAACAGATTTCGCCCCGAGACTTTGAATGAATGGATAGATCTAGCTTCAGATGTTGAATTGGATCAAGCCCACTTACAGGATCCAGTCCGTGTGGAGAAAAAACCACAGGAAGATAGCCCCAAATCTCACCCCCCTGCGAAAGATGTACGCATGCAAAGGGGGGAGGGGAGACCAACCCAGCCTCGCTCAGGCAGCTGTTATCGCTGTGGAAAGGAGGGGCACTGGGCAGACAAATGCCGATCAAGACCACCTCCACGCCTTTCCTACCCTACCCTACCTTACCCTACCCTACCCTACCCTTTCCTATCCTATCCTATCCTATCCTATCCTATCCTATCCTATCCTATCCTATCCTATCCTATCCTATCCTATCCTATCCCTTTTCCTATTCTGTCCTGTCCCGTCCTGTCCTGTCCTATCCTATCCTATCCTATTCTATCCTATACATTTTCTTATTCTGTCCTGTCCTATCCTGTCTTGTCCTGTCCTATCCTGTCATGTCCTGTCATGCCCTGTCGTGTCCTATCCTATCCTATCCTATCCTATCCTATCCTATCCTATAGCTTTTCTTATTCTATCCTGTCCTATCCTGTCCTGTCCTGTCCTATCCTATCCTATCCTATCCTACCCTATCCCTTTTCTTATTCTATCATGTCCTGTCCTGTCCTGTCCTGTCCTGTCCTGTCCTACCCTACCCTACCCTACCCTACCCTACCCTATCCTATCCTATCCTATCCTATCCTATCCTTTTTCCTATTCTGTCCTGTCCTGTCCTGCCCTATCCTATCCTATCCTATCCTATCCTATCCTATCCTATCCTATCCTATCCTATCCTATCCTATCCTATCCTATCCTATCCTATCCTTTTTCCTATTCTGTCCTGTCCTGTCCTGTCCTGCCCTATCCTATCCTATCCTATCCTATCCTATCCTATCCTATCCTATCCTTTTTCTTATTCTGTCCTATCCCATCCCATCCCATCCCCCTTTCTTATCCTATCCTATCCTCTCCTGTCCCGTCCCGCCCCGCCCCGCCCCATCCCTGTCCTGTCCCATCCCTGTCCTGTTCTTTCCTGTCCTGTCCTATTCTATCCTATCCTATCCTATCCTATTCTATCCTATCCCTTTTCTTATTCTGTCCTGTCCTATCTGGTCCTATCCTGTCATGTCCTGTCGTGCCCTGTCGTGTCCTGTCCTGACCTGTCCTATCTTATCCTATTCTATCCTATCCTATCCTATCCTATTCTATCCTATCCCTTTTCTTATTCTGTCCTGTCCTATCTGGTCCTATCCTGTCATGTCCTGTCGTGCCCTGTCGTGTCCTGTCCTGACCTGTCCTATCCTATCCTATCCTATCCTATCCTATCCTATCCTATCCTATCCTATCCTATCCTATCCTATCCTATCCTATTCTATCCTATCCCTTTTCTTATTCTGTCCTGTCCTATCTGGTCCTATCCTGTCATGTCCTGTCGTGCCCTGTCGTGTCCTGTCCTGACCTGTCCTATCCTATCCTATCCTATCCTATCCTATCCTATCCTATCCTATCCTATCCTATCCTATCCTATCCCTTTTCTTATTCTATCATGTCCTGTCCTGTCCTCTCCTGTCCTGTCCTACCCTACCCTACCCTACCCTACCCTACCCTACCCTACCCTACCCTATCCTATCCTATCCTATCCTATCCTATCCTATCCCTTTTCCTGTCCTGTCCTGTCCTATCCTATCCTATCCTATCCTATCCTATCCTATCCTATCCTATCCTATTCTATCCTATCCCTTTTCTTATTCTTTCCTGTCCTATCCTGTCGTGTCCTGTCCTATCCTGTCATGTCCTGTCGTGCCCTGTCGTGCCCTGTCGTGTCCTGTCCTGACCTGTCCTACCCTACCCTACCCTACCCTACCCTACCCTACCCTACCCTATCCTATCCTATCCTATCCAGTGGGATGCCACGAGGCCGATCTTGTTTGGGAGGAATTTGACTCCGTTGCTTCCGAGGATATGGACAGGTTACGTGGACGACTGCGAGCCACCACATGTTTATTGGACCCGTGTCCCTCCTGGCTTGTACTGGCATCCTGGGAGGTGACACGAGGCTGGCTCCAAGAGGTTGTCAACGCATCCTTGAGTGAGGGTTCCTTGCCTGCTTCCCTAAAAGAGGCTATGGTGAGGCCCCTCCTTAAGAAGCCCTCTTTGGACCCAGCTCTTTTAACCAACTATCGTCCCGTCTCCAACCTTCCCTTTCTGGCGAAGGTTGTTGAGAGTGTGGTGGCACAACAGTTTCCCCATCACCTGGAGGAAGTTGATTATCTAGATCCGCGCCAGTCCGGCTTTCGGCCCGGGCATAGCACCGAGACGGCATTGGTCGCGTTGGTGGATGATCTCTGGAGGGCCAGGGATGGGGGTTGTTCCTCCATCCTGGTCCTATTAGACCTCTCGGCGGCTTTCGATACCATCGACCATGGTATCCTATTGCATCGGCTGGGGGGGTTGGGGGTGGGAGGCACCGTTTTACGGTGGTTCTCCTCCTACCTCTCTGGCCGATCGCAATTTGTGTTGGCAGGAGAGCAGAGGTCGACCCCGAGACCCCTCACATGTGGGGTGCCTCAGGGGTCGGTCCTCTCGCCTCTCTTGTTTAATGCATACATGAAGCCGCTGGGTGAGATCATCCGTGGTTTTGGGGTAGAGTACCATCTCTACGCTGATGACACTCAGCTGTATATATCTACCCCAAACCACCCCAACGATGCCGTAGCGGTGATGTGCCAGTGCCTGGAAGCCGTGCGGATCTGGATGGGAAGTAACGGACTCAGGCTCAACCCGACCAAGACCGAGTGGCTGTGGTTTCCGGCTGCCCGATTCAACCAGCTTTCTCCAACGCTGGCCATAGGGGGCGAACATCTTGCCCCTGTGGATGGGGCGCGCAATTTGGGAGTCCTCCTGGATACCCGGCTGTCTATGGAAGAGCAAGTGACAGCCGTGGCCAGGAGGGCGTTTTACCAGGTTCGCCTGGTTCGCCAATTGCGCCCCCTATTGGATCGGGACGCCCTTCGCACAGTCACTCATGCCCTCGTGACATCCCGACTGGACTACTGTAACTCCCTCTACATGGGGCTCCCCTTGAGGTGCACCCGGAGGCTTCAGTTAGTTCAGAATGCAGCCGCGCGAGCAATTATGGGAACCACTAGGTTTACCCATGTAACACCGCTCTTGCGCGAGCTGCACTGGCTGCCTGTCGTCTTCCGGGTGCGCTTCAAGGTGTTGGTTATCATCTTTAAAGCGCTCCATGGCTCGGGACCTAGCTACCTGCAGGATCGGATACTGCCTCACACATCCTCACGGCCGATTCGCTCCCACAGAGAGGGACTTCTCCGGGTGCCGTCCACTAGACTTTGTCAGCGGGCGACGCCCAGGGGAAGGGCTCTCTCTGTGGCGGGCCCGGCCCTCTGGAACGACCTTCCCCCCGATATTAGAACGACCACGGACCTCCGCTCCTTCCGCCTGAAACTAAAGACACATCTTTTCCGCCTGGCCGGCCTAGGGTAGTCTCTCTCTCTATGGGTTTTTTAATTGTTTATGTATATTGAGTGGGGATTTTTAGTTAATGGGATTTTAGCACAGGAGTTTGTTTAATCTGTTTTAAATTGTATGTATTTTTGTATATTCATGGTTTTTATTCTCCCTGTGCACCGCCCCGAGTCCCTGTGGGGAGAGGGAGCGGTTAATAAATTCAGCTATTATTATTATTATTATTATTATTATTATTATTATTATTATTATTATTATTATTATTATTATTATTATTATTATTATTATTATTATTATTATTATTATTATTATTATTATTATTATTATTATTATTATTATTATTATCCTATCCAATCCTATCCTATCCTATCCTATCCCTTTTCCTATTCTGTCCTGTCCTGTCCTGTCCTGCCCTATCCTATCCTATCCTATCCTATCCTATCCTATCCTATCCTATCCTATCCTATCCTATCATCATATAGCTTTTCTTATTCTATCCTGTCCTGTCCTGTCCTGTCCTATCCTATCCTATTCTATCCTATCCTATCCTATCCTATCCTATCCTATCCTATCCTATCCTATCCCTTTTCCTATTCTGTCCTGTCCTGTCCTGTCCTGTCCTATCCTATCCTATCCTATCCTATCCTATCCTATCCTATCCTATCCTATCCTATCCTATCCTATCCTATCGTCATATAGTTTTTCTTTTATATTGAAAAAGTTTTATTGGTTTTACAGTTTTTCAATAGGATAGGGTAAGAGATACAAAGAAATTTTGAGAGCTTTCGCATCGAAGTCGTCGGCCCTTCCGGAGCCTCATAATAAATCATTAACAAAAAACATTTTTCATAATACTACAAAGTGAAAACAAGTACATATATCTAAGTTCTTTCTATGCTGTCAGTCATTTGCAAAAATCCAGATGCACATGTTATACAATATTACTCAAAAAATCAAGGCAAAGTTATTTTTTAGATCTAAGTCTCTTGGCAATTGTGTCTTCTATCCCTTCTTCCAGGCCCCCAGCGGGCGGGGCCGTGACCCCCCCTGCCCCCCCTGGATCTTCCCCCAGGACAGAGGAATGTTTTTTAAGAAAGGCTTCCGCCTCAGCAACTGTTTTAATCCTCACTCTTCCTCCTTCCCAGAACACCAGCATCCCTTCGGGCATCACCCACTTGAACCAGATCCCGTGATCAAACAATTTTTTAGACAAGAAGGAAAATTTCCTTCTCGCTTCTCTAATCTTCCTTGGGATCTGCTTCAAGATGGCAACCTCCTTTTGTTGGTAAATTAACGGTCCTCCTCTTTGCACCTTCAAGATTTCCTCTCTGGTTGACCTTCTAACAAATTTAACATGTATCTCTCTGGGTACTTCATTTATCCTGGCATATGCAGAGTTTATTCTGTAGGCTAGGTCAATGTCCCCCCTGATCTCATCCTTAGGTTTATGTAAATAATCTGCTATAATTGTGCTCATGAGTTCAGGGAGACATTCACCAGATTCCTCAGAAACGTTCTGAAATCTCAAAAAATATGTCATCCTTTCCATATCAATCCTAGACACATGCCCATTTATTTCCACAACCTCATTAGTAACATTTTTAATCTCTCCCTTAGCCCCAGCCAGCCCCCCTTCCAACTCTTCATTCTTCTGTGTGTTCTCCAGCACTTGTTTCCGTGTGTCCAGTAGCTCCTTTTTAAAGTTGATGTTTTCTTCTCTCTGGGCCTTGATTTCTTGCACCAAAGTTTGTATAACTGATTCAAGAGACGCCATCCTTAGTTCTAAGCCTGCCAGTTCTGATTTTTGTGCCATAATTAGCTGTTAAAGTCAATGCCACTAAAATGGCGTTTTTTGGGTGGGGCCGTTGAGGCAAATCAGGAGCTGGAAGTTCAAATCAGGATTGTGAAAAGTTCAGGAACCAAAAGAGAAACAGTTTTCCAGATCAATAATTATAATAACAAAGGCACTCCAGAAAAGAAATCACATAATCCAAAAAAATTCTTCTTTAATAACAAGAGGAAGTCCAAATCACAAAGCGATGCTGGAAATTTTCCATAAGTAAAATAGTCATTCAGGGACAAAGAGAAGCCATCTTCCACCGCCCAGACTCAGAGCCAGAAGGAGAGAGTGGTAAAAAAAAAATGTTTCAAATCAGCCAGACCTAGATACTTTGTTGCAAGACAAATCACAGATCACTTTCCCTTGTTTCAAACAGTCCAGATTAAAGATATCCGCTTCCTCGCAACGAGGAGCCATTTTCAAGTGCCGCTTTGAGTCCGAGGGGGGGTTTATCAAGCAAACACCCCCCTCCAAGTTCTTTCAGCCCAGGCTGACAGCAAAAAAAAATGTTTAAAATCACTCACTTTCCCCCTCGCAGCCGAAGCCCCGGGAAGCCTACCGACTCAGACGGCCAGCTCTCTCCATATTCACAAAGCGATGCCGCCCACCGTTGGCGAAGGGGAAACCCCCCGCAGCATGTCCTCCTCCACCTAAGCCGAAGACAAGGGTCTCCCCCCTGCTGCCGCTGGGAGAGGGCGACCCAGGCAAGCCGGCTTTACGGGAGACCTCCAAAAACGGGGCGTCTCGCCCCCGTGGGGGGGCAGGAAAAGAAACAAAGCGGCGGACGAACCCTAGGCTCGCCCGTTGCCGCTGGAGCCAGAACCGGAAGTCATCATATAGCTTTTCTTATTCTATCCTATCCTATCCTATCCTATTCTATCGTTTCCTATCCTATCCTATCCTATCCTATAGCTTTTCTTATTCTATCCTGTCCTGTCCTGTCCTATCCTATCCTATCCTATCCTATCCTATCCTATCCTATCCCTTTTCCTATTCTGTCCTGTCCTGTCCTGTCCTGCCCTATGCTATGCTATGCTATGCTATGCTATGCCATGCCATGCCATGCCATGCCATGCCATGCCATGCTATGCTATGCTATCCTATCCTATCCTATCCTATCCCTTTTTTTATTCTGTCATGTCCTATCCTGTCCTGTCCTATCCTATCCTATCCCTTTTCCTATTCTGTCCTGTCCTGTCCTATCCTATCCTATCCTATTCTATCCTATCCTATCACTTTTCCTATTCTGTCCTGCCCTGTCCTGTCCTGTCCTGCCCTCTCCTATGCTATCCTATCCTATTCTATCGTTTCCTATCCTATCGTATCCTATCCTATCCTATAGCTTTTCTTATTCTATCCTGTCCTGTCCTGTCCTGTCCTGTCCTGTCCTATCCTATCCTATCCTATCCTATCCTATCCCTTTTCCTATTCTGTCCTGTCCTGTCCTGTCCTGCCCTATGCTATGCTATGCTATGCTATGCTATGCTATGCTATGCTATGCTATGCTATGCTATCCTATCCAATCCAATCCTTTCCTATCCTATCCTATCCTATCATATCCTATCCCTTTTCCTATTCTGTCCTGTCCTGTCCTGTCCTGTCCTATCCTATCCTATCCTATCCTATCCTATCCTATCCTATCCTATCCTATCCTATCCTATCCTATCCTATCCTATCCTATCCTATCCTATAGCTTTTCTTATTCTATCCTGTCCTGTCCTGTCCTGTCGTGTTCTGTCCTGTCCTATCCTATCCTATCCTATCCTATCCTATCCTATCCTATCCTATCCCTTTTCCTATTCTGTCCTGTCCTGTCCTGTCCTGTCCTGTCCTATCCTATCCTATTCTATCCTATCCCTTTTCTTATTCTGTCCTGTCCTATCCTGTCGTATCCTGTCCTATCCTGTCATGTCCTGTCGTGCCCTGTCGTGTCCTGTTGTGTCCTGTCCTGACCAGTCCTATCCTATCCTATCCTATCCTATCCTATCCTATCCTATCCTATCCTATCCTATCCTATCCTATCCTATCCTATCCCTTTTCTTATTCTATCATGTCCTGTCCTGTCCTATACTACCCTACCCTACCCTACCCTACCCTATCCAATCCTATCCTATCCTATCCTATCCCATCCCATCCCATCCCATCCCATCCCATCCTATCCTATCCTATCCTATCCTATCCTATCCTATCCTATCCTATCCTATCCTATCCTATCCTATCCCTTTTCCTATTCTATCCTGTCCTATCCTGCCCTATCCTATGCTATCCTATCCTATCGTTTCCTATCCTATCCTATGCTATAGTTTTTCTTATTCTATCCTGTCCTGTCCTGTCCTATCCTATCCTATCCTATCCTATCCTATCCAATCCTATCCTATCCTTTCCGTTTTCTTATTCTGTCCTGTCCTGTCGTATCCTATCCCATCCCATCCCACCCTATCCCATCCCATCCCATCCCATCCTATCCTACCCTACCCTATCCTATCTCTTTTCTTGTCCTGTCCTGTCCTGTCCTGTCCCGTCCCGTCCCGTCCCATCCTGTCCCATCCCGTCCCATCCCACCCTATCCCTTTTCTTGTCCTGCCCTGCCCTGCCCTGCCCTGCCCTGCCCTGCCCTGCCCTGCCCTGCCCTGCCCTGCCCTATCCTATCCTATCCCTTTTCTTATTCTGTCCTGTCCTGTCCTATCCTATCCCTTTTCTTATTGTATTCTGTCCTGTCCTGTCCTATCCTATCCTATCCTATCCTATCCTTTCCTATCCTATCCTTTCCTATCCTATGCCTTTTCTTATTCTCTTCTGTCCTGTCCTGTCGTATCCTATCCCATCCCATCCCACCCCATCCCATCCCATCCTATCCTAAACTACCCTATCCTATCTCTTTTCTTGTCCTGTCCTGTCCAGTCCTATCCTATCCCCATTTTTCTTCTATCCTGTCCTGTCCTGTCCTGTAATGTCCTGTCCTGTCCTGTCCTGTCCTGTCTTGTCCTGTCCTGTCTTGTCCTGTCCTGTCTTATCCTATCCTATCCTATCCTATCCTATCCTATCCTATCCTATCCTATCCTATCCTATCCTATCGAAACGAAAAGGAAGTACATAGGAAGTACTATGTAGCTTTTAGGTAAGAATGCTTAGATTGATAGGTGAATAGAGTAAATAATATTTGGGATGCTTGGAATTATTAGAGTGGTGTATAGCGGAAGTCAGGGGGGTGGGTTTGAATGGGAGGTGGGGGAGGGTTAGGGTGGAGGGTGGGGTAATATATATGTATGATTAATCTAGAGAGGGGAATAATGGGATATGGTTTTTTTTTTAAGATAAATTTATATTATGTTTTTTATATGTTTAGTTAACTTAGAAGATGGTGTTAATGGGATATTGATATACTAAGAGAAACTTATATTGTGTCTGCTGGGAGGCGAGGGAGTATAATATCTGAATGAGAAACTTATTTTAAGACGGGGTGAGGGGGGGTATAGTATTTGTATGATAGGACAGGACAGGACAGGACAGGATAGAATAAGAAAAGCTAAAGGATAGGATAGGATAGGATAGGAAACGATAGAATAGGATAGGATAGCATAGGAGAGGGCAGGACAGGACAGGACAGGGCAGGACAGAATAGGAAAAGGGATAGGATAGGATAGAATAGGATAGGATAGGATAGGATAGGACAGGACAGGACAGGACAGGACAGGACAGAATACCCTATCTCTTTTCTTGTCCTGTCCTGTCCTGTTCTGTCCTGTTCTGTCCTGTTCTGTTCTGTAATGTCCTGTCCTGTCCCGTCCCATCCCGTCCTGTCCTGTCCTGTCCCGTCCTATTCCCTTTCTTATCCTATCCTATCCTATCCTATCCCTATTCTTATTCTATTCTGTCCTTTCCTATCCTATCCTATCCCATTTCTTATCCCATCCTATCACTTTTCTTAATCTGTCCTGTCCTGTCCTATCCCATCCCATCCCATAATAATAATAATGGGACAGGACAGAACATTACAGAACAGAACAGGACAGGACAGGACAGGATAGAAGAAAAATGGGGATAGGATAGGATAGGACAGGACAGGACAGGACAGGACAGGACAGGACAAGAAAAGAGATAGGGTATTCTGTCCTGTCCTATCCTATCCTATCCTATCCTATCCTATCCTATCCTATCCTATCCCTTTTCCTATTCTGTCCTGCCCTGTCCTGTCCTGCCCTGTCCTGTCCTGTCCTGTCCTATCCTATCCTATCGTTTCCTATCCTATCCTATCCTATCCTATCCTTTAGCTTTTCTTATTCTATCCTGTCCTGTCCTGTCCTGTCCTGTCCTGTCCTATCCTATCCTATCCTATCCTATCCTATCCCTTTTCCTATTCCGTCCTGTCCTGTCCTGTCCTGTCCTGCCCTATGCTATGCTATGCTATGCTATGCTATGCTATGCTATGCTATCCTATCCTATCCTATCCCTTTTTTATTCTGTCATGTCCTATCCTGTCCTGTCCTATCCTATCCTATCCCTTTTCTTATTCTGTCCTGTCCTGTCCTGTCCTGTGCTGTCCTATCCTATCCTATCCTATCCTATCCCCATTCTTCTATCCTATCCTCTCCTGTCCTGTCCGGTTCGGTCCCACCCCATCCCGTCCTGTCCTTTCCTGTCCTATTCCCTTTCTTATTGCGTTCTGTTCTGTTCTGTTCTGTTCTGTTCTATTATATCCTATCCCATCCCATCCCATCCCATTCCCTTTCTTAACCTGTCCTGTCCTGTCCTGTCCCGTCCCGTACCGTCCCGTCCCATCCCTGTCCTGTCCCATCCCTGTCCTGTCCTGTCCTATCCAATCCCTTTTCTTATTCTGTCCTGTTCTTTCCTGTCCTGTCCTGTCCTGTCCTGTCCTGTCCTGTCCTATCCTATCCTATCCTATCCTATCCTATCCTATCCTATCCTATCCTATCCTATCCTATCCTATCCTATCCTATCCTATCCTATTCTTTCCTATCCCTTTTCTTATTCTGTCCTGTCCTATCCTGTCGTGTCTGGTCCTATCCTGTCATGTCCTGTCGTGCCCTGTCGTGTCCTGTCGTGTCCTGTCCTGACCTGTCCTATCCTATCCTATCCTATCCTATCCTATCCTATCCTATCCTATCCTATCCTATCCTATCCTATCCTATCCTATCCTATACTATGCTATACTACACTATACTATACTATCCCTTTTCTCATTCTATCATGTCCTGTCCTGTCCTGTCCTGCCCTCCCCTCCCCTCCCCTCCCCTCCCCTCCCCTCCCCTATCCTATCCTATCCTATCCTATCCAATCCTATCCTATCCTATCCTATCCTATCCTATCCTATCCTATAGCTTTTCTTATTCTATCCTGTCCTGTCCTGTCCTGTCCTGCCCTATCCTTTCCTTTCCTATCCTATCCTATCCTATCCTATCCTATCCTATCCTATCCTATCCTATCCTATCCTATCCTATCCTATCCAATCCTTTCCTATCCTATCCTATCCTATCCTATCCTATCCTATCCTATCCCTTTTCCTATCCTGTCCTGTCCCGTCCTGTCCTGTCCTATCCTATCCTATCCTATCCTATCCTATCCTATCCTATCCTATCCTATCCCTTTTCCTATTCTGTCCTGTCCGGTCCTGTCCTGTCCTATCCTATCCTATCCTATCCTATCCTATCCTATCCTATCCTATCCCTTTTCCTATTCTGTCCTGCCCTGTCCTGACCTGTCCTGCCCTCTCCTATGCTATCCTATCCTATTCTATCGTTTCCTATCCTATCCTATCCTATCCTATCCTATCCTATAGCTTTTCTTATTCTATCCTGTCCTGTCCTGTCCTGTCCTGTCCTATCCTATCCTATCCTATCCTATCCTATCCTATCCTATCCTATCCTATCCTATCCTATCCCTTTTCCTATTCTGTCCTGTCCTGTCCTGCCCTATGCTATGCTATGCTATGCTATGCTATCCTATCCTATCCTATCCTATCCCTTTTTTTATTCTGTCATATCCTATCCTGTCCTGTCCTATCCTATCCTATCCCTTTTCTTATTCTGTCCCGTCCTGTCCTGTCCTGTCCTGTCCTGTCCTATCCTATCCTATCCTATCCTATCCTATCCTATCCTATCCTATCCTATCCTATCCTATCCTATCCTATCCTATCCCTTTTCCTATTCTGTCCTGTCCTGTCCTGTCCTATCCTATCCTATCCTATCCTATCCTATCCTATCCTATTCTATCCTATCCTATCCTATCCCTTTTCCTATTCTGTCCTGCCCTGTCCTGTCCTGTCCTGCCCTCTCCTATGCTATCCTATCCTATTCTATCGTTTCCTATCCTATCCTATCCTATCCTATAGCTTTTCTTATTCTATCCTGTCCTGTCCTGTCCTGTCCTGTCATATCCTATCCTATCCTATCCTATCCTATCCCTTTTCCTATTCTGTCCTGTCCTGTCCTGCCCTATGCTATGCTATGCTAAGCTATGCTATGCTATGCTATGCTATGCTATCCTATCCTATCCTATCCTATCCTATCCCTTTTTTTATTCTGTCATGTCCTATCCTGTCCTGTCCTATCCTATCCTATCCCTTTTCTTATTCTGTCCTGTCCTGTCCTGTGTTGTCCTATCCTATCCTATCCTATCCTATCCTATCCTATCCTATCCTATCCTATCCCCATTCTTCTATCCTATCCTCTCCTGTCCTGTCCGGTTCGGTCCCATCCCATCCCGTCCTGTCCTTTCCTGCCCTATTCCCTTTCTTATTGCGTTCTGTTCTGTTCTGTTCTATTATATCCTATCCCATCCCATCCCATTCCCTTTCTTAACCTGTCCTGTCCTGTCCTGTCCTGTCCCGTCCCGTCCCGTCCCATCCCTGTCCTGTCCTGTCCTGTGCTGTCCTGTCCTATCACTTTTCTTATTCTGTCATGTTCTTTCCTGTCCTGTCCTGCCCTGTCCTGTCCTATCCTATCCTATCCTATCCTATCCTATCCTATCCTATCCTATCCTATCTTATTCTATCCTATCCATTTTCTTATTCTGTCCTGTCCTATCCTGTCTTGTCCTGTCCTATCCTGTCATGTCCTGTCATGCCCTGTCGTGTCCTTTCATGTCCTGTCCTGTCCTGACCTATCCTATCCTATCCTATCCTATCCTATCCTATCCTATCCTATCCTATCCTATCCTATCCTATCCTATCCTATCCTATCGTATCCCTTTTCTTATTCTATCATGTCCTGTCCTGTCCTGTCCTGTCCTGTCCTTTCCTACCCTACCCTACCCTACCCTTTCCTATCCTATCCTATCCTATCCTATCCTATCCTATCCTATCCTATCCTATCCTATCCTATCCTATCCCTTTTCCTATTCTGTCCTGTCCCGTCCTGTCCTGTCCTATCCTATCCTATCCTATTCTATCCTATACATTTTCTTATTCTGTCCTGTCCTATCCTGTCTTGTCCTGTCCTATCCTATCATGTCCTGTCATGCCCTGTCGTGTCCTATCCTATCCTATCCTATCCTATCCTATCCTATCCTATCCTATCCTATCCTATCCTATCCTATCCTATAGCTTTTCTTATTCTATCCTGTCCTGTCCTGTCCTGTCCTGTCCTATCCTATCCTATCCTATCCTATCCTATCCTATCCCTTTTCTTATTCTATCATGTCCTGTCCTGTCCTGTCCTGTCCTGTCCTGTCCTACCCTACCCTACCCTACCCTACCCTACCCTATCCTATCCTATCCTATCCTTTCCTATCCTATCCTATCCTATCCTATCCTATCCTATCCTATCCTATCCTATCCTTTTTCCTATTCTGTCCTGTCCTGTCCTGTCCTGCCCTATCCTATCCTATCCTATCCTATCCTATCCTATCCTATCCTATCCTGTCATCATATAGCTTTTCTTATTCTATCCTGTCCTGTCCTGTCCTGTCCTGTCCTATCCTATCCTATCCTATCCTATCCTATCCTATCCTATCCTATCCTATCCTATCCTATCCTATCCTATCCTTTTTCTTATTCTGTCCTATCCCATCCCATCCCATCCCCCTTTCTTATCCTATCCTATCCTCTCCTGTCCCGTCCCGCCCCGCCCCTCCCCATCCCTGTCCTGTCCCATCCCTGTCCTGTCCTGTCCTATCCAATCCCTTTTCTTAAGCTGTCCTGTTCTTTCCTGTCCTGTCCTGTCCTGTCCTGTCCTGTCCTATCCTATCCTATCCTATCCTATTCTATCCTATCCTATCCTATTCTATCCTATCCCTTTTCTTATTCTGTCCTGTCCTATCTGGTCCTATCCTGTCATGTCCTGTCGTGCCCTGTCGTGTCCTGTCCTGACCTGTCCTATCCTATCCTATCCTATCCTATCCTGTCCTGTCCTGTCCTATCCTATCCTATCCTATCCTGTCCTATCCTATCCTATCCTATCCTATCCTATCCTATCCTATCCCTTTTCTTATTCTGTCCTGTCCTATCCTATCCTATCCTATCCTATCCTATCCTATCCTATCCTTTCCTATCATATCTCTTTTCTTGTCCTGTCCTGTCCTGTCCTGTCCTATCCTATCCTATCCTATCCTATCCCCATTTTTCTTCTATCCCATCCCGTCCTGTCCTGTCCTATTCCCTTTCTTATCCTATCCTATCCTATCCTATCCTATCCTATCCTATCCTATCCTATCCTATCCTATCCTATCCCTTTTCTTATTCTGTCCTGTCCTGTCCTATCCTATCCTTTCCTATCCTATGCCTTTTCTTATTCTATTCTGTCCTGACTTTCGTATCCTATCCCATCCCATCCCACCCCACCCCATCCCATCCAATCCCATCATATCCCATCCTATCCTACACTACCCTATCCTATCTCTTTTCTTGTCCTGTCCTGTCCTGTCCTGTTCTGTCCTATCCTATCCTATCCTATCCCCATTTTTCTTCTATCCTATCCGGTCCTGTCCTGTCCTGTAATGTCCTGTCCTGTCCGGTCCCGTTCCCTCCCATCCCATCCCGTCCTGTCCTGTCCTATTCCCTTTCTTATCCTATCCTATCCTATCCTATCCTATCCTATCCTATCCTATCCTATCCTATCCTATCCCATCCCTTTTCTTATTCTGTCCTGTCCTGTCCTGTCCTATCCTATCCTTTCCTATCCTATGCCTTTTCTTATTCTATTCTGTCCTGTCCTTTCGTATCCTATCCCATCCCATCCCACCCCACCCAATCCCATCCAATCCCATCCCATCCTATCCTACACTACCCTATCCTATCTCTTTTCTTGTCCTGTCCTATCCTATCCTATCCTATCCTATCCTATCCTATCCCCATTTTTCTTCTATCCTGTCCTGTCCTGTCCTGTCCTGTAATGTCCTGTCCTGTCCTGTCCTGTCCTGTCCGTTCCTGTTCCCTCCCATCCCATCCCGTCCTGTCCTGTCCTATTCCCTTTCCTATCCTATCCTATCCTATCCTATCCTATCCTATCCTATCCTATCCTATCCTATCCCTTTTCTTATTCTTTCCTGTCCTGTCCTGTCCTGAACTGTCCTTTCCTATCCTATCAGTTTTCTTATTCTGTCCTGTCCTGTCCTGTCCTGTCCTGTAATGTCCTGTCCTGTCCTGTCCTGTCCGTTCCTGTTCCCTCCCTGCCCATCCCATCCCATCCTGTCCTGTCCTATTCCCTTTCTTATCCTATCCTATCCTATCCTGTCCTGTCCTGTCCTGTCCTATCCTATCCTATCCTATCCTATCCTATCCTATCCTATCCTATCCCTTTTCTTATTCTGTCCTATCCTGTCGTGTCTGGCCCTATCCTGTCATGTCCTATCATGCCCTGTCGTGCCCTGTCGTGCCCTGTCGTGTCCTGTCCTGTCCTGACCTGTCCTATCCTATCCTATCCTATCCTATCCTATCCTATCCTATCCTATCCAATCCTTTCCTATCCTATCCTATCCTATCCTATCCCTTTTCCTATTCTGTCCTGTCCTGTCCTGTCCTGTCCGGCCCTATCCGATCCTATCCTATCCTATCCTATCCTATCATCATATAGCTTTTCTTATCCTATCCTGTCCTGTCCTGTCCTGTCCTGTCCTGTCCTATCCTATCCTATCCTATCCTATCCTATCCTATCCTATCCTATCCTATCCTATCCCTTTTCCTATTCTGTCCTGTCCTGTCCTATCCTATCCTATCCTATCCTATCCTATCCTATCCTATTCTATCCTATCCTATCCCTTTTCCTATTCTGTCCTGCCCTGTCCTGTCCTGTCCTGCCCTCTCCTATGCTATCCTATCCTATTCTATCGTTTCGTATCCTATCCTATCCTATCCTATAGCTTTTCTTATTCTATCCTGTCCTGTCCTGTCCTGTCCTGTCATATCCTATCCTATCCTATCCTATCCTATCCTATCCTATCCTATCCTATCCTATCCTATCCCTTTTCCTATTCTGTCCTGTCCTGTCCTGCCCTATGCTATGCTATGCTATGCTATGCTATGCTACGCTATGCTATCCTATCCTATCCTATCCTATCCTATCCCTTTTTTATTCTGTCATGTCCTATCCTGTCCTGTCCTATCCTATCCTATCCCTTTTCTTATTCTGTCCTGTCCTGTCCTGTCCTGTGTTGTCCTATCCTATCCTATCCTATCCTATCCTATCCTATCCTATCCTATCCTATCCTATCCCCATTCTTCTATCCTATCCTCTCCTGTCCTGTCCGGTTCGGTCCCATCCCATCCCGTCCTGTCCTTTCCTGCCCTATTCCCTTTCTTATTGCGTTCTGTTCTGTTCTGTTCTATTATATCCTATCCCATCCCATCCCATTCCCTTTCTTAACCTGTCCTGTCCTGTGCTGTCCTGTCCTATCACTTTTCTTATTCTGTCATGTTCTTTCCTGTCCTGTCCTGTCCTGTACTGTCCTGTCCTAGCCTATCCTATCCTATCCTATCCTATCCTATCCTATCCTATCCTATCCTATCCTATCCTATCCTATCCTATCCTATCCTATCCTATCCTATCCTATCCTATCTTATTCTATCCTATCCATTTTCTTATTCTGTCCTGTCCTATCCTGTCTTGTCCTGTCCTATCCTGTCATGTCCTGTCATGCCCTGTCGTGTCCTTTCATGTCCTGTCCTGTCCTGACCTATCCTATCCTATCCTATCCTATCCTATCCTATCCTATCCTATCCTATCCTATCCTATCCTATCCTATCCTATCCTATCCTATCCTATCCTATCCTATCCTATCCTATCCTATCCTATCCCTTTTCTTATTCTATCATGTTCTGTCCTGTCCTGTCCTGTCCTTTCCTACCCTACCCTACCTTACCCTACCCTACCCTACCCTTTCCTATCCTATCCTATCCTATCCTATCCTATCCTATCCTATCCTATCCTATCCTATCCTATCCCTTTTCCTATTCTGTCCTGTCCCGTCCTGTCCTGTCCTATCCTATCCTATCCTATTCTATCCTATACATTTTCTTATTCTGTCCTGTCCTATCCTGTCTTGTCCTGTCCTATCCTGTCATGTCCTGTCATGCCCTGTCGTGTCCTATCCTATCCTATCCTATCCTATCCTATCCTATCCTATCCTATCCTATCCTATAGCTTTTCTTATTCTATCCTGTCCTATCCTGTCCTGTCCTGTCCTATCCTATCCTATCCTATCCTATCCTATCCTATCCTATCCTATCCTATCCTATCCTATCCCTTTTCTTATTCTATCATGTCCTGTCCTGTCCTGTCCTGTCCTGTCCTACCCTACCCTACCCTACCCTACCCTACCCTACCCTACCCTACCCTACCCTACCCTATCCTATCCTATCCTATCCTATCCTATCCTATCCTATCCTATCCTATCCTATCCTATCCTATCCTTTTTCCTATTCTGTCCTGTCCTGTCCTGCCCTATCCTATCCTATCCTATCCTATCCTATCCTATCCTATCCTATCCAATCCTTTCCTATCCTATCCTATCCTATCCTATCCCTTTTCCTATTCTGTCCTGTCCTGTCCTGTCCTGTCCGGCCCTATCCGATCCTATCCTATCCTATCCTATCCTATCATCATATAGCTTTTCTTATCCTATCCTGTCCTGTCCTGTCCTGTCCTGTCCTGTCCTATCCTATCCTATCCTATCCTATCCTATCCTATCCTATCCTATCCCTTTTCCTATTCTGTCCTGTCCTGTCCTATCCTATCCTATCCTATCCTATCCTATCCTATCCTATTCTATCCTATCCTATCCCTTTTCCTATTCTGTCCTGCCCTGTCCTGTCCTGTCCTGCCCTCTCCTATGCTATCCTATCCTATTCTATCGTTTCGTATCCTATCCTATCCTATCCTATAGCTTTTCTTATTCTATCCTGTCCTGTCCTGTCCTGTCCTGTCATATCCTATCCTATCCTATCCTATCCTATCCTATCCTATCCTATCCTATCCTATCCTATCCCTTTTCCTATTCTGTCCTGTCCTGTCCTGCCCTATGCTATGCTATGCTATGCTATGCTATGCTATGCTATGCTATGCTACGCTATGCTATCCTATCCTATCCTATCCTATCCTATCCCTTTTTTATTCTGTCATGTCCTATCCTGTCCTGTCCTATCCTATCCTATCCCTTTTCTTATTCTGTCCTGTCCTGTCCTGTCCTGTGTTGTCCTATCCTATCCTATCCTATCCTATCCTATCCTATCCTATCCTATCCTATCCTATCCTATCCCCATTCTTCTATCCTATCCTCTCCTGTCCTGTCCGGTTCGGTCCCATCCCATCCCGTCCTGTCCTTTCCTGCCCTATTCCCTTTCTTATTGCGTTCTGTTCTGTTCTGTTCTATTATATCCTATCCCATCCCATCCCATTCCCTTTCTTAACCTGTCCTGTCCTGTGCTGTCCTGTCCTATCACTTTTCTTATTCTGTCATGTTCTTTCCTGTCCTGTCCTGTCCTGTACTGTCCTGTCCTAGCCTATCCTATCCTATCCTATCCTATCCTATCCTATCCTATCCTATCCTATCCTATCCTATCCTATCCTATCCTATCCTATCCTATCCTATCCTATCCTATCCTATCCTATCTTATTCTATCCTATCCATTTTCTTATTCTGTCCTGTCCTATCCTGTCTTGTCCTGTCCTATCCTGTCATGTCCTGTCATGCCCTGTCGTGTCCTTTCATGTCCTGTCCTGTCCTGACCTATCCTATCCTATCCTATCCTATCCTATCCTATCCTATCCTATCCTATCCTATCCTATCCTATCCTATCCTATCCTATCCTATCCTATCCTATCCTATCCTATCCCTTTTCTTATTCTATCATGTTCTGTCCTGTCCTGTCCTGTCCTTTCCTACCCTACCCTACCTTACCCTACCCTACCCTACCCTTTCCTATCCTATCCTATCCTATCCTATCCTATCCTATCCTATCCTATCCCTTTTCCTATTCTGTCCTGTCCCGTCCTGTCCTGTCCTATCCTATCCTATCCTATTCTATCCTATACATTTTCTTATTCTGTCCTGTCCTATCCTGTCTTGTCCTGTCCTATCCTGTCATGTCCTGTCATGCCCTGTCGTGTCCTATCCTATCCTATCCTATCCTATCCTATCCTATCCTATCCTATCCTATAGCTTTTCTTATTCTATCCTGTCCTATCCTGTCCTGTCCTGTCCTATCCTATCCTATCCTATCCTATCCTATCCTATCCTATCCTATCCTATCCTATCCCTTTTCTTATTCTATCATGTCCTGTCCTGTCCTGTCCTGTCCTGTCCTACCCTACCCTACCCTACCCTACCCTACCCTACCCTACCCTACCCTACCCTACCCTATCCTATCCTATCCTATCCTATCCTATCCTATCCTATCCTATCCTATCCTATCCTTTTTCCTATTCTGTCCTGTCCTGTCCTGCCCTATCCTATCCTATCCTATCCTATCCTATCCTATCCTATCCTATCATCATATAGCTTTTCTTATTCTATCCTGTCCTGTCCTGTCCTGTCCTGTCCTGTCCTATCCTATCCTATCCTATCCTATCCTATCCTATCCTTTTTCCTATTCTGTCCTGTCCTGTCCTGTCCTGCCCTATCCTATCCTATCCTATCCTATCCTATCCTATCCTATCCTATCCTATCCTATCCTTTTTCTTATTCTGTCCTATCCCATCCCATCCCATCCCCCTTTCTTATCCTATCCTATCCTCTCCTGTCCCGTCCCGCCCCGCCCCGCCCCATCCCTGTCCTGTCCCATCCCTGTCCTGTTCTTTCCTGTCCTGTCCTGTCCTGTCCTGTCCTATCCTATCCTATCCTATTCTATCCTATCCTATCCTATCCTATTCTATCCTATCCCTTTTCTTATTCTGTCCTGTCCTATCTGGTCCTATCCTGTCATGTCCTGTCGTGCCCTGTCGTGTCCTGTCCTGACCTGTCCTATCCTATCCTATCCTATCCTATCCTATCCTATCCTATCCTATCCTATCCTATCCTATCCTATCCTATCCTATCCTATCCTATTCTATCCTATCCCTTTTCTTATTCTGTCCTGTCCTATCTGGTCCTATCCTGTCATGTCCTGTCGTGCCCTGTCGTGTCCTGTCCTGACCTGTCCTATCCTATCCTATCCTATCCTATCCTATCCTATCCTATCCTATCCTATCCTATCCTATCCTATCCCTTTTCTTATTCTATCATGTCCTGTCCTGTCCTCTCCTGTCCTGTCCTACCCTACCCTACCCTACCCTACCCTACCCTACCCTACCCTATCCTATCCTATCCTATCCTATCCTATCCTATCCTATCCTATCCCTTTTCCTGTCCTGTCCTGTCCTATCCTATCCTATCCTATCCTATCCTATTCTATCCTATCCCTTTTCTTATTCTTTCCTGTCCTATCCTGTCGTGTCCTGTCCTATCCTGTCATGTCCTGTCGTGCCCTGTCGTGCCCTGTCATGTCCTGTCCTGACCTGTCCTACCCTACCCTACCCTACCCTACCCTACCCTACCCTACCCTACCCTACCCTACCCTACCCTACCCTATCCTATCCTATCCTATCCAGTGGGATGCCACGAGGCCGATCTTGTTTGGGAGGAATTTGACTCCGTTGCTTCCGAGGATATGGACAGGTTACGTGGACGACTGCGAGCCACCACATGTTTATTGGACCCGTGTCCCTCCTGGCTTGTACTGGCATCCTGGGAGGTGACACGAGGCTGGCTCCAAGAGGTTGTCAACGCATCCTTGAGTGAGGGTTCCTTGCCTGCTTCCCTAAAAGAGGCTATGGTGAGGCCCCTCCTTAAGAAGCCCTCTTTGGACCCAGCTCTTTTAACCAACTATCGTCCCGTCTCCAACCTTCCCTTTCTGGCGAAGGTTGTTGAGAGTGTGGTGGCACAACAGTTTCCCCGTCACCTGGAGGAAGTTGATTATCTAGATCCGCGCCAGTCCGGCTTTCGGCCCGGGCATAGCACCGAGACGGCATTGGTCGCGTTGGTGGATGATCTCTGGAGGGCCAGGGATGGGGGTTGTTCCTCCATCCTGGTCCTATTAGACCTCTCGGCGGCTTTCGATACCATCGACCATGGTATCCTATTGCATCGGCTGGGGGGGTTGGGGGTGGGAGGCACCGTTTTACGGTGGTTCTCCTCCTACCTCTCTGGCCGATCGCAATTTGTGTTGGCAGGAGAGCAGAGGTCGACCCCGAGACCCCTCACATGTGGGGTGCCTCAGGGGTCGGTCCTCTCGCCTCTCTTGTTTAATGCATACATGAAGCCGCTGGGTGAGATCATCCGTGGTTTTGGGGTAGAGTACCATCTCTACGCTGATGACACTCAGCTGTATATATCTACCCCAAACCACCCCAACGATGCCGTAGCGGTGATGTGCCAGTGCCTAGAAGCCGTGTGGATCTGGATGGGAAGTAACGGACTCAGGCTCAACCCGACCAAGACCGAGTGGCTGTGGTTTCCGGCTGCCCGATTCAACCAGCTTTCTCCAACGCTGGCCATAGGGGGCGAACATCTTGCCCCTGTGGATGGGGCGCGCAATTTGGGAGTCCTCCTGGATACCCGGCTGTCTATGGAAGAGCAAGTGACAGCCGTGGCCAGGAGGGCGTTTTACCAGGTTCGCCTGGTTCGCCAATTGCGCCCCCTATTGGATCGGGACGCCCTTCGCACAGTCACTCATGCCCTCGTGACATCCCGACTGGACTACTGTAACTCCCTCTACATGGGGCTCCCCTTGAGGTGCACCCGGAGGCTTCAGTTAGTTCAGAATGCAGCCGCGCGAGCAATTATGGGAACCACTAGGTTTACCCATGTAACACCGCTCTTGCGCGAGCTGCACTGGCTGCCTGTCGTCTTCCGGGTGCGCTTCAAGGTGTTGGTTATCATCTTTAAAGCGCTCCATGGCTCGGGACCTAGCTACCTGCGGGATCGGATACTGCCTCACACATCCTCACGGCCGATTCGCTCCCACAGAGAGGGACTTCTCCGGGTGCCGTCCACTAGACTTTGTCAGCGGGCGACGCCCAGAGGAAGGGCTCTCTCTGTGGCGGGCCCGGCCCTCTGGAACGACCTTCCCCCCGATATTAGAACGACCACGGACCTCCGCTCCTTCCGCCTGAAACTAAAGACACATCTTTTCCGCCTGGCCTGCCTAGGGTAGTCTCTCTCTCTATGGGTTTTTTAATTGTTTATGTATATTGAGTGGGGATTTTTAGTTAATGGGATTTTAGCACAGGAGTTTGTTTAATCTGTTTTAAATTGTATGTATTTTTGTATATTCATGGTTTTTATTCTCCCTGTGCACCGCCCCGAGTCCCTGTGGGGAGAGGGAGCGGTTAATAAATTCAGCTATTATTATTATTATTATTATTATTATTATTATTATTATTATTATTATTATTATTATTATTATTATTATTATTATTATTATTATTATTATTATTATTATTATTATTATTATTATTATTATTATTATTATTATTATTATCCTATCCAATCCTATCCTATCCTATCCTATCCTATCCTATCCCTTTTCCTATTCTGTCCTGTCCTGTCCTGTCCTGCCCTATCCTATCCTATCCTATCCTATCCTATCCTATCCTATCATCATATAGCTTTTCTTATTCTATCCTGTCCTGTCCTGTCCTGTCCTATCCTATCCTATTCTATCCTATCCTATCCTATCCCTTTTCCTATTCTGTCCTGTCCTGTCCTGTCCTGTCCTATCCTATCCTATCCTATCCTATCCTATCCTATCCTATCCTATCCTATCCTATCCTATCGTCATATAGTTTTTCTTTTATATTGAAAAAGTTTTATTGGTTTTACAGTTTTTCAATAGGATAGGGTAAGAGATACAAAGAAATTTTGAGAGCTTTCGCATCGAAGTCGTCGGCCCTTCCGGAGCCTCATAATAAATCATTAACAAAAAACATTTTTCATAATACTACAAAGTGAAAACAAGTACATATATCTAAGTTCTTTCTATGCTGTCAGTCATTTGCAAAAATCCAGATGCACATGTTATACAATATTACTCAAAAAATCAAGGCAAAGTTATTTTTTAGATCTAAGTCTCTTGGCAATTGTGTCTTCTATCCCTTCTTCCAGGCCCCCAGCGGGCGGGGCCGTGACCCCCCCTGCCCCCCCTGGATCTTCCCCCAGGACAGAGGAATGTTTTTTAAGAAAGGCTTCCGCCTCAGCAACTGTTTTAATCCTCACTCTTCCTCCTTCCCAGAACACCAGCATCCCTTCGGGCATCACCCACTTGAACCAGATCCCGTGATCAAACAATTTTTTAGACAAGAAGGAAAATTTCCTTCTCGCTTCTCTAATCTTCCTTGGGATCTGCTTCAAGATGGCAACCTCCTTTTGTTGGTAAATTAACGGTCCTCCTCTTTGCACCTTCAAGATTTCCTCTCTGGTTGACCTTCTAACAAATTTAACATGTATCTCTCTGGGTACTTCATTTATCCTGGCATATGCAGAGTTTATTCTGTAGGCTAGGTCAATGTCCCCCCTGATCTCATCCTTAGGTTTATGTAAATAATCTGCTATAATTGTGCTCATGAGTTCAGGGAGACATTCACCAGATTCCTCAGAAACGTTCTGAAATCTCAAAAAATATGTCATCCTTTCCATATCAATCCTAGACACATGCCCATTTATTTCCACAACCTCATTAGTAACATTTTTAATCTCTCCCTTAGCCCCAGCCAGCCCCCCTTCCAACTCTTCATTCTTCTGTGTGTTCTCCAGCACTTGTTTCCGTGTGTCCAGTAGCTCCTTTTTAAAGTTGATGTTTTCTTCTCTCTGGGCCTTGATTTCTTGCACCAAAGTTTGTATAACTGATTCAAGAGACGCCATCCTTAGTTCTAAGCCTGCCAGTTCTGATTTTTGTGCCATAATTAGCTGTTAAAGTCAATGCCACTAAAATGGCGTTTTTTGGGTGGGGCCGTTGAGGCAAATCAGGAGCTGGAAGTTCAAATCAGGATTGTGAAAAGTTCAGGAACCAAAAGAGAAACAGTTTTCCAGATCAATAATTATAATAACAAAGGCACTCCAGAAAAGAAATCACATAATCCAAAAAAATTCTTCTTTAATAACAAGAGGAAGTCCAAATCACAAAGCGATGCTGGAAATTTTCCATAAGTAAAATAGTCATTCAGGGACAAAGAGAAGCCATCTTCCACCGCCCAGACTCAGAGCCAGAAGGAGAGAGTGGTAAAAAAAAAATGTTTCAAATCAGCCAGACCTAGATACTTTGTTGCAAGACAAATCACAGATCACTTTCCCTTGTTTCAAACAGTCCAGATTAAAGATATCCGCTTCCTCGCAACGAGGAGCCATTTTCAAGTGCTGCTTTGAGTCCGAGGGGGGGTTTATCAAGCAAACACCCCCCTCCAAGTTCTTTCAGCCCAGGCTGACAGCAAAAAAAAATGTTTAAAATCACTCACTTTCCCCCTCGCAGCCGAAGCCCCGGGAAGCCTACCGACTCAGACGGCCAGCTCTCTCCATATTCACAAAGCGATGCCGCCCACCGTTGGCGAAGGGGAAACCCCCCGCAGCATGTCCTCCTCCACCTAAGCCGAAGACAAGGGTCTCCCCCCTGCTGCCGCTGGGAGAGGGCGACCCAGGCAAGCCGGCTTTACGGGAGACCTCCAAAAACGGGGCGTCTCGCCCCCGTGGGGGGGCAGGAAAAGAAACAAAGCGGCGGACGAACCCTAGGCTCGCCCGTTGCCGCTGGAGCCGGAACCGGAAGTCATCATATAGCTTTTCTTATTCTATCCTATCCTATCCTATCCTATTCTATCGTTTCCTATCCTATCCTATCCTATCCTATCCTATAGCTTTTCTTATTCTATCCTGTCCTGTCCTGTCCTATCCTATCCTATCCTATCCTATCCCTTTTCCTATTCTGTCCTGTCCTGTCCTGTCCTGCCCTATGCTATGCTATGCTATGCTATGCTATGCCATGCCATGCCATGCCATGCCATGCCATGCTATGCTATGCTATGCTATGCTATCCTATCCTATCCTATCCCTTTTTTTATTCTGTCATGTCCTATCCTGTCCTGTCCTATCCTATCCTATCCCTTTTCCTATTCTGTCCTGTCCTGTCCTATCCTATCCTATCCTATTCTATCCTATCCTATCCCTTTTCCTATTCTGTCCTGCCCTGTCCTGTCCTGTCCTGCCCTCTCCTATGCTATCCTATCCTATTCTATCGTTTCCTATCCTATCGTATCCTATCCTATCCTATAGCTTTTCTTATTCTATCCTGTCCTGTCCTGTCCTGTCCTGTCCTGTCCTGTCCTGTCCTGTCCTATCCTATCCTATCCTATCCTATCCTATCCCTTTTCCTATTCTGTCCTGTCCTGTCCTGTCCTGTCCTGCCCTATGCTATGCTATGCTATGCTATGCTATGCTATGGTATGCTATGCTATCCTATCCAATCCAATCCTTTCCTATCCTATCCTATCCTATCATATCCTAAACCTTTTCCTATTCTGTCCTGTCCTGTCCTGTCCTGTCCTGTCCTATCCTATCCTATCCTATCCTATCCTATCCTATCCTATCCTATCCTATCCTATCCTATAGCTTTTCTTATTCTATCCTGTCCTGTCCTGTCGTGTTCTGTCCTGTCCTATCCTATCCTATCCTATCCTATCCCTTTTCCTATTCTGTCCTGTCCTGTCCTGTCCTGTCCTGTCCTGTCCTATCCTATCCTATTCTATCCTATCCCTTTTCTTATTCTGTCCTGTCCTATCCTGTCGTATCCTGTCCTATCCTGTCATGTCCTGTCGTGCCCTGTCGTGTCCTGTTGTGTCCTGTCCTGACCAGTCCTATCCTATCCTATCCTATCCTATCCTATCCTATCCTATCCTATCCTATCCTATCCTATCCTATCCTATCCTATCCTATCCTATCCTATCCTATCCTATCCTATCCTATCCTATCCCTTTTCTTATTCTATCATGTCCTGTCCTGTCCTATACTACCCTACCCTACCCTACCCTACCCTACCCTATCCAATCCTATCCTATCCTATCCTATCCTATCCTATCCTATCCTATCCCATCCCATCCCATCCCATCCCATCCCATCCCATCCTATCCTATCCTATCCTATCCTATCCCTTTTCCTATTCTATCCTGTCCTGTCCTGTCCTATCCTATCCTATCCTATCCTATCCTATCCTATCCTATCCTATCCCTTTTCATATTCTGTCCTGTCCTGTCCTATCCTGCCCTATCCTATGCTATCCTATCCTATTCTATCGTTTCCTATCCTATCCTATGCTATAGTTTTTCTTATTCTATCCTGTCCTGTCCTATCCTATCCTATCCTATCCTATCCTATCCAATCCTATCCTATCCTTTCCGTTTTCTTATTCTGTCCTGTCCTGTCGTATCCTATCCCATCCCATCCCACCCTATCCCATCCCATCCCATCCCATCCTATCCTACCCTACCCTATCCTATCTCTTTTCTTGTCCTGTCCTGTCCTGTCCTGTCCCGTCCCGTCCCGTCCCATCCTGTCCCATCCCGTCCCATCCCACCCTATCCCTTTTCTTGTCCTGCCCTGCCCTGCCCTGCCCTGCCCTGCCCTATCCTATCCTATCCCTTTTCTTATTCTGTCCTGTCCTGTCCTATCCTATCCCTTTTCTTATTGTATTCTGTCCTGTCCTATCCTATCCCATCCCATTTCTTATTCTGTCCCGTTCTGTCCTGTCCTGTCCTATCCTATCCTATCCTATCCTATCCTTTCCTATCCTATCCTTTCCTATCCTATGCCTTTTCTTATTCTCTTCTGTCCTGTCCTGTCGTATCCTATCCCATCCCATCCCACCCCATCCCATCCCATCCCATCCTATCCTAAACTACCCTATCCTATCTCTTTTCTTGTCCTGTCCTGTCCAGTCCTATCCTATCCCCATTTTTCTTCTATCCTGTCCTGTCCTGTCCTGTCCTGTAATGTCCTGTCCTGTCCTGTCCTGTCCTGTCTTGTCCTGTCCTGTCTTATCCTATCCTATCCTATCCTATCCTATCCTATCCTATCCTATCCTATCCTATCCTATCCTATCCTATCCTATCGAAACGAAAAGGAAGTACATAGGAAGTACTATGTAGCTTTTAGGTAAGAATGCTTAGATTGATAGGTGAATAGAGTAAATAATATTTGGGATGCTTGGAATTATTAGAGTGGTGTATAGCGGAAGTCAGGGGGGTGGGTTTGAATGGGAGGTGGGGGAGGGTTAGGGTGGAGGGTGGGGTAATATATATGTATGATTAATCTAGAGAGGGGAATAATGGGATATGGTTTTTTTTTTAAGATAAATTTATATTATGTTTTTTATATGTTTAGTTAACTTAGAAGATGGTGTTAATGGGATATTGATATACTAAGAGAAACTTATATTGTGTCTGCTGGGAGGCGAGGGAGTATAATATCTGAATGAGAAACTTATTTTAAGACGGGGTGAGGGGGGGTATAGTATTTGTATGATAGGACAGGACAGGACAGGACAGGACAGGATAGAATAAGAAAAGCTAAAGGATAGGATAGGATAGGATAGGAAACGATAGAATAGGATAGGATAGCATAGGAGAGGGCAGGACAGGACAGGACAGGGCAGGACAGAATAGGAAAAGGGATAGGATAGGATAGAATAGGATAGGATAGGATAGGATAGGACAGGACAGGACAGGACAGGACAGAATACCCTATCTCTTTTCTTGTCCTGTCCTGTCCTGTTCTGTCCTGTTCTGTCCTGTTCTGTTCTGTAATGTCCTGTCCTGTCCCGTCCCATCCCGTCCTGTCCTGTCCTGTCCCGTCCTATTCCCTTTCTTATCCTATCCTATCCTATCCTATCCCTATTCTTATTCTATTCTGTCCTTTCCTATCCTATCCTATCCCATTTCTTATCCCATCCTATCACTTTTCTTAATCTGTCCTGTCCTGTCCTATCCCATCCCATCCCATAATAATAATAATGGGACAGGACAGAACATTACAGAACAGAACAGGACAGGACAGGACAGGATAGAAGAAAAATGGGGATAGGATAGGACAGGACAGGACAGGACAGGACAGGACAGGACAAGAAAAGAGATAGGGTATTCTGTCCTGTCCTATCCTATCCTATCCTATCCTATCCTATCCTATCCTATCCTATCCTATCCCTTTTCCTATTCTGTCCTGCCCTGTCCTGCCCTGTCCTGTCCTGTCCTGTCCTATCCTATCCTATTCTATCGTTTCCTATCCTATCCTATCCTATCCTATCCTATCCTATCCTATCCTATCCTATCCTTTAGCTTTTCTTATTCTATCCTGTCCTGTCCTGTCCTGTCCTGTCCTGTCCTGTCCTATCCTATCCTATCCTATCCTATCCTATCCTATCCCTTTTCCTATTCCGTCCTGTCCTGTCCTGTCCTGTCCTGCCCTATGCTATGCTATGCTATGCTATGCTATGCTATGCTATGCTATGCTATGCTATCCTATCCTATCCTATCCTATCCTATCCCTTTTTTATTCTGTCATGTCCTATCCTGTCCTGTCCTATCCTATCCTATCCCTTTTCTTATTCTGTCCTGTCCTGTCCTGTCCTGTGCTGTCCTATCCTATCCTATCCTATCCTATCCTATCCCCATTCTTCTATCCTATCCTCTCCTGTCCTGTCCGGTTCGGTCCCACCCCATCCCGTCCTGTCCTTTCCTGTCCTATTCCCTTTCTTATTGCGTTCTGTTCTGTTCTGTTCTGTTCTGTTCTATTATATCCTATCACATCCCATCCCATCCCATTCCCTTTCTTAACCTGTCCTGTCCTGTCCTGTCCTGTCCCGTCCCGTCCCGTCCCGTCCCGTCCCGTCCCGTCCCGTCCCATCCCTGTCCTGTCCCATCCCTGTCCTGTCCTGTCCTATCCAATCCCTTTTCTTATTCTGTCCTGTTCTTTCCTGTCCTGTCCTGTCCTGTCCTGTCCTGTCCTGTCCTGTCCTGTCCTATCCTATCCTATCCTATCCTATCCTATCCTATCCTATCCAATCCTATCCTATCCTATCCTATTCTATCCTATCCCTTTTCTTATTCTGTCCTGTCCTATCCTGTCGTGTCTGGTCCTATCCTGTCATGTCCTGTCGTGCCCTGTCGTGTCCTGTCGTGTCCTGTCCTGACCTGTCCTATCCTATCCTATCCTATCCTATCCTATCCTATCCTATCCTATCCTATCCTATACTATACTATACTATACTATACTATACTACACTATACTATACTATCCCTTTTCTCATTCTATCATGTCCTGTCCTGTCCTGTCCTGTCCTGTCCTGCCCTCCCCTCCCCTCCCCTCCCCTATCCTATCCTATCCTATCCAATCCAATCCTATCCTATCCTATCCTATCCTATCCTATCCTATCCTATCCTATCCTATCCTATAGCTTTTCTTATTCTATCCTGTCCTGTCCTGTCCTGTCCTGCCCTATCCTTTCCTTTCCTATCCTATCCTATCCTATCCAATCCTTTCCTTTCCTATCCTATCCTATCCTATCCTATCCTATCCTATCCTATCCTATCCTATCCTATCCCTTTTCCTATCCTGTCCTGTCCTGTCCTGTCCTGTCCTATCCTATCCTATCCTATCCTATCCTATCCTATCCTATCCTATCCTATCCCTTTTCCTATTCTGTCCTGTCCGGTCCTGTCCTGTCCTATCCTATCCTATCCTATCCTATCCTATCCTATCCCTTTTCCTATTCTTTCCTGCCCTGTCCTGACCTGTCCTGCCCTCTCCTATGCTATCCTATCCTATTCTATCGTTTCCTATCCTATCCTATCCTATCCTATCCTATAGCTTTTCTTATTCTATCCTGTCCTGTCCTGTCCTGTCCTGTCCTGTCCTATCCTATCCTATCCTATCCTATCCTATCCTATCCTATCCTATCCCTTTTCCTATTCTGTCCTGTCCTGTCCTGCCCTATGCTATGCTATGCTATGCTATGCTATGCTATGCTATGCTATGCTATCCTATCCTATCCTATCCTATCCCTTTTTTATTCTGTCATATCCTATCCTGTCCTGTCCTATCCTATCCTATCCCTTTTCTTATTCTGTCCCGTCCTGTCCTGTCCTGTCCTGTCCTGTCCTGTCCTATCCTATCCTATCCTATCCTATCCTATCCTATCCTATCCTATCCTATCCTATCCTATCCCTTTTCCTATTCTGTCCTGTCCTGTCCTGTCCTATCCTATCCTATCCTATCCTATCCTATCCTATCCTATCCTATTCTATCCTATCCTATCCTATCCCTTTTCCTATTCTGTCCTGCCCTGTCCTGTCCTGTCCTGCCCTCTCCTATGCTATCCTATCCTATTCTATCGTTTCCTATCCTATCCTATCCTATCCTATAGCTTTTCTTATTCTATCCTGTCCTGTCCTGTCCTGTCCTGTCATATCCTATCCTATCCTATCCTATCCTATCCCTTTTCCTATTCTGTCCTGTCCTGTCCTGTCCTGCCCTATGCTATGCTATGCTATGCTATGCTATGCTATGCTATGCTATCCTATCCTATCCTATCCTATCCTATCCTATCCCTTTTTTTATTCTGTCATGTCCTATCCTGTCCTGTCCTATCCTATCCTATCCCTTTTCTTATTCTGTCCTGTCCTGTCCTGTGTTGTCCTATCCTATCCTATCCTATCCTATCCTATCCTATCCTATCCTATCCTATCCTATCCTATCCTATCCCCATTCTTCTATCCTATCCTCTCCTGTCCTGTCCGGTTCGGTCCCATCCCATCCCGTCCTGTCCTTTCCTGCCCTATTCCCTTTCTTATTGCGTTCTGTTCTGTTCTGTTCTATTATATCCTATCCCATCCCATCCCATTCCCTTTCTTAACCTGTCCTGTCCTGTCCTGTCCTGTCCCGTCCCGTCCCGTCCCGTCCCGTCCCATCCCTGTCCTGTCCTGTCCTGTGCTGTCCTGTCCTATCACTTTTCTTATTCTGTCATGTTCTTTCCTGTCCTGTCCTGCCCTGTCCTGTCCTATCCTATCCTATCCTATCCTATCCTATCCTATCTTATTCTATCCTATCCATTTTCTTATTCTGTCCTGTCCTATCCTGTCTTGTCCTGTCCTATCCTGTCATGTCCTTTCATGCCCTGTCGTGTCCTTTCATGTCCTGTCCTGTCCTGACCTATCCTATCCTATCCTATCCTATCCTATCCTATCCTATCCTATCCTATCCTATCGTATCCCTTTTCTTATTCTATCATGTCCTGTCCTGTCCTGTCCTGTCCTTTCCTACCCTACCCTACCTTACCCTACCCTACCCTACCCTTTCCTATCCTATCCTATCCTATCCTATCCTATCCTATCCTATCCTATCCTATCCTATCCTATCCTATCCTATCCTATCCTATCCTATCCTATCCCTTTTCCTATTCTGTCCTGTCCCGTCCTGTCCTGTCCTATCCTATCCTATCCTATTCTATCCTATACATTTTCTTATTCTGTCCTGTCCTATCCTGTCTTGTCCTGTCCTATCCTGTCATGTCCTGTCATGCCCTGTCGTGTCCTATCCTATCCTATCCTATCCTATCCTATCCTATCCTATCCTATCCTATCCTATAGCTTTTCTTATTCTATCCTGTCCTGTCCTGTCCTGTCCTGTCCTATCCTATCCTATCCTATCCTATCCTATCCTATCCTACCCCTTTTCTTATTCTATCATGTCCTGTCCTGTCCTGTCCTGTCCTGTCCTGTCCTACCCTACCCTACCCTACCCTACCCTACCCTACCCTACCCTACCCTATCCTTTCCTATCCTATCCTATCCTATCCTATCCTATCCTATCCTATCCTATCCTTTTTCCTATTCTGTCCTGTCCTGTCCTGTCCTGCCCTATCCTATCCTATCCTATCCTATCCTATCCTATCCTATCCTATCCTATCCTATCCTATCCTATCCTATCATCATATAGCTTTTCTTATTCTATCCTGTCCTGTCCTGTCCTGTCCTATCCTATCCTATCCTATCCTATCCTATCCTATCCTATCCTATCCTATCCTATCCTATCCTTTTTCTTATTCTGTCCTATCCCATCCCATCCCATCCCCCTTTCTTATCCTATCCTATCCACTCCTGTCCCGTCCCGCCCCGCCCCTCCCCATCCCTGTCCTGTCCCATCCCTGTCCTGTCCTGTCCTATCCAATCCCTTTTCTTATTCTGTCCTGTTCTTTCCTGTCCTGTCCTGTCCTGTCCTGTCCTGTCCTATCCTATCCTATCCTATTCTATCCTATCCCTTTTCTTATTCTGTCCTGTCCTATCTGGTCCTATCCTGTCATGTCCTGTCGTGCCCTGTCGTGTCCTGTCCTGACCTGTCCTATCCTATCCTATCCTATCCTATCCTATCCTATCCTATCCTATCCTATCCTATCCTATCCTATCCTATCCTATCCTATCCTATCCCTTTTCTTATTCTATCATGTCCTGTCCTGTCCTGTCCTGTCCTGTCCTACCCTACCCTACCCTACCCTACCCTACCCTACCCTACCCTACCCTACCCTATCCTATCCTATCCTATCCTATCCTATCCTATCCTATCCTATCCCTTTTCCTGTCCTGTCCTGTCCTGTCCTATCCTATCCTATCCTATCCTATTCTATCCTATCCCTTTTCTTATTCTGTCCTGTCCTATCCTGTCGTGTCCTGTCCTATCCTGTCATGTCCTGTCGTGCCCTGTCGTGTCCTGTTGTGTCCTGTCCTGACCTGTCCTACCCTACCCTACCCTACCCTACCCTACCCTACCCTACCCTATCCTATCCTATCCTATCCAATCCTATCCTATCCTATCCTATCCTATCCCTTTTCCTATTCTGTCCTGTCCTGTCCTGTCCTGTCCTGTCCTGCCCTATCCTATCCTATCCTATCCTATCCTATCCTATCCTATCCTATCCTATCCTATCCTATCCTATCCTATCCTATCCTATCCTATCCTATCATCATATAGCTTTTCTTATTCTATCCTGTCCTGTCCTGTCCTGTCCTGTCCTGTCCTATCCTATTCTATCCTATCCTATCCTATCCTATCCTATCCTATCCTATCCTATCCTATCCCTTTTCCTATTCTGTCCTGTCCTATCCTATCCTATCCTATCCTATCCTATCCTATCCTATCCTATCCTATCCTATCCTATCCTATCCTATCCTATCATCATATAGCTTTTCTTTTATATTGAAAAAGTTTTATTGGTTTTACAGTTTTTCAATAGGATAGGGTAAGAGATACAAAGAAATTTTGAGAGCTTTCGCGTCGAAGTCGTCGGCCCTTCCGGAGCCTCATAATAAATCATTAACAAAAAACATTTTTCATAATACTACAAAGTGAAAACAAGTACATATATCTAAGTTCTTTCTATGCTGTCAGTCATCTGCAAAAATCCAGATACACATGTTATACAATATTACTCAAAAAATCAAGGCAAAGTTATTTTTTAGATCTAAGTCTCTTGGCAATTGTGTCTTCTATCCCTTCTTCCAGGCCCCCAGCGGGCGGGGCTGTGACCCCCCCTGCCCCCCCTGGATCTTCCCCCAGGACAGAGGAATGTTTTTTAAGAAAGGCTTCCGCCTCAGCAACTGTTTTAATCCTCACTCTTCCTCCTTCCCAGAACACCAGCATCCCTTCGGGCATCACCCACTTGAACCAGATCCCGTGATCAAACAATTTTTTAGACAAGAAGGAAAATTTCCTTCTCGCTTCTCTAATCTTCCTTGGGATCTGCTTCAAGATGGCAACCTCCTTTTGTTGGTAAATTAACGGTCCTCCTCTTTGCACCTTCAAGATTTCCTCTCTGGTTGACCTTCTAACAAATTTAACATGTATCTCTCTGGGTACTTCATTTATCCTGGCATATGCAGAGTTTATTCTGTAGGCTAGGTCAATGTCCCCCCTGATCTCATCCTTAGGTTTATGTAAATAATCTGCTATAATTGTGCTCATGAGTTCAGGGAGACATTCACCAGGTTCCTCAGAAACATTCTGAAATCTCAAAAAATATGTCATCCTTTCCTTATCAATCCTAGACACATGCCCGTTTATTTCCACAACCTCATTAGTAACATTTTTAATCTCTCCCTTAGCCCCAGCCAGCCCCCCTTCCAACTCTTCATTCTTCTGTGTGTTCTCCAGCACTTGTTTCCGTGTGTCCAGTAGCTCCTTTTTAAAGTTGATGTTTTCTTCTCTCTGGGCCTTGATTTCTTGCACCAAAGTTTGTATAACTGATTCAAGAGACGCCATCCTTAGTTCTAAGCCTGCCAGTTCTGATTTTTGTGCCATAATTAGCTGTTAAAGTCAATGCCACTAAAATGGCGTTTTTTGGGGTGGGGCCGTTGAGGCAAATCAGGAGCTGGAAGTTCAAATCAGGATTGTGAAAAGTTCAGGAACCAAAAGAGAAACAGTTTTCCAGACAATAATTATAATAACAAAGGTCCGTTCAGCCTGGCTGGCAGCAGAAAAAAAGTTTTTTTAAAAACTCACTCTCTCCTCGCAGCTGAAGCCTCGGGAGTCCTTCCGACTGAGCCGATCAGCCCTCTTCATTATTGTGAATGGCGCCGTCTTCCTTAGGCGAAGGAGAACCCCCCGCTAGCATGTTCTCCCTCACCTAAGCCGCGCCGGGAGCCACTTCCTCCACCGCCGTGGGGGGGGGCGCCCCCCGACGAGCCGGCTTTACGGGAGACCCTCAAACAAGAGGAGTCTCGCCCCCGTTGGGGGGCAGAAGAAGAAACAAAGCGGCGAGCGAGCGCTAGGCTCGCCCGTCGCCGCAGGAGCCGGAACCCTTGTTCGATCACGGGATTTGGTTCAAGTGGAAGACACCTGAAGGGATGCTGGTGTTCTGGGAAGGAGGAAGAGTGAGGATTAAAACAGTTGCTGAGGCGGAAGCCTTTTTTTAAAAAACATTCCTCTGTCCTGGGGGAAGATCCAGGGGGACGGAGGGGGCCACGGCCCCCGCCTACGGGGGGCCAGGGAGGAGAGAAAGAAGATACAATAGCCAAAAGACTTAGATCAAAAAAATAACTTTGCCTTGATTTTTCTTGAACAATTTTGCATAATATTTCTATCCGGACTTTTTGTAAATGTCTGACAGCATGGAAGGGAGAATTTAGGTAAATGTACTTGCTTTCATCTTGTAGTGGTATGGAAAATGTTTTCTATGTTAACTTTTTTAATGTGTATTTTGAGGTCTCGGAAGGTCCGACGACTCTGACGTGAATGCTCTCAAAATTTCTTTGTAACCATTACCCTACCCTGTTAAAAAATGTAAAACCAATAAAACTTTTTCAATATAAAAAAAAAGAAATTATAATAACAAAGGCACTCCAGAAAAGAAATCACATAATCCAAAAAAATTCTTCTTTAATAACAAGAGGAAGTCCAAATCACAAAGCGATGCTGGAAATTTTCCATAAGTAAAATAGTCATTCAGGGACAAAGAGAAGCCATCTTCCACCGCCCAGACTCAGAGCCAGAAGGAGAGAGTGGTAAAAAAAAAATGTTTCAAATCAGCCAGACCTAGATACTTTGTTGCAAGACAAATCACAGATCACTTTCCCTTGTTTCAAACAGTCCAGATTAAAGATATCCGCTTCCTCGCAACGAGGAGCCATTTTCAAGTGCCACTTTGAGTCCGAGGGGGGGTTTATCAAGCAAACACCCCCCTCCAAGTTCTTTCAGCCCAGGCTGACAGCAAAAAAAAAATGTTTAAAATCACTCACTTTCCCCCTCGCAGCCGAAGCCCCGGGGAAGCCTACCGACTCAGACGGCC